>CM034155.1:100351693-100758359 GCA_019776745.2 Taxus chinensis
CTCTCTTATGCACTTGCCAAGATGGGGTCGCATAGACTGCTCAGGTTCCATGTCCTCTGTGTGAACCTCAAATCCTTCCTATAACGTCTTCTACCATACATCCATCACACCTGCAACCTGGTGTTGTTTATCAATCTCCCTTTCATGCGCTTCACCATACTTGAGTCATCTTTCCTCCCTATCTTTCTCTGTCACAACATCTTCCATATTCCTCCACCCTAGCTTCCTCTCCTAGCACTCAGAATGGTTTAGCCAACCATTGGGAATGCCTCTAAACTCATGGTAACCATTAAGATCTTCATAGCTAGAGGGACAATCTCGTAGAAATGATCCTCTGGGCTCCTACATAGAAACTCAAACTCTGTAACCTCTGGACAAGAATATATGGAAATGACATACTCCAGAGTGTAGCTAGCCAATAGTCCTTTCCACCAATGATCCACAAGCATGGGTCCACATCATATATGTATCCTGTAGCCTCTGATATTCTTATTAGGTCCACACACATGATCCATAATGCCAACTTGATCTAGATGCATAGGCTGATGATCCGTTCATACATTTCCACTAGAAAGCAGTAGAAAAAAATTCTCATACAGATCATGGTAAAGGTTCTCTTATACCCATCTATGTGTATTAAACTCAAGTCTAGTGTCTGAATTTCTAAGAAAATTCATCCTTCCTGCTCTTAAACCATGATTCAACACTTTCCAAAGTTAACTGCTCTGTGATTAATCACTACACAGATCATGATGAATGCTAATTCCCACTACAAACTTCAGAAAAGAGGTCCTGGACAATGGAACCAAGGTGTAGTCATTTTTTCGCCTCAACACAAAAGAAAGGAACCCCATGCATGTCTCCCTATCACCCAGTGAAATGTTGGGTGCTCACCCGAGGCACGCACGGGTGTCGAGTCTCTCTTTTATGTGATTTTAGTGGGAAACAACATCTATGATTTGTGTTTAAAATACTTTCAAATGGATTTAGGACATACAAGAACCATAGAGCTTAGAACGGCCTCTAGATCCTTGCAGTCATTTCAGATATGTGTACTTAACAGAATCTATAACATGTATACCATAACAGAAAGAAGCATACAAGCATCCATACTTAGCATAAAAGGAAATATAACTCATGAGAAATAAGTATGCATCATAATCCTTGATATATATATATATATATATCATGTACATATAAACAGGTAACCTCATTACATCCATAGAGCCATTTCCAGAAGTGTCACAGAGAAGCAGACCACAGTCATGCATTGCAACTGGACTTATGTAGCTATAGCTACCAAAAATAAATATATTACAATTTCCTTGCCCAATACATCCTTTCCCAAATGAAATTACCCACTAACAGATTTCATGTAGTATTTCTACAGAGCTCCGCCCACTCTCTATGTCTCTTCTCCTCTCTCTTTTTACTCTATAGGTGCTTGTATTTATAGCCTTTCTGGACTGCCAACTCATCCTCCAATGCCCTCAGATCCAATGCCAAGTGTCTGAATGTTGTCCTCCATGCAAGCATGCTCCTCCAGGCCCGAGCTTTCCACTTTATACCATGATGTGCTTCTAGAAGCTTCTACCGCAAGCATACTCCTTCCTGGGCCAACCTGTTGTGAGGCTGGCACCTTATCCATACATAGTCGGGTCATGCTTTTCATGTGTTCTGACCCGAACTCCCAATTTGACTAAGTCCCAAACCCTTGGTTATGTCCGTGCGCGTCACACATGCCACGGGCTTCCTTAAACCCTTTTCTTAAACCTTGTCTCGCGTGCTTTGTCCTTGCGTGCCTCTCTTCAACTAAGACCTGCATGCATACACACCTTCTATGCTTAGTCAATATTCTAGGGGTCCAGCACATAAGCATCACAACTAGAAACATACATAATCCTAGCGGCCTCTAGGAGACATATTTTTAACATTAATTTGATAAATTTGTAAAATGGAAATCCCTATAATAGAAATAATTTCAAAATATAAGAAAATCTAAATAATGTGAACTACTTTTATGTTTTTCCTTTTTGTAAATCATAAAGAACAAAAAAGAGTTGGGAATTACATTGAATATGTTCTTTTGAAAAAATGGATTTACAAATTTATTTTCATAGAAAATCAATTCCTTCGAGATAATTATATTGAAAATTGCATAAGGATTGATCCTAATTATGGGTATCTAGTCCATTAAATGTTTATTATAATGCATTAATTATTGTTCTTGAATTTGTGCAAGGTATGTCTGGATAGCATCATGTCCATGATTAAATATTTTAATTTGGTCTTCTTTCCATATTTTGCTTTGTCTCCATACCTAGATGATGACGTCTATGTCAATATCTAATGTGTCCCTTGATTTTTGCCACCATTAATTTTTCTTTAAGACATCCTGGTACGTTTCTATTTCTATATTTTCTTTTCATGTCGGTTCCCACCAATGTATCCTAATATTTTGAGCCTTTGTGTGAGTATCATGTAGTATAATTTGTTCTACCTTGCCCATCCATATAGGTATGTAATCATGAGTTGGTCTTACTAGTATCATCTACTCCTCATTCAAATTGACCACTGGGTTGAATTTGTCTTGAGGTCTATCAAAAATAGGCCAAAAATATATATCCTTATTTGAAAGGACATTGTGACTAGAGTATTTATCCATGTCAAGACGTGGTGCACCCAGTATATGATCATACATTGTGTTCTCGTGAATTGTTTTTGGCCAAATAAAATCTCTCCCCGTCATGTTACAATTGAAAAAGGGATTATCTAGGGCACATATAAATTTTTTCCAATATGTATTCTTTAGAACCCATAATGCTTCTCCAAAATCTATTGAGGTATTTTCCTAGTGTGTGATGTATTCCTTAAGTTCTCTTTTTAGGTATGTTAACTTTTTTAGTTATTTGAAGGGTGTTAATGGAGGATCCCCTTCAGGAAAAAAAGGTTTCCAATCCACAGTTTTCTAGATATAAATTGGTTGCAACCAAAAGGAATCCATGATTGATGCTTTGTATTCCATGATGGGAATGTTGTTGATGAAATGGAATTTAAAAATCTTTGGTTTGTTGATACCCATGATCTTGTGGCTTCTAACTAGCCGGTGTGGTTCCATAAAGGCCTTAAAGTCATAGAATTCCATGATAAGGTACAAAGTGAATGTGTTAGACTCCTCTTGGCATGTTCTATAAGTGTCCATTATTTGTGACAAAGAGAATGTATCCATTTTGTACAATGTTGTTAATGATCACCAAAATGTTTGATCTATGTCTTCATGTGTGTGACTAACTGGAAGAAAACTCACAAACACTATGTTGAAAAACCTTCTGTTGTTAGCATGGATGTAAAAGAAAATAATGTGTGATTTTTTTTGGTCACTTGCAACATTATCTAGTTGTAAGCAAAGAACTTGTGGTTGTTTTCTAAATCAACTTGAAAATATGCTTACAATATTAGTTATATGAGCCTGCTCATTTTTTTGATTTTATTCCTTGCACTTTTCATTCACATAATTTTGTAATAGTGCATTATGTAATGGGTGTTTTGACATCCCACTACTATATAAAAAATAACTATACTGATCTATAAGTGGTTCTTCTAACTTCTTGATAGACATTTCCAATGATGTTATTATGAAGTTTTCTCCTCACTCAACAAAAGGGAGACCATAGTGCCTGAAATCCACGGTCTTATGTCCATGTGTCATCATATCAGTAGAGGTGATAGGGATGTTAGTAAAATTTCTTATTGATTTTTATTTTCTTCCTATCCTTGGTATGTTAGTTTTAATATTGTCTATTGTTTCATGCACAATGCTCAAGTAGCTATTAGGCTATTGTTGTGACTTCAATCTATGTGCATATTAATTTGAATGATAACTTTGAATGTAATCATTGTGTAATTTCTGACAATGATCCATTTGTGTTAGTGTTTCTTGACAAAAGGTGTCTACACATTTTTTCTTAAGCATTGTACACTCATCACATTTGGAAAAGAAGTTCTTATTGGTGATTGAAATAAGGGAGAAATTTTCTTTCTATATTTTGCTGAGATATAACTATGATGTTGGAGGAAGGTAAAAAACTAAAAGGCCCTTGTTACACTTTTATAGGATGTAATCATAACTATAACATGCAGGAAAAAGTATCATTGTTAATTTAGTACCATCTTGTTTAAATGAAAAAGAAATGTGTGGTGATATATCATAATTCCTTTCCACCATTTTGGATATCAATGCAATAGTTGTGACACTACTCGAACTTTATTTCTATTTTCCTTTATTTCCATTTAATGTCCTCCTCTCGCCATTAATCCATGGTTTTATTTATTCATAATAGGTTATTATTGGGATTCCATGACATCTTTACAATGCATTCTGACATACATCTCTTCCACATAACTTCAATTCATCTATAATATCCTCAAAAGTTTGACCTTCATCACAACTGCTAGCATTTGCCATGAATTCATTAAGTACAAAGTTTTTGATGGCAGGTTCATCCATCCCTAGAGTTAAATTCTAACTGTGATTAAAATCACTGAGATATAGATTAGAGATGCATCCTTCCTTGCAATAAGGTTTTTTGTCAATTTCAGACAAAAATTGTTCTCTTGTTTTTTTTCTCATTTTCCCTTGCCTTTGGTGTACTAGTTAGAGTAGTATTTACCTTTTGGTGTTAACAAACATTATATGGTATTTTTATCAAGTTTTCATAAGTACTACATATGGAGGATTTAAATTAATTTTGGTATACCAATTGAGGAAATTGATCTTCAATTTCATTCCACATTTTCACTGGCAACACTTCTAGAATTTCTTTTAGCCTTACTTCCATAATGGAACCATCTGGATGGGCCAAATGGCTAGTAGGCCATTAGATGAGAGATCCTTCTAATACAGAGAAACCCGTACAAAGAGGCCTGATTAATTTATCATTATGCACCCCAAATGTATTGTCATCCAATTTTTCAAAGTGCACCATGTCTCCTTCAAAGACATTTGTAATTGTTGCTTCTGCAAAAAAATATATCAACGTTGTAGCAACCCCCTTGAACTTAATATTGAAGTCACTGTTTGTTGTGGTAGTTGTTTCTTGAAGTTAAAAATTTCCATTCACATGAAGTGTAGTTATTATTTCTAGATACACTTGGTTTTTTATTGGCAAGTCAACTTCATTGTTGTGTTGTAGAATTGGATAGTGTTGGCGAGAAAATTTATCGAGTGGAAAAATTTGTTGATTTCTTGCCAATGTTTTGGGAATCAAAGTCCCTCTACTTAAATGGTGTAGCTTCCATATTTTTCATGCGTGAGTAACGTGAGTTTTATTCGGGTTGGCCTTGCGGTCGAGGATCCAGTAAGGGAACTCCACTGACCCTACGAGAAAGCTAACAATCTCTTTATAGAGAGGTAGAAATTTATATTCTTGTATACACTAGTTAGATATTTCATCACCTTCATTAAAGATAAGAATACCACAAGATTCAAATGCTACTGGATAGAGGAAACTATGCATACAAACATGCACACATTCATATGCCATGGAAAACAAAAACTTCTTCCTTAATTAGCATTGAAAATCCACAGTTGTACATAGTATGAGAATAGAGGAAATTTGAGAATGGGGGAATGAACGAATTTTCTATCTCTATTCTTTTTCACAAGGATATCTCTCTCATGAATTCACAAAAAATAACTAAGAAGACCTCAAATGCGTAGCTCATTACAATTTATAGAAGAGGAACAACACTTTAGCTTCCCTGTGAATTTTCATATGCCATATTTTTTACTCTAGGTTGTTCATATTCCTATCAAATATTAAGTCCCTTTTTATAAAAACAAGGAGACTTAAATCTTATATCATGTTTCTAAAGTCACTTAAAGACATAAAAAAGTGCAAAACCCAACCCGCATGCATTGAAGAAAGAGAATGTTGGAAGGGAAGAGAGAAGAGAGAGAGAGAGAAAGAGAGAGAGAGAGAGAGAGAGAGAGACAGAGAGACCATTAGACTTGATCTCTCATCCTGACTGATCTTCATCTCACACTCACAATGTTGAGAAGATATCTGTTTCTCCAAATTCCTTGCTGAAACAAGCCATTGTAGGTACCACTCTATCAGCGTGAGGAATGCATATAAAAATTAGATTCTCTGTCCACTCGCCAGACACAACGTTGATATATTTGCACTTTCCAAACCATGATGGACGTTTCTCTACAATGAGTGCAATGGAAACCCGAATCTTTGAGAGGAACTCCAAAGTATAATTATTAAAGGATAATGGATTTCCCACCTCTTTTTTAACATATTCCTTGAATGGTCCAATAAAATCATCAATTGTTGTGTCTTCTCCCATTGTAGGCACTGCATGTTTCTCAATTTGGTGATTAATACTATCTAATACTATCCTACAACTTGTATGATTTTTCTTCTTTTTTATCCAATTCGGTGATGGCCCAATTGACATCTTCAAATTTGATTGCTAAGGCCCTTTCTCATACACTTGAAAATTATTCAGAAGGGGTGCTGAATAATTTCTTGTTTATCAACTTCTAAGAGTGAGTGTTGCTCATTTAACCTACCACTAGACCCAAAGGATCCCAACGATCCATTTATTTCTCCAAATATTCTCTAAGCACCTACATCCTATTTGTAGTTGCACATATGTAGATGAAGATTTTGACTGCTTATTAGAGTATTGATTTTCCTTTTTCTAAAATTGTTTTGATCCATTCATTATTAGCTTTCCCCTGCACAATGAGCTCTTTTTCCTTCCTGATGGATTTTGGGATGAAGTTGCTGATGGGTGGAACTTCCTTGATAGGAATTGATGAGGTAATTGGATCCACCAGGTCTTGTACATAGGATGAAAGAGTTTTCACCTGTTATTTCATCTCATCGATCCTTTTCTTGTAATCTTTGTTCATCTCTACCAAGCAAGTGGAATATTTATGGTACATATGCAAGTCCCCTTCATGAGTAGCCGACCCTAGTTAGATTATAATCATTTCATAATCATCCAATTTCATTTCATCCACTAGCTTGATCACCTTTGTTCGTTCTACTTAAATATATTGATTACTTGTTTCACCATTGTAGAACTGTGACGCCATGCGTGATATTTCTCTTTCTTCTCTTGGCCAATGATGCAATTGATAATAAATCGGGAACAAATACTTGTTTAATAAAGTGAGTATCAGGTGTTATTGTCTCTTACATTCATGGGAAAATTTCATCATAATCAGGCTTCATGAGAGGCATATCAACCATTCCTTTCTCAGGTGGAGGAGACACATCTTGGATGAGATACACATTAGTGTCAACAAGAGGTGAGACCTCCTGTGGTGGCTCAAAGACTAAGTCTTGAACCACATTCTCTTCTTCTACTTGTGCTTCTACCACTAGGTATTTCTCTTACATTTTTGCAACTGGGTGTTCCTCTGTCCTAGATCTCTTTGGTGAATTTTCATGAGAAGAAGTCTCCAATTCTGTGGCTTTTTGCTTTTCTCTTGCTCCAAAGTGCCTTAAACTTGAAGTAACTTCCATTACTCTTGATGATGACTGTTGCAAAGCTTGTTTTTGACTTTTGGGGTTATGTCATGATTGAATGGTCAAGAATTTTTCTCTAGAACCAATCCCTCATTCTTCTGATATCATTCTTATATGTCTCACAATTATTTTTTCATTCCTATATGTCTCATGACTCACGAACGTGCCAATTGACTTGAGATAATTTTGAAACCTTGATTTCTACATATTCCAGATCATAATTTTTTGTTCCTTCATCTTGTAAAATATCTTCATACCAAGAGAGCTGTAATTTCCTCATCTCATCAACTGTCATCCTCATGTGATATTTCTTCCATACTTCAAATTTATCAACACATTTGGCCCAATAATCTTCAATTTGCAGATCATGGCGTAAGTATGGGATATGAAAAGAGTTAGGATCATCTCGAATGTTGAAATTGTGTCAGATAGTGTAGGAATGTAGAGTCATATGTGAAAAGGCATCCTTGAGATGAGACACATTATTTACACTTATACATGTGAGCACCCCGAGAGATGGGAAATGTGATCAACTTCTTTTTCCTACTTCTGAGTTTATTTTTTACCTATATGAAATTCTTGCAGAGCTCCACTAGCACAATTTGGTCACTAAGGAACTTAGGCAACCTTAGGGGAGCTTGGTCGAAGCTAGAAACTCATGAATAGGAGAAATTCAAGAATTGTATGAAATAAGAACCATATTTTATGATTAAGGATGTCTCTTGTGGTGATATCCTTGCCTCTAAATCACCCTCCAGAGTTTAGACTATGTACATTATGAATGGATCATTCATGCGGGTGAAGTGTCTGTGACTTTCTTCCATTACTAGCTATGGTATTTTCTCGAATACGGGAACCTTGGAAACAATGTCTAGTGTGAGAGCCAATCCCTTAAATGAACTCGAGCTGGCAAGAAAATTGACCAAGTAAGAATTCATGTGGAACTTATTTGTCATGGGCACCTAGAGTAGTTGTAGATGCAAGTTTTTAGTGATTATCTACCCCCAGTCAATTCATTTATTTCCTTCAATCACTATAAGGATGAAAAGGGCCATGCAATCTTGAAAGTTCCTCATGTTTTCTTCTCCCATCACTTTGCTGGGGAGATTTATTTCATTTGAATAACATTCATGAAACTCAAATCTTGAAAGTGTTTTTCGAATCCTTTAGGGATTTCTTCCTCTCTTCATCCATGATCTTAATGCAATCCTTTGCACATATGCATCCATTTTTTCCCACTCGTGCACAACCTTGTCCATTGTGATGACGAACATGTTGGGTGATGTTGGAATTTGCATAGCAAGTGAGATGGTTTTGGGGTTAATTATTGCCATTTCTGCACTATTGTACTCTCAAATAGTCCTTCTTTCAGGCTCATAGTGGTGTGACCAAGCCAAGACTAGCTCAGTGAATTATACAGACATGGGGTGTCTTGCAGCTATGAACAACCCACTTGTGAATACTTTATATTCCATCTTCCCTCTTTCCTTGTCTGTCCTGCAAGATTTTAGATCATTGAAATCCATGTAGGAGACATTGATGTGATCTATCTAGTACTCAGAGGAGAAAGTTTGTACTGGTTTCATTCTTGAAAACTTGAAATTCATGATTACACAACACTTACTATATCTAGGAAGGGTGACCTACTATGTCTAGGAAGGGTGACTTACTATTTTTATTAAGAGACAAAAAATGCTTCTCTGATCTCCAACTACATCTACCAACTTGAATGCCTGACTCCTAGTATGTATCCTTTGCAAAGTATTCACTATGGAATGACTTACTATTTGTAGTAAGTATGAATTTTCAGCTCTTTCGAACCTCAGTTGGATATGACAACTCGAATTCATTCTTCTCCCTATGTTCCCCTCACCTTATGGACTATTTTTATATTTTTAATAGGTGCTTATGCGACCACTTACTATTTTTTGTAAGCTCAATTTTAGTCTGAGGTGACCTTTTCAATGATTTTTTCCTGTGATACTTCCTTTTTGTTCACTGCTTCATTCGCAGCTTCTTCAGATGGTGGCTTACAAAAAAATAATAGTCTCCCATGTAGAAATGCATCCTATTTTTAGTAAGTAGTCTTATGGTGATCGGATCATGGCAGAATAAAGTTTTTAGATATTGGTTTTTTCCCAATAGCACGCCTTTGAAATTTTTGGTTTACCTGATCAATGGTTTATGAGATTAAAAAAATTTAAAATTTTCACCTGGAAGCTATGGACATGACAACCAATAATGGAGCTTTAGAATTGTAGGTTTATTTTTCCACCTTGGATCATGATGAAAATTATATTTTTGATTTGGGGTTTTCCTTCTTATTTCACTGGTGAATTTTATTTGTAAACCGATTAACGATTTTGTGGGAAATTTACTTTTTGTCTTATTTACATGGAATGGAGAGTTTCTTCATTGAAAATAATACTTGATGTGTATGAGATATTCATTGGTGAGGTTTTTTACAGCCTTAAAAATGATGAAGACAGAAAAAATGGTTCTTTGATTCGTGCTCTGGTTTGCAAGATACATCAATTTCTTCATCTCCTAGCTACGAGGGTTTTCAAATGAAGTTATTAGTTTCTTCCTTTATTCTTTGAATCTTGATCTGTGTTTCTGTTATCCAAATAACCCTCCTAGTTATTTGGATAACTTGTATAAAAATTTTTGATCTTAGCTCCTCATTGAAGGTTGTGCGCACTCAGGTTCGGTTGACACATTTCCTTGGTTGAATTTTTCCCTTGGTGCCCCTTCTTTTTCCTCAAGCACCCTTACGTGCTTTTTGTTCTCCTCTTCCACTTTCCTTTTCCTCTTTGTTCCGATCCTCCATTGCACCCACCTCCTATGCATTTGATTTCTTCCTAAGCATCTTCTTCACCCTGCATGTGTGTCTCACACTTACTTTAATCAGCTAAGTCCTTGTCCCTCTCACTCGTGCACCCATTTCTTTGTAATAGTTGTGCCTTGACCATGCATTCTCTGCTCACCAATTTACCTCATTTCCTCATGTGCATCGCACAAATTTCTCTCTATGCTTTCCCTTATTTTCTTCCTCATGCCCTCCTTTGCACCCTTTTGTGACAAGTCATCTTCTAACACACTTGAGTGTGCCATGCAACACCAGTCAAAGTGCACCAATAGGGTTCCGAATCCTTACAATAAATTAGAGAACGAAACATTTCAGAAATGAAAAATATTTACATAGTTGGATATCATTTCAGCCAATCCTTTTACACCATGTGTTTTGCATAAGCTGATGAATCTAAAATCTTTTGACAACCATATCTTTTACTATAGAAATCATATTGGCACATGCATGGTCTAGTTAGAGAACTGTTGACATAAACTACAAGTTTAGGCATTCAAATTCAAATTCTTGGTGGATCTGGTAGGTGAGAAATTGGAAAATGTATCTCTAAGCATTAATGAAGCAAATATGATTGCTCCAACCACCCGATTTAATTGGATTCACCCTGCTTCCTTCTTCAACACACCAAAAAATACATAGGGAAGTGCATTCAACAGATTTTCTAGGTGGATTTGCATACATTAAATGATTCTTGTTAGTGGTTGTATTTCAAATTTGAGTTTTCCCTCCTTCTCTTCTCTTTCCATAGATTCATCTATAAATATAAGAGCTAGGCTCATTTGTTATGTTGGACACTTTGGATCCTTACACATTTTGCTAAGGACTTCATATTTTTTGTATTTTGAGTTACAGACCTCTAGATCTGGCTCTCGCATGTGGATATCGGCCTCCTCCATCATTGTAACAACACTGTGCATCTATGGAAGTAATAGAAACATATTTTCTTGAATTTTCTCTATCATAACGTCTTTTCATTCCTTCTTCTTGACTTTTCTTTTGTGTTGTGTGTTGGTTGTGCCATTTCACATCCCTTGCAATTCTTTATTTAGTTTTGTTCCATGAGAATGATAAGGTAAACACATGTTTAGCTATGTTACTCGTGCCTAGCCTCCTTTTACACATTTCCTTTCATTCTCACTCAGAACAGATAGTGTTCATCCCTCTTTTCTAGTGCAATCTCCTTTTAGGGTAGTTTCCTTTCATGTTATCCTTCCACCCCTGGTCCCTTGGCATTGTTAGCTTAGTTTCCCCTTCCAAAACTAGGAGTAGTATTAGTAGTAGAAATAGATAGAGGAACTGACCTTCTCCGGAGATATGTCCCAAGCACACAAGTTCCCACAACTTGGGGATGGTTCCATTGTGGTCTCAGAAAACTCAGCCCTTCCAAGATCTAAGACATGGGTGCTCATTTTAGAAACCAACAGTCTCTGGCATGCGTAGTGGGACTAGCATTGAAAGCTTAAATTTCATATCTCTAAGTTCTGGTGTGTGGAATTAGTATTTCAGCCTTTAGAGTCTTATTTCAACACATCTTGTGACTCCCAACATTTTCAGATCTTTTTTTTAGCAGACCTGACCATTTTCATGAGAAGAGTGCACATAAGAAGAATTGTAGCAGTTGAATATTCTTTCGAGTACCTCCATCTATCCTTGAGAAGAGTTTGTTCCATAAATCCCACCCGCACATTTCCATCTCTAGCGCATCATGACCATTCAACTCCTCCTCAAAATAGACAAGTTGCGCACCATGGAATGGTGCATCATCCACCTCATCCACTTAGGTACTTTACAAAATTAACAGGAGGAAGTCCCTTGGTTTTGGTTGTGCAACATGATATAAAAAATAGTGTGCTAGAGAGTATTCCATACTTAACTAGTCAGAATCAAGTCACCCCTCAGGAGCATATCCAAGATATAACAAATGTGTGTTCTCTCTATTTGATCAAACATGATGATGTAGTAGTCAGGATACTTACATCCCATTTCTAAGGTAAAGCATTTCAATGGTATAAAGGGTTGAGACTTGGATCTATTACCACCTGGGATGAGTTGGGAACAACTCTTTGCAATTACTTTGAAGATAAGTTAGATCACCTATCTCTATTGGAGAAAATGACAATAATAAGGAGGGAACCCAATGAGTAGATGACTAATTTCAACATCAAAAGTCAGAAGACTTGGGATAGCATCCCTCTTGTTGAAAGACCTACAGCCTAGCATGTTTTCCTGTATTATCTGAAGGTGTTCAATATCGATAGCTCAGTCATGATCCAATCAATGGGAGGTAGGACCTTACCTGCTACTTATATTATTGTAGTAAGGGAAGAGAATAGCCTTATTCAGGTGGGAAAGATAGTCCTAGACCACATATGCCCTTGTTACAAGAAATTTCACAAGCACCCCAACCATCTGTGATCCCTATTCCTATTGTTGAGAAAAGCACGCAACTAGTCACCTCAACATCCTAATCTACAGTGTAGCAAAAGGAGGATGAAGAGTTGAGGGCCCTGATTAGAAATTTATCAAGCAAATTCATATCATTAGAAAATAAATAGGTACAATCCTATAAACAAAATTCTAATCAGGTGCATAGCCATAAAAATCAGCCTTGGAGGAACTAATACGGAAGCCAAAGATATGTGCACAATCAGCAAAATTATAGTTGGCATCACAATGCACATCTAACCTTACAAGTTGTTCCTCACGTGCCTTCTCTTCTAGCACCCAGTGCAATTCAGGTGCTTTTTCTAATTCAGAACAATTTGGTGCAAGATTCTAAATGGTGCTTCCCTTGCAATGTGCCTCATAGTGAGTATCACTATGCGAATGCTTCATGTGCCTAATCCTACATGATCCTGAATGCTTCAGCATGTGAGCCTTCATCAAGTGGCCCTAAAGCAGATAACCAAGACATAACATAATCTCCTCATGAGACAAACTTGGTTTTCTTTGGTGCTGAGGAATTCTATGCAATCAACCAAGATGTAGATAATACAAACAAACTGTGCACCCAAGTTGCAAACAACACAATATACAAGAAGAGAATGCTAGAATTAAGAACGCAGGTCCTAATCCAAATAAGACAATCATATCCTCATAAGAAGAAAGATGTAGCCAAGGTATCTAGTAGTAAAGGTGCTCAAGTCCCTACACAAGAGATCCTATGCCAAGCTCCAAATTACATTCTTTTGTTGAGACTCTTTATTGAGCATCTTTTGTTACCCCGACCCTCGCTTATTTTGTTCACTCAAAGCCCAAATTGACTAAGTATGGAAAAATAAGTGAAATCCCTCCATGTGTCTCATTGGCACAAATTCAAAGGTAAAATTCTAAGTCGGGTTCCAAAACTTGTACAAGCTCTCCATGTGTCCAGGGCTCGATAAAGTCACTCCCAAATAGGTTGAAAATTCAGAACACAATACAAGTAAGTGGAAGCTCTCCACGTGTCTATCTAGCACACTTTCAATATAAGGATAAAGAGAGATGTCCCTAAATAAGTGCACATCCTCCACGTTGTAGAAAACTATCTCCGTCGGCCAGAGACTTGGTGGTGACACCAAGTAAGAGAAGTTGCACAAATTCCTAGAAATAATCGAAATATTTATTCCATATCAGAAAATCAAACATCCAAATTAAATACTAACAGTGGTAGCTTGGTATTTAAAATATTGGGGAAGGAGACAGAAAGATAACAATGTAAGCCCTACCCGATTGAAGGAGTGACAAAGAGAGAATGGGTCTTAAAAAGGAAGCAAAAGTTCCATAACAAAGGAGAGATATTTTTACAGAAAAGAAAGAAGGAGGGGAAGCAAGGAGTTTTGTATTTTTGTAGGATTCTAGCCTCAGTAAGCCTTGTTCATAAAATAAAAGTGTAATATGTGCCTTTGAGGTCCTTATGTATTATTTTCTCTATGAATAAAAATTTTTTATTCTGTGTAAAGTGAATTTTTATGTTCTAAATTTCCGTTATTTCATTATAAGTAGTTCTAAATGGGTTAGGAAATTCATCGTGCTTGATGCCCTTGGAATTTCTCTTTTTGTTCACTATCTATGAATCAATTGCTTCAATTCCTCAGACACTTATGTTATCAAAATAGTATACCATCCCAAACAGCTCTTTGACTATTCTAGATAATTCCATTTAAGTATTTTGTGTCTTTCTGTTACTAGATTGGTGCATTGCCTTGTTATTTTAAGTTATTTTATGTTTTCTTCTAACCCTACCCTACTTAGTAGAGAAGATCCAACTTATTTAAAATCCAGAGGCTATCTTAGGGCGTACATCCTACTAACCTAAGGTTTCTAATGACTCTAGTGATTCATCTGCAAGAATAATCATCAACAATTTTCTCGGCACGCCCGGTGGGACTTGAACCCACAATCTCCTGCTTGTTAGTGATATTTCCATTACAAAAGTCTATTAAAGACTAGCAGTATCCAAGTGATCCATTCAAATTACAAATCCAAATGTGAATAAGGGAAAAAGTGAGGGAGGAAGGCGTGCTTGACTATTTAGATCTATCTTCACCTCCCAACAGGAGAGGTCAACAGATCTAGAGATCTCTGTCTCCTCCGAATAGAGTTATCTCAACACCTCCGGTAGGTAGGCCTTTTACACAGTTAACAAGAATTCTCAGACCCATTTCAATGGCTCATCTTCAACCTCGACCTCTGAGGAAATTTGTCTCTTGGGATCAAGGAAGCCCACTCATTTTTCCCATGTCTCAAGTGGTATGGAACCCTATTCTAGCCAATGTGCTGAAAACACTACCCAAATTTAGCAGGGAGGACTTCAAAACCCCCGAGGAACATCTCTAATACGTATTAGAGATATACGTGATGCATTATATAAGGGAGAAAGATTTTGACTTACATTTATTGGCCACCTCTTTTAAGGGAAGGGGCTTGGTAAGGTACTGATATTTAACCCCTAATACTATTGACACTTGGCAAAAATTAGGGGGGGAGGCATTGGTGACAAGGTTCAGCGAGAAAGGAAACCTGTCATCACTCCTGTAGTAGCTAATTTGTATTAAAAAAGGGACCACAAGAGTTAATGACATATTTTAACACTAGGTTCCATAACACTTGGAAAAGGATTCTAGACCTGGCTAGGCCACCTACAGGTATGGCTATTGTCTTTTATTTAAAATCTCTAAATTCAAATATTTTGGTAATGATTCAATCATTAGGAGGGGATTCCTTTCCATAGGCATATAGCATTATTGTCCAAACTAAGAATAATCTAATATATGTTGGGAAACTTCCCCCAGAACTCTTTTATCAATAAGCCCTGAGATAGCCCCCCTTCGATAAGTATAAATACCAAACCCAGCTCAAACCCCTACATCTTTATATAAATACCCACCTTATTTTACGGATTCAAATTCCTCTACCACATCCTCATCTTCCACTCTTGAGATGGATGAGATGAGAAATATCCTGAGAAACTTTTCTAATGAGATAGTGAACCTTCAAAGGAATCAGGTAGCTTATCCAAGGAAAATTTATCAAAGTTTCCAAGGTAGCCAACCCACTTATCCCTCTCCATACCAAAATTCTCAGAGATTTCCAATGGCACAACCATCAAATCAAATAGGTCCTGTACCACTGCCCCTCCCAATAGCGGGAGAGAAATTGTCCCTTAACAAAACTATCTGGTTGAGGAGCCAAATACTTTGTGCTTCCATTGCAATAATTCTCATATGTCTAAGGATTTCCCCCATGGGAACTTGCAACTAAGGGTAGCTAAGAAATTATCAAGAGAAGGTTATGACACATGTACATCTGGAACCCACTAGTCCGCGGGCACCCAAAATGCCACTTTCATAGACTAGATGCAAGGAATGTCCTTGGAACAAGAAGACGAGATTGCACCAGAGCATTCCCTCGAGCATGCCTCTTCTCTTGGGTAGAGGGATAAGAGTCTATATTCATAAATGAGGTATCTGTCCCAAAAACTATTTATTTTAACTAAAACACCCACTTCAAGAAGAGAATCATTGAAGCAGATGCACTAGCTTCAAGTGTAACTGACAAGACATACAAAGAGCCTCCGACCATCTTGAATACGCTGTCACTAAGAGTAAGGGAAGCTCCAAAGAAAACTGAAAAAAATTAAGATATCCCTTATCTTGATAAGGACATGGTGAAGCATCAGTCACCTCCTAAATCATCAGTGCTTGGATCCATCAATATAGTCCAACAACTGAAAAGGGTACCAGTTAATGCATCCTAGTGGGATATTCCAAGTATCCATGAACAAAAGGAGTTGCTCCATGAAGTGCTCAAATTAGAAAAGGATTCGACCATCACAACCATGGAGAAAGGATAGGTCAAAGTCACCTGATTGTCTACAGAGGCTATATTGTTGAACCAAAAAGGAGTGGTGAGTAAACCAAGGCCCAACCCCTTCTTTTTAACTCTTATTATAGGTAAGAATTTATTACATAACTCCATGATAGACTCTGGTGCAAACAATACTCTCATGCCCAAGGTGATTGCAGATGATTTAGGAATTCAGTACGAACCCTTGAAAAAATGAGTTATGAAACTAGACTGGAAGTCTGTTCCAACCATTGGGATTATCAAAGGGCTCATATTACAACTTTATTCCTTTTCGAATATAACTATTTGCCAAGATATCATAGTGATTAATGTTCCACCAGTCTTATGAATTTTACTCTCTTAAGATTTCACAGCTAAGATCGGGGCGTATATGTCTTTGTATTGGTCCCATTTAATCCTATGAACCAAGTACGGGTCCAAAATGAAGGTTTTGTTAGAACCCCTCTCCAAGGAGCATATAACAAACCAAGTGCCTTCTGGCTTCAAGGCCTCCCATGCTATGATCACCAGAGAAGAAGAACTATACGTAGAATATGGGGAGCCTTTGGTGAGCTATCATCTATTTAATCTTCCCCATGGAGATCCTTTTGGGAATTTTGACTCAACCAGCTTGGGCACTTATGTCATTTTTAATGAAAACCCCAGAATCCCAAAGGTGAAAAGGGGGCGTGATGAACGGGAGGGAAGCTCTCACGGGAATCCTCTAATGCGGACCTTACATTTTGACAGGGATAGGAGCAAGAGTGGACCGGGAGACAGAGTTTTCCTAATATCCTCGGTTGGTAAGAAGATACTCCAGTCAGTCCGTTTCGAGTTCTCTTATACTAGTAATGAGCTAGAGTATGAATCCTTGGTGCACGGTTGTCCACCTCCTGGAAGGAGAGTATTAGGTAGTTGAGAGTATTTGGTGACTCAGAGTTGGTGGTCATATAGGTAAGAAATATTTCCTCCACCAAAAACCCAAGGATGAGATCCTATCGACACCAGGTATGGAATTTGATAGATGATTTTGAAGCCATCAATATTAAGGTAATTCCCCATGATCAAAATATAGAGGCCGACAGGATGGCCATGATAGGGTCTCAATTTGACCTGACGTAGGATTTGATTGCAAATAAAGACACCATAAAAGTGATCATTCGCCCCTTTATCCCTGAAAACTTTGACCATTGATAGGTGTTTGATAATGACCAATAGGTCATACACTTCCTCCACTAGTCAGACCAATTCACCAATCAACTCCAGCCCAAGATTGATGAAGCATATGGAGATTAGATAATTCAGCTAAAGAAAAATAAACTCCCAAGGGGGTTAATTACTCTTGAAAGTCTTTTTGACTCAGATGATGCTAGCTTTGACCAGAGAAATTTCAAGGTAGTAAATGAAGACTATGTAGAACTGGAAATAGCTAAGGACAAATGACTGAAAATTAGAAAGTTGGTGACCCAGAAATAAAGAGACAAAATCATGGCCTTGTGTCACAAATATGATAAAGTCATGGCTTGGATATATGATGATCTACATGGTTATGACAAATAAATTATTCAACACACCATTGACCTAGAGGAAGGGACTAAGCTTGTGCATAAAAAATAGAGGCTTGTGAACCCTAAGGTAGAATCCCTCATGGATGAAGAATTAAGAAAGATATTGGAGGCTTGTATAATTTTTTCAATCAAATACACGACGTGGGTCTCCAACCTAGTTCCAATGAGGAATAAAAATGGTGAAATACAACTCTTTATGGACTTCATATATTTGAATAGGGCCTCCCTAAAATACCATTACCCCTTGCCCTCTATGGAACAAATATTACAGATGGTCAAAGGCTCTGAGATGTTTTCTTTGTTAGATGGATTTTCAGGTTATAACCAAATATGGCTCACAAAAAGAGATCAACATAAGACTACCTTCACAACCAAGTGGGGAACCTTTGCCTATGCAAAGATGCCTTTTGGGCTCACCAATGCAGTGGATAATTTTCAAAGAGACATGGACACCACGTTTGGGGATTAATAAATAAGGTAATCCTCATATACCTTAATGACCTTATTGTGTTTACTAAAACAACGGAGGAACACTTTAACGCCTTTGAAGCCGTAATCAAAAAATTTCAAGAGTTTGGAATCTCTCTTAACCCAAAGAAATGTATCTTTGGAATACCCCAAGGAAAGCTCCTGGGACATGTTGTGTTGAAAGAGGGAGTCTTTATTGATCCCAAAAGAGTCTGGGTCATTTTGGAGCTTCCCCTGGCGGTTAATAAGAAGGATATTCAATCCTTCTTAGGAAAGATCAACTTTTTTAGAAAGCTTATATCGAATTTTGTGGGAATGATCTGCCTAATCACTCTCATGATAAGAAAAGACCTAGGTTTCAAATAGACTGATGAAGGTTTTCAGTCCTTTGAATTGATAACAATGGCTAATGCATCAGCTCTCGTGCTCCACACCCCCGATTTCTCAAAATATTTCATTTTGTATGTATATTGGGGAAATAATAACATAACGTCTGTGATGACCCAAAGGGGAGAAAAACAAAGGGAGGAACACCCAATCGCTTTATTTTTGAAAACTCTCCATGACTATGAAACAAGATATAATTTCGTGGAAAGGCAAGCCTATGCCACAGTTAAAGGTCTGAAGAAGTCTAGACACCTTGTTACACATAAAAAAATATGGGTCATGGTGGCTCACTCCAACATCAAAGAATACATAATGGAGGGTGAGATAACTAAAAAAAGGGCCAACTAGATAACCAAGATCTTGGAGTACAACATAGAAGTAAAACCCACAAAGCTCGTGAGAGGCAAAGGACTGTGTCAATATTTGACACAGGAATCCATCCCAGAGTCCAATAAGGAATGGGGGGAAGTAATATACCTTCAGAAGAATAGGCCCCAAGGGTGGGTCTCTGAAATAATTCACCTTATGAAAACTAGAGAGTACCCATGTCATCTCCCCTTAAAAAAGAGGAGATATTACATACAAAATGGGAGTAATTTCATCATAGTTAATGGCTTCCTCTTTTAATGGAATCCTGCTGAAATGCCTGGATGATATGGAGGCCAAAAGGGTCTTACACGAATTACACCATGGGAGCTTGGGAGACCTTTTTTATGCCTAGACTACAGCCATAAAAATCCTACAGGCATGACTTTTGGCCAAGTCTATTTTCCGACAAGTAGACATATGTAAACAGATGAAGGGTGCACCAAGTTTATACTAGTTTCCATAGAAACGTGACATTACCCCTCAATCCTATCTTAGTAGAAGAATCCTTTGCCTAATGGGGTCTAGATTTCATTGGGATGGTAAATCTAGTTTCTAGCGTTGACCACAAATGGATCCTTACAGCAACTGACTACTTCACTCGGTGGGTGGAAGTAGTACCCTTTAAACAGGCCACAAAAAATGTAATCCTAGGACTCCTACATAATATAACCACACACTTTGGTCCTCCCCACATAGTTATATCAGACAATTCTAAAGATTTTTTGGTAGACAAGGTATCTTATTTTGTAGTAAAACATGTAATTTACCTAAAGACATCTTCTAACTATTATCCGCAAGGCAATGGTTTGGCAGAATCTACCAATAAAACCTTAATCAGACTTGTCAAGTGAATGGGGCATGAGAATAAGTCGGTCATATATCACCAACTATCCAGGTCCAAACCTTCCACACCTTTGATGAGACATTTACCATGGCTTGGAAGTTGTAAATCTATGCCATTGAAGATAAGAAGATACAGTTGAGTAACAAAAATGTTTCCTTTAAAGCAAATGATACCTCTTCTTCCTCCAAACCCTAAGACAATTATTCCAAAGCAAAAAGATATTCCCAAGTGGTAGTTTTGAAAGCTGACCCATCTCACTCATCCAATCAATCAAAACCTTCTTCCAACCTTTCTCTCATTCAAGATTTTTAGTTCAAGCAGGGTCAATACAAATACACTCCAATCAGAGAACCCTATTCTTTAGTCTTAGAAAAACTTCTAAAAGCCAAAGAATTCAATCTTCCGCCTATCAAACCACATACTGGTTTTGACCCCTCTTGTGTTATGGTTGCATGGTACAAGGAACATGATTATTAAAACTATCATCGTGTTAAAGGTCATAGTAATGGTAATTGTATAACCTTCAAAAACATTGTGCAAGAAATGTTAGATAATGGATATCTCGTCTTGGATAACCATAACGCACCATCTAATAAGAACTTACATATCTTCAAAAATCCATTCCCAAATCACACCTCGTCATCTAACCATAACTGGTGAACCTTTGAATAATGACAGTAATGTTTGTGAGGTTCATGTTGTGTTTGGCATCATACCAGCCCTTCCTTAATTCCCTCATGTTCCCTCTATCGAGGAGATTCTCGAACGAGCTCCTTCATCCATGAAATAACCTATTTTATTTTCTCCTTTACTCATAGAGGAGTCCCCTTTATCTTCCCCTTTCCCCACGGTGGGTTCCATGATATATTCTGATGTATTTTCCCCTCATACCTCTCAATCTAATGAAAAACCCACAGTATTAATTCTCCCACCCATGGGAGATTCATGCTCACCTTCCTCTTCACCAAAATAGGAACCTACCTCATCCTACTCATCATATCCCTTACCTATAGGAGATCCATTAGAGGCATCACTTCCTATTGGTGACAACTCTCCATCAGCCTTCAAATATCTTGTTGATTTACTCTCAACTGTTTTACCCACAAAGTTTGAAGCCAACCGTTTCCCTATCTCACAGACATTCTTTACAAGTATTACTTCCAAATCAACATCATCTCCTCCTACAACCACACCATTTTCACGTCTGGGTGACAATTTGGATTATGTCAATAATTCCATGCATTATGGATGCCTTTGGCTCCCCTTTTCAACTCAGATGCAAATGTTGTCTGTTGATACCTCCACGATCTATCCAAAGGTATTTCAGACAACCAAACCAAACATGCTCATTCCAGTTGGAGTGGCCTCTTCTTCATCATCATTGCCTACACCTAAACCGTTACCAACAATCAAAATTTTTCCTGTACCTAAATCCTTACTTGCACCTATACCTTTCTCTATTCCTAGGCCCATTACCAGTCTGGGAGTCATGCCAACACAAGCCTTGTTTATCCCCCTATCAAACTAGATTCAGCCACATCCTCATATACCATCACAAAGGCTATCCCCCCACCTAAGATAAGGACCCAACCTCCTAGGTCGCATACACTGGTTTCGCCCACTGCCTCTTTTTCACCTTCACCACTTCCATCCATCCTAGGACCTCACCCATCCACCTTGGCCAAGCAGCCTCCTACCCAAGGTAAACTAAAAACACAACAACCCACCTCCTCATCACGATCCTCTATTACACCTAACTTACCTACACAATGTACACCTTCACCATCATCTGCGTCCTCCTCACCACCTATACCCACACCACTTCTGGTACCCTCATCACTACCCATGAAACTTCCTTATCTTCAGAAAATACCTTCTACCTTGCCTCTTCTAGCAACCTTCACCGCACCTCAATTATCACCTTAGCTAACCCGTCCCCTTCCACCATCTCCCTTCCCTTCTACATCATGCACTCCTTCTTCACCTTTACCCAAGAAGGTGCAAACCAAAATCTAAGAAACCCACTACCCTCCAAAGAGGTAGTTGGACCTACAACACCTTAAACTCCTAGTTCATCTGCTACACCTTTACTTAAGAAGGTGCAATCCAAAGCTAAATTAGTATTACCTACCAAACCAATGGTCAAACCTATTCCACCTCCCATGGCACCTCTAACACCAAAATCACTCAAACCTCCATCTCAACCCACACTTACTTTGTAGTGTGATCCATTGGCAAAATCTTACACCAACATCTTAGAAAATATTTTAGAGACCTCTATCATCACATTGCCACCACCTAGACCTTAGGACCCAATCAAACCTAAACCAACAGGGTTTGATGATACCAAAATTTGTGCCTACCATCATGTGCTAGGGCATGATGTAGAAAAATTTAAGGATCTTAAAAACAATTTCCTCCAATTATGTCCTCCTAAAGGAAAATTTGATGAAGATGATCTTTTATATGAGGACCCTGTTCCACCTTCCCCTATCACCACACATCCTCACCCCTTACCTATTCAATGACCTTCATCTCTATCTCTACAACCCTTTTATCCTCCAACATTCAAGATCAATATGGTCCGCATTAGAGAGCTATCCAAACCTCTACCCAAATGTCAATACACCACCTTATTTTCACAACACCAGTATATGCCATCACCATACATTTACCCGTCCTACCACTACACCTATCATGACTTAGCTACTCCCTTACCCCATATTAATATTTTTAACATTTCCACTCACACCTGGAAAGACAAAGGAAAGGAGAAAAGAACAATCCCATCCACCAATCTTGTGCCCATAATACCATCTGAACCCACACCAAAGATTGCCATCCATGGACTTACATACCCTATTTCTGACGGGGTTTCCCATCGTACAATAGTTAAACAATTACACCAATCTCCACTCAAAATTTCTTTATAAGACCTCATCCAAACCTCTAAATATCATTGACATGCCCTCATGGAGGTTATGAAATATATTGAGGTTTTATCTAATGAACCTACACCTATGTCATTCATGATCACTCCTCGCCATGTGGCTTCTCTCACTACTTCATCCCCTTCCTCTGCACCTGTTACCACTCATCAGGTAGCCACTATCAGTTTCTTTGATGACGAGTTTGTACCTCTCTAATCAAATGATCTTGATCCCACCCTATTCATATCTGTCTACATTGATATTCTACTCATTCAACATGTTATGATCAATGACGGTGATAACATCAACATTATATCCTCCTATGCATACAACCAAATGTGAATCCCTGTTACTTACATGCATAATAACCCAGTTATGTTGCATTCATTCAATGATGCCATAACTTTGACCCTTGGCACCATCATTCTCCACATTCATGTGGGCCTCTGTATAATTCCAGAATTATTCTGTCTTAGAGGGGGAATTCCAGTACAACCTATTGCTTAGCCAACCTTGGATCTGCGTCATGGGTTGTTTTCCTTCAACCTTACATCGTTGTGTAAAATTTGAACATGAAGGACATAACTATACAATTCCAGTTGACCCTTCACCATTAAAAATTTGTAACTTGTTATATAAACCTAATGATGTCCTTATACTAGTTAAGGCATCTACCACCACCACAACCTCTCCTTCACTGATCTTGGCCAACCTTGGATCTGCGTCATGGGTTGTTTTCCTTCAACCTTACATCGTTGTGTAAAATTTGAACATGAAGGACATAACTATACAATTCCAGTTGACCCTTCACCATTAAAAATTTGTAACTTGTTATATAAACCTAATGATGTCCTTATACTAGTTAAGGCATCTACCACCACCACAACCTCTCCTTCACTGATCTTGGCCAACCTTGGATCTGCGTCATGGGTTGTTTTCCTTCAACCTTACATTGTTGTGTAAAATTTGAACATGAAGGACATAACTATACAATTCCAGTTGACCCTTCACCATTAAAAATTTGTAACTTGTTATGTAAACCTAATGATGTCCTTATACTAGTTAAGGCATCTACCACCACCACAACCTCTCCTTCACTGATGACCCCATTCACCAACATTGTCGTTATCTCTCCCACACCTAACTCCTCTATTCCCACTATTGGCTCAACCTCTACAGCTAACCCATCCACTAACCCATCTACTTCTCAACCAGCCAATGCTTCTTCTTCTTCACCTCCCAGTAATTCATCTATTCGCGCTACCCACATATCGAGTACTGATCCCTTAGAAGGTGTTTTTCAAAGTGTCACTCTAGGTGAGTACCTCATGTATAACATCGACACATTCCTTACCCTTGAATAATATGGTAGCCTTCACCAACATCCCCGCTATGTTCATCACATAGGTGAGATTTTCCCTTACGGTTCTCCCCACCTTCGCATGAACTTAACGTATGGGGGACTTGATACTTCTACATACTCGACCTGTTTCCTCTAACTGTCAGTCTCTCACCAACCACTGCTTTGCCCAAACCTTCCTCCTATGTTGTGCATGGAAGGGCTTTGGTTTTGGCTTCTATGAACAAGGCTATCATACTATCATCCCATGCACCACCTGTAAACATAAAGGCTACAATAGTATTGGCTTTTCCAAACCATCACCTAAGAAGGCCTGAGTCAAACTCATTTAGGATGATCAACATTCTTCACTCCATTCACCAACTTCACCACCTTCACCTATGGAGTCTATGGATCCAAAATCCTTTCCTCTTAACTTTTTTTTTGTGAACACCATTTCCCTAGGAGCTCTAACTTATCAAAAAGATGGCAAGGCTCCCTCTTCCCTTCCCTTCATGTATCCTGACATGATCGATGATGATACACCCTTTATTAATGTGGTTAAATGTCAAGATGATGAGTCTATTCTCACCTACATTGGTGCATAAGACTCATATATTCACCTGTCCTTACCTTCTCAGACATAAACAATGTTAAATGATTCAACCATAGAAATAAATATAAACACTCAGTACGACCCACACATTCTCAAGATAGGCCAATCTTTAGATGCTACTAGATAGGAAACTTTTACTTCTTTACTTTGGGATCATAGAAACACTTTTTCTTGGTCCTACGTTGATATGCCTGGTATTGACCTAAACATTGTGCTCCACAATATCATCAATATTCCTGAAGCCAATTCCATGAAACAGAAGCTACGAAAAATACATCCTCGCATTGCACTTCTTGTCAAAGAATAACTCCAATGAATTCTTTAGGTTTCCTTCATCCTAGGTATTTATTACCCTCAATGGATCTCTAACATTTTCCCTGTCACAAAAGCAACAAGGGGAATCTACATTTGTATGGATTTCCGTGACCTTAACTTAGCTTACCCCAAAGATGAATCTCCTCTACCTAGAATTGACCAACTAGTTGATCTCACCTCCAGCCATGAGATGTTATCACTGATGGAAAGTTTCTTGGGTTATAAAAAAATATTACTTACCCTGAAAGATTGCCAAAAAACCACCTTCATCACTCCTTGGGGGACCTTATGCTATCATGTCATGCCCTTTGGCCTTAAAAATCCTAGTGTTACATATAAGTGGGATATGACTTATATCTTTCATGATATTATGCATCGCATATTGGAATATTATGTTGACGATCTTCTTGGTGAATCCAAATATCGGGCTGAACACCTTACCTTCCTTAAGGTCATCTTCGACCATCTCATCAAATATTGTGTTCACCTTGAACCCAAGAAGTGTGTCACCGTTGTACTTTCTGGAAATCTCGTTGGCTCTATCATTTCTTTGTGTGGTATAGAAGTTAACCCCACTAAAATCAAGGCTATTCTCGAAATGCCTCCACTTACTAACCTCCTTTAATTTTGTAGTTTGCAAGGCAAGTTGAAATCTATTCGTCTCTTTATTTCACAGATTTCTGATTGCTTCCACCCATTTCATCATCTCCTCAAAAAGGATGTCTCCTTCAAATGGGACGATGAATGCCACAAAGCCTTTGATGCCTTAAAGCAATACCTCCTCCAACATCATGTGCTCATTCCCCCTAAGGATGACCAACCATTTTTCCCTTACATCTCTGTCACTGACCATTCCCTGGGTTCCATGCTCGCTCATCATGATGAGCAACATAGGGAAAAATTGGTTTATTATATAAGTCATACACTTTTAGACTATAAAACTAGATATAATCATGCCAAAAAACTTTTCTTAGCCTTAGTTCTTTTTGCTAATAAACTTCGCCATTACCTATTTAAACATAAAACCTTTGTGATCACCAATAGTTACCCTTTACATTACATGTACACTAATCACTACATACATCAAAGTGTTGCACATTGGCTTGTGATTCTTGCACACCTAGAACTCTAATTCATCCATCAAAAATCTATCAAAGGATAAACCATCGCTGACCAGCTTGAAGAAGCACCTCTTTGCAGAAATCAATCCTCTAACTTCAATTTCCCAAATGAATCCATCCCTACCCTATCTTTGGATGATACCATTTACCAGATGACCTTATTCTTTGATGGTTCCAAATGTTAGAGTGGGGGTGGTGTCAAAGTTATCCTCATTCCTCTTGATGGTGATCCTATGCCATTATCTTTCAAACTAGATTTTGATTGTACTAACAATATTGCTGAATATGAAGCACTCGTATTAGGCCTTCAAACTGCCATCACCTTAAACATTAAATCAATTAATATCTTTTGTGATTCCCAACTGGTTATAAACCAATTTAATGGTATATACCAGTGTCGTAACGAGATACTTCAAAATTATAAGCATCATGTTGACATATTTTGACTACCTTTGACCGTTATGAACTTCAAATCACCCTACATTCCACTAATAAATTTGTGGACACCATGGCCTTCCTTGCTTCTCAAATTTCTACTTTTCCCTCCAACTCAAAAATATTTTCCACAGTATAAAGGTTGTAATCACCTTCTTTTCTATTTTTGAGACATCAACCTAGTCAAAATTGTTGAAACTGACCCACGTGAACTTTGGTATAAGCAGTTTGTTGACTACCTTTCCCTATCCATTCTACCTCTAGATCTTACTTGCAATGGAAAATGAGCCTTTATAAAAAGTGTCTCTCGCTGTGTCATCATGGGTGGTCTTCTTTACAAACGTGGATTTGATAGTATCCTCTTACAATGCCTTACAAGCTCTCAAATCTAATATACCATCAAGGAAGTTCATGACAAGAATTTTGGGGGTCACTTTAGTGGTTTAGTTGTCGCTAAATGCATTCTCCACCTGGGCTATTACTGGCCAACCCTAAACCATGATTTCTATGACTATGTCAAATGTTTTGTGAAATTTCAGCAACATGATAATCTTCAGCACACCCTTAGTCACACCTTACAGGTCGCACATGACCTTTGGCCTTTCTTTCAATGGGATTTATATCTTTTCAGAGATGTCAATCATCATTCTTCCCAAAATCATCAATGGATTATTACCACTACTAAATACTCCACTAAATGGGTAGAATCCATGCTTATAATTTCTACGAAAGCTAATAAAATATGTGAATTCATCAACCATCACATCATTTGTCACTTTGGTGTTCCTCACCGCCTCATCACTGATAACGAAAAAAAATTCAAAAATAAAAACGTTACGGAAACTTTGTAATGTGTTCGACATTCAACTCAGTTTTTCCTCAGCTTATTACCCTCAAACCAATGGCCAAGGTGAATCAACCAACAAAACCTTAAACAATTTTTTTATGAAAGTAGTTGATGATACTGGAAAGGATGGCATACGCACATTCCTTTTTCCTTATGGGCTTACTGCACTAGTATTCATACCTCAACTGCTGCCACACCTTTCTCTTTGGTGTATGGTACAGAGGTTGTTTTGCCTCTTGAAGTACAAATTCCATCTCTTCTTATTTCACTCAAAAATATGCTCAACGTTGATGAATTTCACCAGGATTGTTTGCAACAACTTGAGTTATTAGACGAACATCATCTCAATGCTCTCGACCACTTCCAAATCTACTAAAAATGTATCAAACGTGCCTATGAAAAATGTGTCCATGAATGAACCTTCCAGGTCAGCAACCTCGTTCTGAAGAAAAATCAACATGTAACAAAAGAGGAGAAAAGTAAATGGGGAATTTTTTTTCCTAATTGGCTTGGACCCTATATCGTTAATCATACCTATTGATCACATGCTTATCATTTGTATTCACTTGAAGGTAAACCCAAACCTGATCCCGTCAATGCTTTTCACCTTTGACCATTATATTGTTGAATCAAGTATTATATCATGTTCTTTCTATTTCAACGCTCATCCCTTAAACACAACTCACCTTCCATTTCCCTATTTGAAGGGTCAATGATTAAACAAGAATCATGTGATTAACCATCACTTTTTAGCCTTATCTTTAATATGAGTACCACATCTCTACTCATGGCATGATTCTCATGGATACTTTTCTTTTGTTCCAAGATGGAATCCCATGGTCGTTCATCAATTAAAAACCCATTTTTCATAGCTAACCTCTAGGTACTATAATTTTGTCTTCGTAACAGAATCATATCCTTCTTTATAGTCTTTTCCATGACCTAAAAGTCAAAAAAATAATTCAGAAAGCAATATATGGGAATTTCAAATTCAAAACTCCTTGAGTCAAAATTCTAGCAAAAATATGAGTCCCTTAAAAGGACATCTAATCTTTTTATCTTGCTGCTATAAATAGACTTCTCCCTCTACAGACAACTATACAAAGCTATCCACATTGTAAATAGTCTATCACCAAAAAAAGACTACTCTTACAAAAATAAAATAAAAATATTCTGAAGCTTCCCGCATCGATCATCTTCACAAATACCTCAAGGTGATATTCTACTCATCCCACATAGACTTCCCGCATTGATTAATTTATAACAAAAGCAAAAAAAAAGATAAATTTTTTTTCATGGACTTGCCTATTTTGATCTTGGGTTTCTTGCCAAAGAGGCATGTTGTCTCACACCATGTTATGCTCAACCAAATTTGTTCACCTCAGTGCCTTACCTTTATAATCTTCTACCTTCTCAAGGGACTTGCCCCAAATGTGACATCTCATGATCATGTGACTTTCTTCACCCTTAGTACAGTCAATTTTGCAATGCCTTTAGGGTCATACGTTCATAAGACAATCTTTGGTATCCTAGACTTGTCAGGGTTCTTATCAATTAGGCATATTTTTTGTCTCCTCTTACCATTCACCTCTTTTCTTACTTATTGATTCTCCTACATAGGACTAGACCATCGACACCTACATCCTAGGAATTCCTCTTTCACCAAAATCACCCATGTCAAAATGACCTAGACTCAACCATGCCTAAATGACCTATATTCAATCATACCTAAAACCTACCAACCCATTCGTATGCCTCATTATATTCTTCCCTAGCTTATGGGAGAACTACATCGTTCTGAGGCCCCTTTTCAACGGAGCTATGTAGGTAGTTCGAGGGCATGGGGCCATTGGAGGTTAGCTCGACCACTCTTTACCCTAACCAATTTTCCCCCTTTTTTTAATTTTTTATTCACATTCTATCTTAGTTAGTTTCCAATTTACACTACACTGGGAAATTAAACAAACATATAAACATACATACCTACCATTTGATTACATCATCATATCATACATTCCATATTTCCATTAGATCAAACAACTAAAAATTTACACCACAACATACATATACATCATCATTTATTTTCCATACTACCAATCACTTGGAAATTAAATCAAACCCAAAAACATGACCAAATCATGCCTAACTCACGTAGACTCCACCATGTCTATACCTGACTCCATCATGCCTACATGACCTAAAATCAACCATTACTAACTAACATAAACTCCACCATGCCTAACTAACCCAAAATCAGTCATGCCTACATGACCTCGACACCATCATGCCTAATTCACCTAGTTTCCATCAATACACAATAATAATGGAAATTAAAACAAAGTACATAATTCATCCAATAAACATCATAAACTATATAAATGGGAGAGTGTGTGTATCAATACATATATACATAGATACAAATAAATACAAGTGTCTCAAAATATCTCATATACAATCTCACATCTTTGGCACATAGGCCGATCATTTTCTAAAAGCAACAAAGTCAAAATGAATCCGTAAAACACAGATTTTTCTTTTTTTATCCCCAAATCTACATGACCAATGTTGGTCATATTGTGCCCTAGAAAACCAGCATTGGTTACACCATAGCCAACATCGGTCACCTGCTATTACCTTTTAAGTCACCTTATGCCCATTTTGGCCTAAAAAAACATTACTGACCAAATACCTTTTACCTTTACCAATAACTGTTACACTGTACCCACAAGCCTACACTACCTGTATATTTCCTTAACTATGTTTAGGGACTTGTTCTTTACCTATACCTTGGCCTTCCCTATGCCTTGGCCTACCTACCCTAACCTAAACTTCCGTAGTGTCAATATGAATTTTTGTATTCTCTATACCTTGCGATGTTGTTACCCATGTTGTTTAGCTTAATGACCTTACCTTTCCTATTACCGTGTTGTTTATCTCAACCAAACCTTTAGTGTATCAGATCATACTTAAATGTTCCTGCACCTAACCTAAGTTGTGTTTTTGGACAATATCCTGTACCCTAGATACATGAATCACTTCAACCTTGTTTGGATAACTTATCAACCTTTGACGATATAGAGTTTACAAACTCTTCCACCTGGTACCGTATTACAATCAATACGTGTGCATGTGTTCGATTACCATTACCCATTTCCCAATCTGATCCTTACCAATTACCCACAATGACCATACCCTTACCTAAAACCCACCTACGCTCACTTTCATTATTTATCCATTTATCAAACCACTCACCGACTCCGTCTCACACCTCATTAGCTCCTGGTTATAGGGGGTCACCTCCTCCCACACTTAGGGAAACCTCACCTTCACCCCTAATTGGGGTAACCCCACTCTCACCTATATTTGGGGCATCCACTTCCTTTTTTTGTCAGCATCACTTACCAATATAAGCAACACGACAAAAAAGGGGCAAATGTAGACACCAAATTTTGGTTACACTCCCCTTAGTCCCCTTTAATTAATTAACATAACGTATTCACCTAACCATGACCCCTTACCCCACATTCATAATAATTTAATTACTTACAATTGAATTAATACTCATCCTCAAACTATTAATTAATTTAATCACTTTAATTAAATTAATTTACACCTCACCTAGCCACATCACCTAGACACCTCATCATGGACTTATTCTTAGTCTATTAATTAACTAAGACTAAGTCTCTACTTATCTTAACCAACTAGGACTTAGTATAACCCTAAAATTAAATTCCTATTCCTTCTCCAATAATACTCCCACTTATCTAACTACTAACACTCACTTGAGACCCAGACTGACAATTAGAGCACACCAAAAATAATAAGGATTTGCCTTTTTTTTTTGCAAACCTAGGATTTCCCACCTAAACCGGTGGTGGTCACCTTGATTGTTGTCAGTTACCTTATATATAGTTTTGTAAAATTTTACTGAGGTTGGTAATTTTGAGTTTTGATACATCTATAGCACTAAAGCATGAACCAAAACTTCTCTACATCTAGAAAACGTAATACGTTCAACCACAGGCCGAAACAAGCACCTGATACTCGTCCCAAGGAATTACAACAATCATGGGAGCACTTTAAGAGGTATTGGCATGGAACTAACCATGAATTTCTTCACAAATCACCCACCACCATCCTTCACCAACTAGGCCTACAAATACAAGTAAGTGTATCATATTTTCATCATTTTGTACTTACTTCAAGTGTAGGTTCATTGTCTTTGCTATTAGATTTGTTTTCCTGCATTCCTCCAATCCCACCTTCTTACCAATCTATCCAACCTACCATCCACTATTTTTTACCTCTCTGTAGTTGACTCTTAGGCATTCCTGAGTCTTCCTGACATTATTACAAACCCAGCCATCCTCCCTTCATCCTTTGTGTAATCAAAGAGAACTTCAAATATACCTATTAGTGCAAAATCACAGCACCCCTGGGTGCAGATCAGGCTTCTAGGTTGATCACTCAGGCATCCAGTGTGATTGCACAACATGGAAACCTCTCTCCAAGCGTGGGACTTGTGAAAATGAGAGAGGAATCTCCAGAGAAGGCTGGTTCCTGCTCCTAAACTACCTGCCACAAGCTATTCCAGTGCAGGCAAGCTGATCTAATCCTAATCTAACAATGCCAAGGAGACAGGAGATAGAGAGAGAGAGAGAGAGAAAGGAAAAGAACAAAAGCCTACACTAAAACGGTGATACACCAGAGAAGGAGAATGTTGGACATCTATCAAAACTACCATGGGACAAAGAGAGGTGAGCAATGGGAAGGATGGACAGATGCATCACAGGCCCAAGGATAGATTTCACATAGAAAATGTCCCAAAACTCCATGAACATAGCTCCAAACCTGTAATGAACATTCAAACATGCACAAATACCTGCAATGAAGAGAGGCAAGAAGAGAACAAACAAAAACGAGCAAGGATGGACAAGATGCATCACAAAACACATTTTGTTGCTCCAGAAGTTTGCACAGAACATCATTTCAATAGTAAAAGGCAAAAACGCCATTACAGAGCAAGGGAGGAGGTTTGAACTCCATTTTCAACCCTAGAGAAGAAAAGAAGGGAGGGCAGAGCAAAAAAGATGAACAACTTGTTCTCTCTCTTTTAAAATGATCCAAATCTGGCTTTATACAATACATGGATCGAGCCCAGGAGACAGAAAACATAGGAAAACATGTAAGCAGCCCAAACATTGACCAAAACATATTCTTCATTAAAATTGGTGGTTGAGACATCACTTCTGGCCATGCTGAAGAAGAATGCGACCCATGTGCATTAAAACTGGTTGTTGAAACGTCGCTTCTGGCATTACCACGCGTCAGAGCCGTTTCTCAATTTTATCTCTCCAGACTGCACTAAAATTCGAGATTGATCCCAGAATCATGTAGAGAATTTCATAATCTTTCCGTTGATATAAAGAACGTGCAAATCCGAGCTCTGGATCGAAAGTTATGGAGGTCTGAAGTTTTAGGGCACAAAACAGGCGAAAACGTGTTTTGAAATCTTTCCCGCACTCTGCCACCTGGATGATATGTGGCATGCATTGATTGGTTGAGAAAATTCTCTCCTCCACCTTTCAGCGGGATTTCTCTTGAAATTTCCTTGTGGGCCCTAGCTGGGACACATGGCGCTATCTCATTGGTTCGGCCTGACCCTTCAAATCTCGCCCTTTGACTTTTTGACCTTTTAGCTTTTCAGCCAAAACTCATGCCAAATTCTCTAACTCCTTCCCGAGCTCCTCTGCATTCCCTGTTCCATAGGACACGTGTCCTCTTTTGATTGGCTTGGGCTGACCCCTCAAAATTTTCCCTTGTGACCTTTGGACCTCTTTCCCCTGCGACACGTGTCGCGATTCTCATTGGTTCTCGGCCCTTTCGGCACCTTCGTGCCCTTCGCGTCATTATGTCCCGGATGTCTCAGTGCTGCTTGGGACAAAAACTTCCGATCCGCCCGAAATGGGCTTCCTCGTCCCTCATTTACCGATGACACGTGGCATTGATTTGATTGGCCTTCGGCTCCTTCGCGTGATCTTTGCGTTGTTCCCGTGCATCCCTTCGGGTGAACCGGCCGGTTCGCGATCACGTCCCAGTATGAACTTTCTCTGTTTCGGCCGAACCGGCCAGTTCGTGTCCATTTGTCCCAAATGTCCCAGTGCTTCGTGGGACAAATTCTTCCAGTTCACCCAATCCAGTGGATTCATGTCTTTTTGTCCCACCTGTCCCTTTGCTGCTTGGGCCGCCTGCAGGCTTTTCGGCCGATCCGCGCCTTGGCGTCCCAAATGTCCCACATTGTCCTAGGACAAGGACTTAGCCATTTTTCATGATTTTTTCTGGCCTGAGCCTGTCTTCTGCAACTTTTTTCACATTTTCTCAGAGCTTGCTCTTTCCTTCTTTGGTCAGGGGAGTTAGAAAAAATCTGAGGGAACCCCAAAAACATGATGTTTGCTCTGAATCAATTATCTGCCTGGGACTTGAGATTTCTGATGCATGTTATCAAATTAACCCTGGGGGTGAATTTTGGATAACAATTTGGTGACTCAGCGGGGTCATCTGCCTGCTAGATGAAGTTACCAGTTGCCTGAAGCATCCATTGGGCATGAAGTCCTGAGTTGTAACCTGCAACTGATCTGAACTTTGAAAACTTCCCTCTGAGCCACTTGAAACCCATTGAACCTGGAGTGTTCTCACCAAGATGCCACTGAAACGAACTGTGCAAGAGTAGAACCAACAACACCAAAACTATGTACAAAACTGAAAATCATACATGTCCCAAATGGAACATGCAGAGTGTGCACAAGCACTTCTTCTACTGAAAGCAAACCTACCTACTCTACTCTAACTGGAAGCAAAAGCAAGCTAAACAAACCCTGCAATTGGTTGTGAGAAATAGCTTCCCTTTCTCAAAAGTGGCAGCCATGTAATTGATTTGGCACTGATCATGGCTGTTTGGATGGATGGAAAATCAACAAGAAGCTGGTCTTCTATCCAAATCATCAAAGTATCAGCTGAAAACAAATCCAATACCTCTTTTAGTTGCTCTGCATTTGGATTGAAGAGGTATGGCAGCTGATCCTTGGTACTTTGTAGCTCACCCTCATGCTCAGAAGAAAGCATGACTGGTTGTGACTTCTCCTTTGGCTCCAATGAAGCCAAATACCTGATTGGGCAAGGTATGGTCCTTTGAGTATGCCCATTGCTGTGATTTTCAACCCCAAGAATGGAGTCTTCTTGTAGACCTTCTTGAATGGATGGTGTGGAAGAAATGGTGAAATTCCTCTGTCCTTTCTCTTCCTCCAATGAAGAACGTGAAAGATTAAAATCTTCCAATCTTGATTCCGAAGAGCTATTATAAGATGCTGGCTGTTGTAAATGAATGCCCTCCTTCATGACAGCAGACTCAAGTGTTTGGAGTGTGGATGATGAAAGAGAGAAAGGTGGAAACTCAACCGGCTCTTCTCCATCAAAACAGTTCTCCAAATCTGATAGATAAACTGCCTTATTGCTGTCCTGCTGCAAATATTCAACTTCCTCCATGGTGTCTTCTTGATCTGTAACTTGACCACCATGGTTTCTTTCTCCCTTCAACATTGAGTTTGAGAGGTCAAACTCCTCTTCAGCACTGGAACTTGAGAGAGGTGAAGTAGAAAGAAGAACTGAAGGTTCTCCTGTAGCCTGCTTTGTGCTCAGAGCTCTTGGATCTACAATTTTCTCCCCCACAGCTGGAATGTGCTCCTCTTCTTTTGGATTTGGAGCAGCTTCTCCTTCCTCCAATGTTTGAAGACAATCTTGCTCTTGATTGAACTCTTCCTCCAGCATGAAGTTTGTCAAGTCAAACTCTTCAATCTGCTGCTCTAGAGGACAAGTTGGGACTGCAAGATCTTCTTCTTCTGCTGCAAAAAAATCAGCCCTGGCCACCATTTGTTCAACCTTAGCCTCTTCTGTAGGTTTAACCATCAAGGGGATCTTTGTCATCCCAAATCTAAGAGCCCAACTCTTCAGACTTTGAATTTCTTCATCTTTGTTTGGCTTCTCTTTTTGTTGTTGTTTTCCTTGACTGGCATTCTGATTTTCATCCTCCCAACATGGATTTGGGAATGCAAGAGGAGGGATGGGTTGTAACTCAACTGATTTGACATTTTTTTGTGGTGGTGGAGGAGGTGAAACCTCTTGTTTCTTTGGAGTGGGAGGTATTTCATTTAGCTCTTGTGGATAGGATGACTGTTTGGAAGGAAAAAGGAAAGAAGAATTGAGGTGTGGTGGAAGACTGAGAGGTGGAGACATGGGATCGAAATTTGGGACAGCAGATGGAGAGTTTAAAGCTTGACAATGCTGAGATGAAATAGATTGGGAAAGAGGAAAAGAAAAGGCATGAGAAGGTGTGCTTACCCGTTGACAAGGTTGTTGAATACTCCTCTCATACACCTCTATTTCTTCAATCCACTTTGCAAGCAAAGGCAGCATTGCAATCATGAAGTCAAGCTTCTCCTGAGGGCTGTAATGCCTTGGAAAAGGTCCCACCCATGGACAAGGTGCTCTGCAACCGATTCCAAATGCTTTCATCTGTGCCTGAGCCCTGGACTGCACTATGTTTACCTCCATCTTTTGGATCTTCTCCAACAGACCAGCATCTTGCATCTGATGGTCTTCATTGTATGCATACTCTTGCTCTTGGAAGGCTCCATAGCCAAACTGACTTTGGCACTGTTGCTCATATGGGTATGCATACTGATCTTGAATCTGCTCAAAATGTTGATTTGGAGGATTTGTAAAACATGTTGGAGGTGGAATATACTGTTGTTGTTGATGTGAATTCCATGATGGAAATGAAGTCATGATTGCACAACTTCATAGAATGAGAGAATGATGGAAGAGATGGAAGGAAAAATGGATAGAAAAGAATGAAAATGAATGGAAAGGAAGGTCTGCAACTTCAGAGATGGGTTGTTGACCAGATGGAGTCGCCAGATGTGTTTGCAAGTGCCTCCAAAGGCTGAAATCTTCACAGGAACACACCAACCTGTAAAAGATGAAGTGGAAGACCTCTAAGGTCCCACCGGGCATGCCAAAACTGTTAGTGCAAAATCACAACACCCCTGGATGCAGATCAGGCTTCTAGGTTGATCACTCAGGCATCCAGTGTGATTGCACAACATGGAAACCTCTCTCCAAGTGTGGGACTTGTGAAACTGAGAGAGGAATCTCCAGAGAAGGCTGGTTCCTGCTCCTAAACTACCTGCCACAAGCTATTCCAGTGCAGGAAAGCTAATCTAATCCTAATCTAACAATGCCAAGGAGAGAGAGAGAGAGAGAGAGAGAGAGAGAAGGAGACAGAGAGAGAGAGAGAGAGAAAGGAAAAGAACAAAAGCCTACACTAAAACAGTGATACACCAGAGAAGGAGAATGTTGGACATCTATCAAAACTGCCATGGGACAAAGAGAGGTGAGCAATGGGAAGGATGGACAGATGCATCACAGGCCCAAGGATAGATTTCACACAGAAAATGTCCCAAAACTCCATGAACACAGCTCCAAACCTGCAATGAACATTCAAACATGCACAAATACCTGCAATGAAGAGAGGCAAGAAGAGAAACAAGCAAAAACGAGCAAGGATGGACAGATGCATCACAAAACACGTTTTGTTGCTCCAGAAGTTTGCACAGAACATCATTTCAATAGTAAAAGGCAAAAACACCATTACAGAGTAAGGGAGGAGGTTCAAACTCCATTTTCAACCCTAGAGAAGAAAAGAAGGGAGGGCAGAGTAGAAAAGATGAACAACTTGTTCTCTCTCTTTTAAAATGAGCCAAATCTGGCTTTATACAATACATGGGTCGAGCCCAGGAGACAGAAAACATAGGAAAACGTGTAAGTAGCCCAACCATTGACCAAAATGCATTCTTCATTAAAATCGGTGGTTGAGACATCACTTTTGGCCATGCTGAAGAAGAATGCGACCCATGTGCATTAAAACTGGTTGTTGAAACGTCGCTTCTGGCATTACCACGCGTCAGAGCCGTTTCTCAATTTTCTCTCTCTAGACTGCACCAAAATTCAAGATTGATCCCAGAATCATGCAGAGAATTTCATAAGCTTTCCGTTGATATAAAGAACGTGCAAATCCGAGCTCTGGATCGAAAGTTATGGAGGTCTGAAGTTTTAGGGCACAAAACAGGCGAAAACGTGTTTTGAAATCTTTCCCACGCTCTGCCACCTGGATGACACGTGGCACGCATTGATTGGTCACGTGATTCTCTCTCCTCTACCTTTCGGTGGGATTTCTTTTGAAATTTCCTTGTGGTCCCCTTAAGCTGGGACACATGCACTATCCCATTGGTTGGCCGACCCTTCAAATCTCGCCCTTTGACAGACCTTGTGACATGTGTCATGCTTTTCGGCCAAAACTCATGCCAAATTCTCTAACTCCTTCCCGAGCTCCGCATTCCCTGTTCCATAGGACACGTGTCCTCTTTTGATTTGCTTGGGCTGACCCCTCAAAATGTCCCCTTTGACCTTTGGACTCTTAAAATCCTCTGGTGCGACACGTGTCGCGATTCGATTGGTTCTCGGCCCTTTCGGCACCTTCGCGCCCTTCGCATCTCTATGTCCCGGATGTCTCAAACTGCTTGGGACAAAAACTTCCGATCCACCCAAAATGGGCTTCCTCATCCCTCATTTGGTCGATGACACATGGCGTTGTTTGATTGGCCTTCGGCTCCTTCGGCTATCCGCGTCCCGCGCGTCCCTTCGTCCCGGATGTCCCAGTATGAACTTTCTCTGTTTTGGCCGAACTGGCTGGTTCGCGTCCATTTGTCCCAAATGTCCCAGTGCTTCGTGGGACAAATTCTTCTGGTTCACCCGATCCGGCCGATTCACATCTTTTTGTTCCACCTGTCCCTTTGCTGCTTGGGCCGCCTGCAGGCTTTTCGGCCGATCCGCGCCTTGGCGTCCCAAATGTCCCACATTGTCCTAGGACAAGGACTTAGCCATTTTTCGTGATTTTTTCTGGCCTGAGCCTGTCTTCTGCAACTTTTTTCACATTTTCTCAGAGCTTTCTCTTTCCTTCTTTGGTCAGGGGAGTTAGAAAAAATCTGAGGGAACCCCAGAAACATGATGTTTGCTCTGAATCAATTATCTGCCTGGGACTTGAGAATTCTGATGCATGTTATCAAATTAACCATGGGGTGTGAATTTTGGATAACAATACCTTTTATTTAATTACTACCAAATTTCCCCTACCGACGTTAGTTATCTTAACCATCATCAGTTTCCCCTCTTCATCAGCATTGGTCACACGACTGACGATGGTCTCTATGTTATCTTATTCACTTAACCAAAAAATCCTCAAACCTCCTTAAAAACTCACAAAACCTCATCCACACCTAATACCCCATCTACAACCTAAGAAAAGACCTTCTTAACTTTTTGTGCAGACATAGAGAGAGCTTGAACTCCATTTTTGACATTCTACCATTTCCCACAGTAACCGATATCGGTTATCCTCAACCATCATCGGTCATACCCTGACCAGCGTCAGTCTCTGTGCTTGGTAAAAATTTCCTTAGACTAACAAGCTTCCTAATCACCTAAAATCAACCCAAACTACACCAAAGCTTACCCAAACCCTGTTTTTTACCCTCAGATCATCTGCCTAGCCTATAACCTAACCTAATACCTTCACCAGTTTAGTTATCAAACATTTAATTAGATTGACATTGATAGTAGTCTGAGACACCTAAATCGGAACACTAACATTATATTATTTTATTTGCATGTTCAATTATTTTATATTGAGTTAGATATCAGTGGATTGAAAACCATTGAGGAAGTATCAAACTTCCTATATCTATCTCACGCTAGGCAGTCCACTAACCTTTGCTATTAACTATATCTTGTGGTGTTGCTTTGTATTACAGGCAGTTCCTCCTAGCCAAAAGGAAGATCACACAATCATCATTGGATTGGATATCAGAAGTGCGCGTACTCAAACTTTAAGCAATGTAACAACATGTATTTCTCCTTGGCATATTTACCTTTATCTATTTCATATCTAGAACAATTTGGTGAATTATTTTGGCACACCCAGTGGGACCCATCAGGGGTTTCTCTTACATTGTTCATTCCTAGGTAAAAAAAACATGTGTTTATTTCATAAGTAAAATTTCCATTTTATAAATGGAAGAAAGGGACATCAAAATATTCCAGGCTTATGGATATGACACGTGTCCACTTCAAGAATTGGCTATCTGTCGAACTCTTACTTTGAGAGTGAACTTGCAACGATCATATATTGAGATTCTAGATGAGTTTCAAGGAGAAATTTTATATTAAATTGACTGAAAAATTCCTTCTAAATCGAATGGTAGGGGTATAATATCTTTATTCCTCCATTTGATCCCTGAAAAATATGATTTTTATTCAGGCTCCATGATTGAGCATGAGAAAAATTTGATATAAACATATTTCACCTAGGTGTTGTCAATTCCACCTCTATTGTAGAGATATGAATTACCTTTCCAAAAATGTCTTGTTTAGCTCCTAACTCCTTCTAGAGCTCCTGAAATCAATACCCAAAGCTCAGTATCTTTTTTGGCCCTATGCACTGCCTAGGCTTGAGAACCCGTTTTCGATGAATCTTCCCCAAAACTTCCAAATCTTACATAAATATTCCAATATAATTTCCTTGATGTTATTATAACTTGATTCCATTTCCACGTTGAATTTTTATCCTTTTTTCTACTTCAAGGGGGCGCATTAGTCCCAAGAAGACTAGTGGTAGCCATTCCCAAAACTGCCCCAAATTGGCATTCTTTAAGAACTCCTAAAATCACCTAGGGGGATTAAATTGATCTTCCTAATTCACCTATGGTACTAGGTTGACATCCATTAAGGGGTCATTAGACTGACTGGGTAAGGTTGGTGTTGAGGATGGGTAGACCTAGGGTGTCTTGCAAGGGTAGAATTTGAAAATTTTGACACAAGGATATTGTTGTCATACTTGAAAATTGGAAAATTTCTTGTTGCACGTTTACATGAAAACAAATAGATCTAATGTGGTGGAATGGTATGGACTAATCATGGTGAAGAAATGACATGAGGAGTCCCAAAATCTCAACTTATAACATATTAAATAGTGCCTTATCCATTGGGCCCTGTGGAGTCGTGTACAACTTATAAGAGTGAGATAGCAAGGGATGAAAAACAAGAAAACTACGAAAACAAAAATACAACACACATAAAAAGGGAAATACAAACACAATAGAAAGAAAAAAAAACACCCAGAAATCACCTATGGTACAAGGTGGGGAACAACTTGCTTTCATTGATGACACTGCTTTAGATATTTCCCACTGCGAGGAAATTCCAACAGTGTTCCATCTAGATATGAGATTAGAAACACATTTTCATTGTAAGTCTCGTGACTCTGGAATGGGATGAGCCACAATGAATCAAACATGCCATGGCTCCCTTTTGGTTCTCTCCTTTTTTCCCATAGTAGGATAAGGTCTCCAACTTTGAATTCCCTAGCCTTAGCCTTTTTGTCAAAGATATTCTTCACTTTTAGTGGATGCTCTCTGATATGATCAACCAATCAGAGTCCATTCTCTTCTAGATTCTCAATAAATAGTATCCCCTTTTCAATAGAATACTCGTATTGTTCATCTTCTATTCCCTGGAGAAATTTGAGAGTTGACATTTCAACTGTGATGGAAATTGTTACATCTATCCCATATAGTAACTAGAATGGTGACATACCGATTGCTTTCTTTGGAGTGATCCTATCTACCCACAATGCATCATATAACTTCTTGTGCTAATTTATTTGGTTTTCATCCATGAGCTTGCAGATAATGGTCACAATTTTCTTGTTACTTGATTCGACCTAAACATTTCCCTAAGGGTAGTAATCTAATGAGTGAGATAGGGAAATTCCATAGCCATATAAAAATTCCATCAACTCCCTTGAAGAAAAATAGGTAGCATTATCTGCTATGATATTTTGTAGGACTCCGAAATAGACGATGATATTTTCTTTTATGAAGTTGCATACTATCTTAGTATTAGCCTTCTTTATTGGGATGGACTCCACCCACTATGTGAAATAAGCTATCACTGTGAGGACGTAGGTATGCCCCATTCTTGAGTGAGGGTTTAGAGCACCGATGAAGTCTAGCCCCCACTACTGAAATGGTTCTTCAATGAAAACTGGCTTGAGTGGTAGTGTTACAAGCTATGGTCTCCCAATGAATTTTTTACATGCTTCACACTTGGAAAACCATTCTTGAATATATACAAAAAGGGTAGGTCAATAATATATTCCTCAAAGAATATTATGCGTAGTGACCATTGCTGAAAACTTCCCACCACACGCTTGATCATGATATACTTTAAGTAACTTTTCTTGTCGTTATTTTTCTATGCACTTGAGAAAGAATCCATTAAGACCTCTTTTGTAGAGTTTATGGTTCTAGATCACAAAATTTGTTGCCTTTAGCTTAAGTTTTTTCCTTTGCTTGTAGTCAAGATGAGGGGGGAATTCTCCATAGGTTAGGATAATAGAAGATTGGCTGCATACCACTCGTCTACTAGTAGTTATGAAGAGGACCTAATGTGGTCTATCTTCAAAACATAGTTGGAGAAAGTGGCAACTATCCTCACCATGTTGAGCTTTGAGAGCTTCATCTTTGGCGATCAATCTATACAGAGTCATTTCCCCATATTAAATTGGAGGGATGACATCTCCAAGTCATAATCTTTATTCTTTGCAACCCAATTTCCTCTTTTAGATTCATGGGATCTTGTTGTGTTCAATATGGACTTGATTGCAAACTGTCCTGGGACCATCACTACTGTATGAGAGTTAAGTATGTAAAACCTAAAAAAATTTACAGCCTTGACCACTGCATACGCATGTTTCTCCAATTGGCTATAGTTTAGTTCAGAATTCTTCAATGAGAAGATCATAAAAACAATAGGTTCTTCCACACCTTCATCATTATTTTGAACAAGCATAATGGAGAGAGTATGTTCTGACACATAACAATAAATGATGAATCTCTTTACTGAAATCTAGAGATATGAGAGTCAGGTGATTTGGCAATAACTTTCTTGATTTCATTCAAAATTTGTTTTTTCACCTTATCATTATATTTGAATCTATCTTGAGATTTCATCATGGTTGTGATGTGCTTCGTTAATTCTGTGAAATCTGGAACAAAGCGACGAAGAAATTTTACCATTTTGAAGAATCAATGAACTCCTTTCTTTCTTATGGGAAAAGATAGTGCTTGAATTTGTTTCACTCTTTCAAGATTGATGTGCACTCCATGCTTGTTCAAAATGTGCCCCAATAACCTTTACCTTTTGTAACTCCAAATATGCACTTTTTTGGGTTTAAGGATATGTCGTGTTTTCTACACCTTGTGAGTACCTGTTCCAAATGATGAATATGGTCTCCCCTCTTTTTTGAGAAGATGCCATGAGATCATCTAGGTATATGAAAACAATGATTCAAATTTTTGAATGCCAGATACCATTTCCATTTGAAATGTATCCCATGCATTGATTAGGCCAAAAGGAATTTTTTGTATACAAAAGTGCCCCAAGGTGTCGTGAAAATTGTCTTGGTGTGATCCTCCTCCCCCACTTTTATTTGATTGTGTCCTGAGAATTTATTGAGAAAAGAGAGAATTTTAGATCTAGTGATCACCTGTAAAATGTGATCCATGATGGGGATGGGATAATTATATTTTAATGAAGCCTAGTTAAAATTGTCAGAAATCCACACATATTCTTATTTCATCCATTCTGTATTATGTACTGGGCATAATGTTTGCCACCCATGTGGAATGATGGATGGGAAAGACAATCATTGCATGGAGAATTTTCATCACCTCCTCTTTTGATTGTGTCTACTATATTTGGGTTGTATGGCCTCTTATTTTACTCGAACGGCTTGTCATCAGGATTAAAGGGAAACTGAGTGGTGCATTTCCTTCGGTTGGAAGGATTTAAGCTCATCGTAAGAATAGGCCAAAACATATGAATATTTCTTAAGCAATGATAATAACCTTCTCTTTTCTTTAGGTGAAAAAACTTTTCCGATGTTGATCATTCTTGGGTTCTCTAGGGTGCCGATGTTTTCTTTCTTAAAATCATCTGGGCACCGAGAAGATAGCTTCTCCTTCTCTTGAATCAATCTATCATGCTTACCAAATGGTCTTCTAGAGAGACTAGGCCTTTAGAGATCTTGTTTCCTTTCATTTTTGCCACTCCTTCTTCATCAACCCCTTCACTTCCTTCTTTATCCTCTTCAGCCACCACCTCCCTTTGTGGATTCTCAGCTCCTTCAAAAATTTAGATTATTGAAATTATCTCTTTGTTTGAGGAAAGATAGGAGTTGATTGTCATTATTGAAGACTTTTTAGTGGTTTACATTATCGAGCACGCTAGTTACTTTATCCTTTGCAAAAGACAGATGTGGCATCACAAGGGAATTAGAAAATGCAAGGTAATCAACCTTTTCATTATTTTCTTGAGGAACAGATTCAATGGAGAACACATTGAAATATTCAATGCACTCCCAAACTCTATTTATGTAATGTCAAAGTCTTAGATTCTTCACTTGGTAATCTTTCTATATTTTCCTTATTATTACCTTTGTGTCACCTTGGCATCTTAGCTTCTTGATCCCTATATCTTTTTTCTACAGCTGTGCCCAAGAGGAGAGCTTTATACTCCACCGTGTTATTTGTATTATCAAATTATATCTTGTAGGCAAAATGGGTATAGCTCACCGGATGGAGAGCACAACATCACACCTTCTCTTAGACCCAAACTGGAATGAATACCATTGAATTCCATTTTCCAAATTTGATCTTCTACCTCCTCCATAAGAAGTGGAAAATTCTCATCTTTCTCTACTGTGAGGAAGTATTTTTCCTAGCCCACTATCATAGAATAGGATTTTCATCCTTAGATCATCAAAATTTTTGTATCGTGTACTTTGATCTTCCTTATTGAAAGCCAATTTCTTCATCTCACCTTTTACTGGAATGGTTGCATATGACCAATACATTTTGATCTCTCTACCCAAATATCTATAGAATATTTGAATCAGTAACATCCCAAAGGTTGCTAGAATGTCTGCCACCAGGATGGTTAGAAGCACCTTCTTCTTTGGAAAACCAGCTAGTGCTCCCTATGCATCCTTGATTCATCCCCACCAATGGAACTTGTTTGGATTCCATAGATTAACAGGAGATAATTTTTTGGGTTAAGGTGACGTCTAGAGAATTTATAACTTTGACTGACATCACATTATTTGAGGCTCTAGAATCTATGATGCAATTATTGAGTCAGAATCCTTTGATGAGAAGTGACAAGTAAAAAGGCTCAATTTTTTTTTGGTTTTGGATGGCACTGAGGGCTAGCATGTTTTTTGAAGGTGGTGTGTGAATGGTGTGGGAAGTAGGAATTTAGAATTTGAGTTTGATTCTATAGAAATACCACCATGGACTATATCAACAAACCTATCAAATTGGGAAGGTGTGCATTTGTAAATATTCTAGATTTGTGATATGGACTTTGTTTTACTCGCATGTTCCACATAATCAAATGGGGTCATGGTAAGTGAGGTTGAAGTTCCGGAGGATGACAAAATATTTACATGGCAAAGGGTTTTCTACTTTGGGAGCTGGGTTTTATTTCACAAATGTGGCAATTGGCTTGGATAAATATGGGAATTTAGATTTTGGTGGTACTTTAGATGATTTTGCAGGAGTAGCATTCGAAGGGAAGGACTAGAATACTTACTTCGTGTGGTGGTGTGATTCTTGCTAACCAATGGGTTTGGTTTTTCTTTTGTTGATTCCATTGAAGGTGGTAGTGGTGATCCTCTACTAATAATCTTATTTTTTGGAACTTCTACAGGGAGATATTCTTTATTTTTTTTTCCTTCACCGTAACCATTGAGGATGAGGCTCCTTTCTTCGATTGTGCACAAGTGAATACCACACATGATAAGCTTGGGGTTTCATCATCATTATCATCTTCATCTCCATCAACATACTCAATTAGGCCATTATGTGTATCACCATCAACTTTCCTCAACTTCAAGATAGTTATCATTATCACTTGCATCTTCTTCTTCAGGTTCTTCTATCTCCACTTCTTCCTCTAGTTCATCAGTGTCACAAGTGGCATTAACTGGTGGTTCTTTGAGAGTGAGCCAATGAGGAGGTGGGGTAATCCTTAGTCTATTATGAGGATTTGGATTCCTTGGAATGCATTCTGCATTATAATTTGAGACATTGTCTTCTTCATGGAAACCAAGTCATTGGCCATTTTCTAGAACATTGGGTCCATGGTGACAGAGTTTGAACTCTGACATTTTTGTTTCTCCATTGGGACCTTTCACTTTGAAAAACAAGATCAAATCATCTTCAGTCTTGATTCCAAAGTCCTGTGCTTCCTTTAAATCTCTAGGTTGGGCTCTTATGAGGAAGAAACCAAATTATGATGGTAAAGCATTGATGAAGAATACTTTCAAATTATTTTTAGGAGATATGACATCTTCAGGAATTCTTCATATTATCCTGTTATGTTTGGTGATTAATTCTATGATTGATTCGAAAGTGTATTTTTTCATTTGTACCAACTAGACCAAGAGATATTGTAATATTCCGTAGATTTGATACCTATGTTCGATTCCTCTTCTTATATCTTCCCAACAAGGTGATAGATCTTAGTGGCAATACGTAGAACCATTTGGTATATTTTTCTTGAAGTGACTCCACAAAGAGTAGGACTAGACACATCTTCACATTTTATGCCCAAAACACCAAAAATGGTGATGAATGTTGTTACATGCTCCTTCGAGGAAGTTGAGAACCATCTCCTCTATATTTTAGGAATTTTTTTCTTGAGCCTTTTGGTATCTCATGGAGTGGTTGAGGAAGAGAAAGTGAGCTCGGTGTTTTCACCCCACGATACATTTGGAATGTATTCTTCACGATCATGATCTGCCATTCTGTTCTTGATTCTATCTTACAATATTTCCAAGGTTATGGCTTTCGCTACTACTCTTTCATCTACTTTGGCTTGATCTCTTTCAATATCCTCAATTTGAGCTCTTATTTCTACTTCATCTCTTGATTCTCTTTCTCTAGCTTCTTATTCGGTCTCTACGTCGGTGAAATATTCAAGATTCTTATTGATGTATGAAAACTCAACATCCAATGGATGAATAAAACTTGGACTCCCAATGTGATCAGTTTTTTGACGAAGGGGAGACCTCTGATTTTCTTCAGCTCTTTGAAGTTCTTCAAAGATGGGATCAGTTTATCCTCATTTGTCTTTGTTTTTGTGTGTACCTTCTATCTTCCATCTTGAAAATTTACGCTATTCTTTCTAGTGCCTGAAATCTATCTTGGCCTTTCCAATTCAGTAGTACATTCTTCTTTGAGGTCATGTACTCTCATGGAAATGAAGTATTGGTTGACACTTTCCCTATTATGCACTAAACAACCTCTCACAAATCTGAAGCAATATCCTCTTGAATGTCAAAAAGTAACTAAGGTATTTAAATAGGAGGATTACCTAGAATAGTGGGGTTTGAATACATAAGGATCAGATTTTCAAATTCCACATTCTAATTTTTCAAAAATTTTTGGATTTTTTTTGTATTTTTCCTAGGTCATTTTTTAGGTGCAGATGTTGCTAAATCTTCCCCACGGTGGTGCCAAAAAATGTTGGCAAGAAGAAATTTTTTGAGTGGAAAAATTTGTGGGTTTCTTTCCAATGCTATAGGAATCAAAGTCCCTCTACTTGAATGGTGCAACATACATATTTACATGCATGAGTAAAGTGATTTTTATCCGTGGTTGGCCTTACGGACGAGGGATCTAATAGGGGCATTCCACTAACCCTGCGAAAAAGCTAGCAATCTGCTTGCAAGAGAGGAAATTCTCAAGAGATTAGGAAAGGGAGTGAGAAAATGAAGTAGGGGAAACTTATGTTGTAAGTAGAAAATTCAGATGCTTACAAACACTAGTTAGAAATTTCATCACATGCATTTTAAAGAGAATAAAACAACAAGATTTTCAAATGCTACTGGATAGAGGAAACCATACGTACAAATATGTACACATTCATATGCCTTGGAACACACAAATTTCTTCCTTTATTAGCTTGTAAAACCAGTGTTGTACATAGTATGAGAATTGAGGAAATTTGAGAAATGGGGAAATGGAACAATTTTTATCTCATTTAAAATTTTTCATTAAAAGATACAACTCTAGAAATAATTCACAAAGTCAACTAAGAATAACCTCAAATGAGGAGCTCATTACAATTTATAGAAGAGGAACAAATCTCATCTTCTTGGTGACTTTTCATATGCCATATTTTTGACTTTAGACTGTTCATATTCCTATCAAATATTAAGTCCCTTTTATAAAAACAAGGTAACTTAATTTTTTACATCATGTTTCTAAAGTCACTTTTAATCGACTTAAACCCCGACATATTAAAAGTAAAAAGTCCAATGAAAAATTAAGATGTTGAAGAGATAGAGAGAGAGAGGAAGAAGAAGAAGAAGGAAGAATCATGCAGAATAATGAGATGCTCCATCAGACTTGATATCACTTCCTGATCAGTCTCCATCTCGCACTACTGAGAAGACCTCCATTTCTCTAAATTCCTTGCTAAAACAAGCCACCACAGGTTCCACTCTGTCAGCGTGAGGAACACACACACAACTTAGAGTCTCTATCCACCCATCAGAACACATTGTTGATATCTTTTCACTTTCCAAACCATGATGGATGCTTTTCTCTGCAATGAGTGCAATGGCGAGCACAAATCTTTGAGAGGAATTCTAGGGTATCCTTATTGAAGGATAATGGATTTCCCACCTCTTTTTTAACATATTCCTTTAATACCCAATCAAATCATTGATTGTTGTATCTTCTCCCATTACAGGCACTCCAAGTTTTTGAATTTGATGATTAATATTATCCTCCAACTTATTTGTTTGTTATTCATTTTTCATCCAACTTGGTGATGGCTTGGTTGATAAATTCAAATCTGATTTCTAAGGCCCTTTCCCATACGCACAATAAGTCTTGAGAAGGGGTGCTAAAAACATTTCTTGTTAATCAACTCTTGAGAGAGAGTATTACTCATTTCACTCACCACTAGTGGACACAGAGGATCCCAATGATCCCTTTCTTTCTCCAAATCTATTCTCTAAGCACCTGTGTCCTATTTGTAGTTGCACACATGTAGGTGAAGATTTTGACTACTTCTTAGAGTATTGACTTTCCTTTTTTAGAAATTGTGGTGATCCATTCATTATTATCTTCCCCTGCACTATGAGCTCTTGTGCCTTCTTAATAGATTATGGTTGAAGAAGCTGATGAGTGAAAATTCCTCAATAGGAATTGCTAAGGTACTTCAGATCCACTAGGTGTTATACATAGGATGAAAGAGTTTGCACCTACTCATTCCAGCTTATCAATCCTTCTTCTTCTATTATTTTTTCCTTACCACCAAGTGAGATGAAGATTGCTGGTACATATGCAAGTCCCCTTCATGAGTAGTTGGCCCCAGTTGGATTGTGCTCATTTCATAATCAACCAATGTCATTTCGTCCACTGGCTTGATCACCTTTGGTTGGACTACTTCAATATACTGATTAGTTGTTTCTCCACTATAGAACCATGAGGCTGTGTGCATGATATTTATTTTTCTTCCCCTGGACAATGAGGAAATTACTGATAAATTAGGACCATTGTGAGTTGTTGAACAGTGTGTGCATCAGGTTTTATTGTCTCCTACATCCATGGGAACATTTCCTCATACTCAGGCTCTACGAGAAACATATCAACCATTCCTTGATCTCGGGTGGAGGAGACATATATTGGAAAGGAGAGGCAGTAGTATCAACAAGAGGTAAGGCCTCTTGTGGTGGCTCAAATACTGGATCTTGAATTGTGTGCTCTTATTATACTTTGTGTTTCTATCACTGGGTCTTCCTCTTGCATTTCTGTAACTGGGCCTTCTTCTTCCTGGCTCTCTTTGGTGACATTTCATGAGAAGTCGATTCCAGTTATCCTGGATTTTCACTTGGTGATTTGTCCAAAGTTCCTAGATAATTGAAGTAACTTCTAATTCTTGATGATGTGAAGCTTGTTTCTGACTCATGTGGGGGACAAATCATGATTGAATGATCATGGTTATCTTCCTCTTGGAACCAATCCCTTGTTCTTCCTGACCAATTTATTAGTTCGTTCCTTGATGTCTCTTGACTCACAAGCAGTGCCAATTCGAACTTGAGGCAATGGGGAAACCTTGATCATTGCGTATTCAAGGATCATATATTTCTATTTCATCATCTTGTAAAATATCCTTGTACCAAGAGAACTAGAATTTCCTCATCTCATCAAATTTCATCCTCACGTGATCCTTATCCCATGAACTTGGAATTCATCGACAAAATTATCCCAATAATATTCAATTTGCAGATCATCATGTAAGTCTGTGATATGAAAATATTAAGGATCATCTCAAATTTCAAAATTGAGTTTGAAAATATAGGAATACAGAGTCAAATGTGTGAAGGTAGGCTCCTGAAGAGATACATCATTTGTATTCTTACATGTGAACACCTCGAGAGAGATGGGAAATGAGATCAAATTATTTTTTCTACTTTTGAGTCTATTGTTCACCTGTATAAACTACCTTCAGAGTTCAAATAACACAATTTGGTCACTAAAGTACTTGGGAAACCTTAGGGGAGCTTGGTCAAAGCTAGAAACTCACAAGTAGGAGAAATTCGAGAATTGTATGAAATAGGAACCATATTTTTTTATTAAGGACATCACTTGTGGCGACATCCTTCCTTAAATCACCCTAGAAAATCTTTCAGACCATGTACATCATTGTGAATGCATCATTCACATGGGGTGAAGTGTCTATTGAATTTCTTCCATTACCAACTGTCAGGAGTTTCTTGAATGTAAGAACCTTGGTAATAATGTTCTGTGTGAGAGCCAATCCCTTGAATGACCTTGAGCTGGAAAGAAAATATACTAAGTAAGAAGTTATGTGGAAATTTTTTGTCATGGGTACCTGGAGCATTTGTGGATGCAAGTTATCACTGATTATCTTACCCTAGTCAATTCATTGCTTTCCTTCAGTCAATGTCAAGATGAGAAGGGCCATCCAATCTTGAAATTCCCATCATGCTTGCTTCTCCCATCACTCTTCTGAGGAGAGTTGATTGCATTTGAATAGCCTTCACAAAACTCACATCTCTAAAATGTTTTTGGCATCCTTGAGGTCTTTCTTCCTATCTTCATCCATGATCCTAATGCAATCCCTTACACGTATGCATCCATTTTTTCCCACTCATGCATGATCTTCTCCTTTTTGATGATGACCATGTTGGGTGATGTTGGAATTTATAGAGTGAGTGAGATGGTTCTGGGGTTAATGAATGTCATTGGAGCACCATTTTTGGCTTGAATTTTCCATATTTAAGGCTCATAGTGGTGTGATTAGGCCAAGACAACTCAATTCCTTTGTATGGACACAATGTGTCCCGCAACTGCAAACAACCCACTTGTGAATACTTGATCTTTGATCTTCCCTCTTTCCTTGGCCATCATGTGAGATTTTAGATCATTGAAATCCATATAGGAGACATCATTGTCATCTATCTCGTACTCAGAGGAGAAAGGTTGTGCTGGTTTCATTCCTGAAAACTTGAACTTCATGATTACTCAACACTTACTATGTCTAGGAAGGGTGACTTACTATTTTTAGTAAGTGATAGAAAATGCTTCTCTGAGCTCCAACTGCAGCTACCAACTTGAATTTATGACTCTTAGTATGTTTCCTTTATGAAATTCACCCTCTAAAATGACTTACTATTTTTAGTAAGTGTCTATGAGACAACTTACTATTTTTAGTAAGTGTGAAAATTCAACTCTTTTGAACCTTGACTAGATATGGACAATTTGAATTCCTTCTTCTCACTATGTTCCTCTCACCTTTTGGATCAGTTTTTTATTTTTAGCAGGTGCTCATGGGATCACTTAATATTTTTAGTAAGTTTTAATTTGGACCGAGGTGACCTTTCAATGATTTTTCACCTATGATACCTTCCTCTGTGTTCACCGCCTCCTTCGCAGCTTCTTCAGATGGTGGCTTACCCAAAATAGTAGTCTCCCATGTAGAAATGCATGCTATTTTTAGTAAGTATGCTTCTAGTGATTAGATCATCTTAGAAAAAAGTTTTTTGATATGGGTTTTTTCCCAATATCACCCTCTAAAATTTCAAGCTTACCCGATCACTGGTTTATGAGATTTTAAAACTTTAGATTTTTTGTCCTAGCAACTATGAACATAGAAGCCATTAATGGAGCTTAAAAATTGTAGGTTTCAATTTCCACCTCATATTGTGATGAAAATCACATTTTTGATGTGAGTTTTTATTTCTTATTTCACCAGTGAATTTTATTTACAAACCGATCATTGACTGATCAGGAAGTTAGCTTTTCGTTTCCATTGTGCAAAGAAGGAGATTTATTTTCTTTAAAAAATCCTTGCTATGAACAGGAGATATGCCATTGATGTTTTTACAGCCTTAGAAAATGGTGAAGATAGTAAAAAAACTTTTCTCTATATGTGCCCTAGTTTGCAAGTTATGTTGATTTCTTCGTCTCCTGGCTACGAGGGTTTTCAGATAAAGTTCTTCATTTTTCTCCTTTGTTCTTCATTTCTTTGATCAAATTTTCCTTTGAGATATCTATAATTTCATAATTTTAAGGATTTTTTATATATATTTTAGTGTAGCAATGGTGGTTTGGATATCTGGAGAAAAATGGAAAGATTTCCGACATGGTGTGCAGTTGTCGGGAATGGAAGTAGCACAAAAAATGACTAAGTGTTAGATTTAAAGCATTCAAAAAGAACATACACTAGGGGCTAGGTGATTTTTTTTTTTCCTTTATTTCTCTTTATCTAAAGGGATGAAAGAGACATTCAATTTTCACATTGCACCTAATCACGACACTTGGAAAGATCCGATTGGTTTAGCATTTGAACTAAGGAACTTGAGGGGAGCACCTAAGGGATAAAATTTCAAGTGTATGGATGACCAGAAGGAATAGTTAGGGCTAGGTGAATATTTTTGTGTACCATATGTACCTTTATCTAAAGGGATGAAAGGGACATCAAATTTCACATCAGGTCGCTAGGTTGCATGACACTTGGCGGTCATTCATGCACTGTGAGGATAGGCTCACAACAAGTTCATGTGGGCTAAAATGGCGATGTGGAGGGTCCTATGACTAATCGGGGGGCTAAAAATGGATGGGGGAAAATTTTTTTGTCCCCTATGTACCATTTTTTAAAGGGATGAAAAGGACATAAAAATGTGTCTAGGCTCCTAGATTTGACATGTGTCCACTTCGATAATTGGCTAAGTGTTGTACTCTTTCCTTGAGAGTGAACTTGCAACAATGATATATTGAGCTCTCAGATGAGTATTAAAGATGAAATTTTATATTAATTTTAATTAAAAATGGCCTTCAGAATCCAATTGGTGGGATGTCTTATCTCTTGATTCCTCCATTTGAGTCCTGATAAAATCATATGGATAATGTTCTCCGACTCCATGATTGAGCATGAGAAAAACTAGATATAAATAGCTTTCACCAAGGTGTTGTAAAAATTATTATTCCACCATATTGTAGATATCTGAATTAACTTTTCTAATGATGTCTTGTTTCATCTCCTAACTCCTTTTCAGAGCTCCTCAGAATTGCTTCCTAAAGATCAGTAGTTTTTTTGGCCCTATGCACTGCCTAGGCCTGAGGACCCATTTCTGATGAATCTACTCCAAAACTTCCAAATACTTTCCTGAATCTTCCAAAATCATCTCCCTTTATGTTATTTAGACATTTATTTCATCTTCATGTTGAATTTTTCTCCTCCGTTCCACATCAGGGGGTGCATTAGTCTTGGGAAGGCCAGTGATAGCCCTTCCAGAAGTTGCCCAAAAATTTGCATGTTTCAATAGATTGTACATCACCTAGGGGGGATTTTGACTTGAGTTTCCTAATTCACCTAAGGGGACTGAAAGTTGACATCCATTAGGGGGTCATTGGATTGACTAGAGTAAGGATGGTATTGAGGACAGGGTAGACCTGGGGTGTCTTGGAAAGGTAAAATTTTAAAATTTTGACACAGGGGTATAATTATCATGCTTGAAAATTGGGAATTTTCTTGTTGCACATTTGCATGACAACATATAACTCTCTTTTCACATAGTTGTAATATTATCCACAAAAACACCAAACCATTTTGGTCCCAACAATACTCCTGAAATCAAATGTTCTTCTAATACTAAGGATATAATCCCTTTAACTATGTCACCTTCTTTCAGAGAACACTTATTTTTTAGCACCACATAGGTTTTAGAAAATTCATCCATGTCTTTACGAGTTGTGAAACAATGGATATCAATATTATAATTCAAACCCTCATCCTCATCAAATGTATCCTTCGAGTCACTACTCATGATGTTTTGAATGTCATCACCCCCATAGGTGAAACTTTTGAAATCACATGCTTAATCATTTTCTTCCTTTCCCATGGGATATAACATCCCTTGTTTTCAATTTCTTCCAGGGTTTCAAAATCATCAATTATGTATGGTAGTATCACTTTTCCATTGAATGCAATACTTATTTGGACAACAAATAAGCTATAACCCAAGTATCTGCAATAAAGTATATTTCTGGATGGATAAACTAGTCCCTCTGTAAATTTCACACCGTTGGATAGTAAATCCACATGTACTTCTTCGAAAATAGATTTCATTTTCAACTGTATCCAAAAATAAAAAGATAAAATTAGAAACAAGGACACTTAAATATTAAACCTATGGAGAATCAAAAATGAAAAATATCAATAACAATTCCAAGGTGAAAACAAATGCTTCAAATATGGAGAATTTGGTTGCTATTTGACCATATTAGGGATCCTATTTGACCATATAAAACATCATATTAGAATGGAAGGTCAAATTTTAATGATCGCACTTCAAAGTTTGAGTGATCACAATTCCAAGTGCAAATGCTCGTACTTCATCATGCCAGTGATTGTGCTTCATAGTGCAAGTTGAAGACTTGCACTTCTTAGTGCAATCACTCACATGTTGAAGTGTGAACAATCACACTTGGAAATGCGATCACGCACACTTATAAGAGAGATCAATAACATTTTTACCTACCATTATAGTGAAATCTTGTCTATCCCAGCGGCCACTGGGACTTAAATGTTTCTCATGCACACAATAATATTGAAGAAAACTATTTATTAAATTAATAATCACATTAAGGAAAATTTCAATGTGCTTTAATTTAATTTTAGTAAATATTTAGGGACATTAATATTGGTTGAAAGTAATTTGTTACTATATTTTACTCTCTAATTACATATGTATGTTTATTTTATTGTGTAGAGTTCAAGTTTATTCTTTATTTGATTAATGATGGTGTTATATACTTTGATTCAATTATGAGTGTTAATTGTGTTTTAGCTTTTTATAACTTACATAGTCTCTTAATAATATAAGTTTATTATTAGTAATTTTCTACAATATTAAGCAGAAGTTACCCATTCTACATAGTTTATTTTTAATAATTGTCAATATTAAAAACTAAATTTTATTTAAATTTATGTATGTCAAATTTAAGTTTCAAACAATTTTAAAATTTAGTTTTCATATGCTAAAATTTAAATTATAAAATTCTTACCTTAATTCGATACAATACCAATTACACTTCTCTGTAAGGTCAAAAGCTAATTAATATTACAGTTCCCTCAACATTGATTTACCATTAAACTTAATAATGTAAAATACTCCATTTGAAATAATTTTTTTTTTTTCGTATTATATTTAATGTTAAGTGTTACTGTTGGTTTCTCAGACGTGCACCCACATCTCAGATCTTGGAAGGGCTGAGGTGTCTGAGACCAAAATGAAACCATCCCCAAGTTGTGGGACCTTGCAAGCTTGGGACTGGTCTCTAGAGAAGGCCGGTTACTCTACCTACCTCTAACACTACTACTACTCCTAGTGCTGAAAGAAAATCCTACACTAAACATGCCAAGGGACCAGGGATAGAAGGTGTGTAGAAAGGGGAAATCCTAATCTAAGGAAGGTGATAGCACTAGAAGGAAAGGGTTGATCTCTCTCCATGAGCGACGAAGGAAACAGAGAGAGTGCAGGAGAAGAGGACGAACGACGCGTGCCACAGATCAACATGTAGGCTCAACCTTCCAATGAACGCAACACATAAACATGGGGACTACAAGCAGAGGAGTACACACAACATGCCAAAAAATGCAAATAGAGAGAAAAGATGCAATGAAAATGAGAGAGGGAAGACAAGAGTTCCACAAAACATGATTTTATTACTTAAGGGATGCACAGTCATTTACATTCACGATAGGAGCAAAGAATACATTATAGAGACCATGCCAAGGTTTGAGACCCATGTGAAGTCAGCCACCATTTTGGCATGTTTCCGTTACAACAAAAGAGGATATTTTTTACAAAGCAGAAGCCTTCTATTTATAGAAGAAGGAGAGAAGAGAAGGAGAAAGGGAGGAAAAATCGGATTCAAATCTTCAACCACCAAAAACCAATGATAAATGCCTACAAATCCACCTACACAACTGTCAAATGTGCTTCCCCATGTCTGTTTGGTGTGTGAAAGAAGGAAGAATGAAAGATCTGATGAAATGTGGTAGTTGAGGTCGATTGGATGTGTATTGATGAACTAAAAGACGTTTCCCTCTTTTGCGCCTAACAAATCCTACCTATATTTGAATTTGAATAGTCTAACGTGTAGGTTGTGTCAGCAGCTTTTTGACAAGTCCAAGCACACATCGATCTGAGCTCTGTAGAAAAAGATACGACTGTTAGAATATGTCAGATTTGTCGGTGCACGCAAGACATGTGGCGCACGCGGGTTGGATGAAATGATGGCCAACTGTTCATTTTTTTTGTCTTTTCTACCAAGTGTCATGCACTGGTTAGTTTTGCAGATTTGGTACCCTGTTGGTGTTCTCTAATAGGTTGTGCACGTAGCACACTCAAGTCTGACAGAAAATGACTTGGCATAGAAGGGCACAAAGGAGGGCGCAAGGTGCGGGAGAGAGAGGCAAGTGCGTGAAAGGGAAACAGAGGGGAGGCACGTAAAGGAATTGAGTCTATGTAAGCATGTAAGAGGAATGTCAGGGACTTAGATGATTGGAAGGAAAATCTGCGGAGGTGCACGCAAGGAGTGTGCAAGGGGATAGGAAAGAAAGTGGGTGTGCAAGAGGAAATGGAAGGAGATAGAAGAATGTAAAGAGAGCAGGAAGGTGCGCACTGGTGCATGGAGGAATTGCAACTATGCTAAGGTGTCAAAAGTACAATCTTGAGTGTGCACAACCTGAAATGTGAAACACCAGAGTCAGGATGAAAATATAAGTTATCCAGATAACTAGGAGAGTTATTTGGATAACAGTTTTGGAAACTTTCAAGGGCCATATTATTGCTAGATGAAGAGACTAGTAGCCTTAGAAGTCCATTGGGCATGGAGTCAAGCCCTAAACTTGAAGAACACCCTGGAGTCACTTGAAGCTTTGTTTGAACTCTTAATTGAACTGCTGCTCTCATATGAAGATATTGTAAATTGGATTGATAAGAGTGAAAGCTTATGTGCTGACCATTAGAACTTCCTCTACCAAAATTGAACTATCATCCCAAGAAGCAACACAAGGGGAGTACGAGTGCAACAGGAAAGGAAATGTGCTAGAGGGAGCATGCCAAAATAGAAGCACAACACTATGTACAAAATTTGAAAATCATACATGTCCCAAATGGAACATGTAGAGTGTGCATGGGAACTTGTGTTACTGAAAGAAAACCTAAAATAACCTAAGCTAACCAGAGGCAAGGGGTGCTCAAGTAAAACCTATAATAGGAAGGGAGAATTAGCTTCCCTTCTTCACAAATTGTGACCATGTAGTTGATTTGACACTGAACATGGTTGAAAATAAGAGTGAAACACCACCTTGCAGATAGTGTTTCACCCTCCTAAAAGTATCAACATACAGAATATACACCTCCTGGAGTTTTTCTGTACTTGGATCTGGGAGGTGCTACTGCTGACCTTTAGATTGCCGAAGTTCTACCTCATGCTCTGAAATGAGCATGACCGGTGGTAACTCTATTATTGGCTCTAAGCTAGCTAGATGTCTAATTGGGCACGATTTGATCCTTGTGGTTCACCTGTTACTTTAAAGATCAATCCCATAGATGGTATTTTCTTACAGAATTTCCTCTTGAAGGAGAGTGCTTGCAGGTGGGGGTGAGTGGATCTAGGGCACGCATGGTTCTACCTCTACAAACAACTTAGTCTCCTCCATAACTGCGCCCTCTAAAGATAAATGATTCTCCTCTAGAATAGGTGCCCGTATGATCTCCTCTTCTCAGTCAGATTTGCATGAGTCACGCCATTATTCAATTGTTCTGCAGTCATTGAACATGATGACGTTGGTTGGGAGAGTTGCATTAGCAAGGGGCTGTTCATCTATGGTACAACTAGACAGGAGGACTTGAAAGGAAGTGGGAGGATGGGCGTAGATGGGATGAAGGGCACATGTGTTGAAAGAAAAGAGGTGCACGTGGAAGGAGAGATGGTGGAAAAATGAAGGTGAGATGGAGGGGGGGATAAGGGGTGGAGTTCTCGGTGGGGGCAATGCACAAGAAGCCAAGAACACACACAACGAGTTAAGATGATGTAATTTGTCACAAAGAAGTGTGAGGGCTATAGGACGGTCATGTAGGGTTGCCCCATTGATATGGTTTCCACACGCTAGATTTTTTATCCCCCATTTCTTCTACCCACTTTGTAATTTGGGGCAACATCTCAGTGATAAAGTGTAACTTCTATTGGGTGTTAAACCAGACTGGTACAGGGCCAAACCATGGAGAATGGACCTTATAGCCAACTTCAGTTGCCTTTATGGAGCACTTGAATCTGAGCTACATCATGTCCATCTCCATTTCTATCACCTGCCTCTCAAAATCAATATAAAACCTCCTCCTCTCAAGTCATATGTGGCATCACCAAGTCAAATTACGTAACCACATATCAAAATTATTCTACCTTCTTCTCCTATCAAGTATTCTGCACCATCATCAATACCACCAAAGCTATTACCATTCAAGGTTCCTCCACATCCTACTCCACTTTCATTTCCAATTCATTTTATCAAAGCAACTTCATCCTTCTACCGATGGTCAAAAGAGGACATTTCTGCCACCATGGAAACATGGTCCTACTGAATGGAGGAATTAGGGGACATATGCTTCCACCACTTCACGTAAACTTGGTGCGTTGAATCAGTAGAGTGACTGATATGATAAAAGACTGCATCATCACACAGGCTTGATCGGGGTAATCACACATTGAACTTCCCCCCACACCTTTTATCAGCTCTATCAATCTGGTCCCATAAATATTATACATAACATCTAGTATTTTACATTCATCATACACATCTCGATACATTTGCATCATCATTTCCCGATGACACACTCTTGTGCTTCAGTTCACACTTGAATGTTGAGAGAAACTTATGTGCTTGGGATGAACCTCACAGAAGGCCGGTTCCTCTACCTACCTCTAGATATTACACTACTCCTATATGCATGATATGCAAATCCTAGACTAAACATGAATCTAAGGGACCAGGGATAGAAGGATGTGTCAGAAAGGGGAAATCCTAATTAAGGAAGGTGATAGCATCAAATGAATAGGGTCGATCTCTCTCACATTTGGTACAAGGATTCTACAGAGAGGGCTTCTAGAGAAGATGTTATGCTGCACTACCACAGATCAACACGCAGGCTCGTCCTTCCATGCGCGCGTAACACATGAATGTGGGGATATACATCAGCATAGCATGGACCACATAGTTTACCCACACTCATGCCAGAAAATTTGCAAACAGAGAGGCTAGATGTAATGAAAATGAGAGAGGGAAGACAAGAGTTCCACAAAACATCATTTTATTACACCAAGGATGCACAATCATTTACATTCATGACAGGAGGTGAGAATACATTGCAGCTACCATGCACAAGGTTGAAACCCATGGGAATTTGCCACCATTTTGGCATGGTGCCATTACAACAAGGAGAGGATACTACAAATAGAACTAGTGTTATTTATAGAAGAAGAAGGAGACTAAGAGAAGGGGAAAGGGAATGAAACTCACTATTAAAATCTTCAACCACCAACAACGGGGGGCATACGGATCCTATAAATTGACCTACAAGGCCATCAGATCACTTCCCCATACTACATGTTTGGTGTGTGGAAGAAGGAAGAAGGCAAGATTTGATGAAATATGGTAGTTGAGGTCGATTGGATGTGTATATATGAATAGAAAGATGTTTCCCTATTTTTTAACTAATAAATCCCACATATATTTGAATTTGAATAGTCCAATGTGTAGTTTGTGTCAACAGATTTCTAACAAGTCTAAGCATGCGTCGATTTGAGCTATGTAGCAAAAGATATGGCTGTCAGAAGATGTCAGAGTTGTCGGCACATGCAAGAAACATGGCGCACGTGGGTTGGATGAAATGATGGCCAACTATTCATTTTTTTTGTCTTTTGTACCACGTTTCATGCACTAGTTAGTTGTCTAGATTTAGCACCCTGTTGGCACTCTCTGATAGGTTGCATGTAGCACACTCAAGTATGATAGAAGATGACTTGGCACAGAAGGGTGCAAAGGAGGGTGTAAGGCATGAGAGAGAGAGGCAAGTGCACAAAAGGGAAATAGAGGGGATCTTGTGTGCGCACTAGGTTTGAGAAGAAGGCATGCGAAACAAATGGAATTGAGAAAAGATTTACAGCATGCATGAGGAATGTCAGGGACTTAACCCAATTTTCATAGTCTAAATTCTATAGAGGTGCGCATAAGGAGTTCACAAGGGGATAAGAAATAAAGTGGTCACACAAGAGGAAAAGGAAGGAGATAGAAGAATGTAAAAAGAGTAGGAAGGCGCGCAAGGGCGCACAGAGGAAATGCAACTGTGCCAAGGTGTCAAAAGGATAATCTTGAGTGTGCACAACCTAAAATGTGAAACTCCGGAGTTATGATGAAAATATAAGTTATCCAAATAACTAGGAGAGTTATTTGGATAACACAATACTGATATTAATTAATTTTATCCACGCAAGTTTGTCATCCATGACATAGTTGATTTACATGTAAAATGGGAACAAGTCTATAATCCATTTGCAATGATTTTGTAATGTAGATTATCATTAAACATCAAAAACAATCTTACAATCATTGCATTGAGCTTTATAATATTGATCTCCAGAAGTTGTAAAAAATTATCTGAAAAAATCACAAGTTTCTTGCTTGAGATCTAGTTCAAAAATTGGAGTCAGATTGCCAAAATACTCTGAGGTAGTAATAGAGATCTACTATGAGTTTCAGGAAGTAGTTACATGGAATAAATAATATATTATCCTCCCTCCACTTCTTTTTCTAGGGTGGCATCCAAGATTCTTTTAATAAGACAATACTCACACTCCATCCCACTTTTGAGGATCAATTTCTACATCCATATATCATCACGAATGAAAGGTGCACATGTTCCTTTTTTATTATCATAGTTTATACATACTTTTTAATGACTAACATGCGTAATGAATATACAGTATACATTTTATATAATATGATATGTGTATTCCCCTACTTAAATTCATATTGCATGATGTCTGTTATGGGAATAACATAGGTGACAACACCACAAACATGAATACTACATATACAAATGGGTACGTCAGAACAAATTTACAGTATATGTCAATTAAAATAGGACTCTCATTATTATGTACACTTTTTGCATCTTTAGTTTTGCTATATTTTTTACAATTCCATGCTTTTTCTAGTCCCTCCACACACTTAGGTATCCCATAAAACAATGGATCATTGGGTTACATCTCATTACTTTAAAATTTTTTAAATGAAACAACAAAGCATAAATTGGATGCAAAATCATAATTTTGTAGGACATAGAAAAATCACAACTTTGAGTCATTATTTGTTCTAATCCCAAACTACTCAAATCCATGGTTCCAAAGAAAGAATATTACTACTTAACCCATGTATTTGGTCATCTTTCAACTTGCAACTTTCATATTGCTACTTTCGATCTTGCACAACTTTGATTGGAAATAGTGTCTCAGATTGGCAATAAACTACAATTTAGCACTTTTTTAGAACTTGAGGTCATCTACATTCCACATTCACAGGTGATATAAATAATCCACTATATCTGGGTGCCCCTAAGGAAGATACACTTTAACAATCCATCCCTATGATAATGATATAACTTTTGAGCCATAAGAAAGCATATAAAAAAGATCTTTTTGGACAAAACGTTGGCCTTGTTAAAGGGTTGAGTTATGAAATTTAGAGGTGAATGAATCATTTACAATATAGAAGTTACTTGATCATAATAATTGGGATAAAGCACTAGATTCTGTGAATCATGTTTATTAAAAACCATTCACTAAGGATGAATTCAACAAATGAACATAGCTCCATTTGCATCCAAATAGCTCCATCAAGAAGGAGAAACATAAGGAAAACATAGTAGATCCACATAACACCTTCAAGGAGGGAGTTTCTATGGAGATCATGGCATCACAAATTACAGAAAATTATACACCTAGTTAATCACTTCTGCTACTCACAGTTTGCACAGGAGCAACCATGACAAATAAATCCACACAAATCCCTATCAAATATGAAATGGTTTGATAGGAGTGCATCGCTCAAGTATTTAATTCAATAGTGGAATTTGGCAAGTGTGTACTGAGAAGTCCGAATGGATCTTCTTATGGCATATTTAAAGAGATGATTTACATTATTCACTGCAAACAATTCCTTTATTGCAGGTTTACAGTGACATTAGCGATCTAAGTGCAAAAACTCATGGATACATGAGAGTAAGAATTTATTTCAAATATTGGATGTACAACTGTCTATGAAATTGTCTTCTTTACCGCAAAGACCATTTACATCCATTTTATACCAGGGTGCCTATAATGTGGAGCCCCTAATCCCTATTCCAGGTTCAATTTATAGCCAAATTACTGAGCTAATACATTCTCTAATCTTGTTTCGATCTCCCATTTATATTTTAGAACAATTCCAATGATCAATAACATGGGTGCCACCAAAATAATTGACAAACACATCCTAAGGTTCTTCTACTTTTGGGTACACATTAAACTTTAAAATGATTTGATGTAAACATTATGTCCTTTTCTTTGGTGACAACATGATTCCAATTGCTTACATGTTCAATTGCAAGTACTTGACAAATTAGGAATACTTATATACTCACTATGTAATTTATATATGTTAATATTGAAAATGACCATGGTGTTATTGTTTATGATAATATTGATAATACTGACAATGATTCTCCTACACAATACAATTCTTATATTATATTGGGAAAGATGATGAAAAACAACACAAAGTATTTTTGTAAATTGTACTGGTTCTCTTAAAAATTTAACTCTATTGGCATGTGGCATATATGGTTAATATCGTGGTTCCTTCAACATTAATTGGCCATTATACCAAAACTATGTAAAATGTTTCATTTGAAAGTTCCTGTGCTAATCGTAATATGTGCACCATTTGAAGTATTTACTTTTTGATAGATAATAATTAGCCATTAAATCTAAAGCAATATAACATCATACACGTCTCTTTTGTAATTGGTGAACCAAATAAAGTGGCGGTTGGAAGTGTTGGTTCCATGACACTATAGATTGTCATTTTTAGTATTTTTTTGGAAAATAAGTTTTTGAATATTTTGGCAAAAACATTGGTGTAAGCACGTCACTCCATTCATTTGGAAAATTTGATCATGGTTTGATTTCAAAAATCTTGAACGCAGTTTGATTTCATCAAGGTATCAAAAATTTGTATGAGCTCTCAGCTTTATTAATTCTAAAAATTTTAAAATCTGTAAATGTAGAATTTTATATAGCCTTTTCAACAAAACCCTATTTTTTGCACTTCCACTAGTCAATTATGTCCATGATAGCATTTTATTTCAAAGTTTTTAATTAAAAAAATCTGAATTTGAAGGTTTTGGCATCATTTTTCCATTCAATATACAGATCCGTAAATATTTTGTGAAATATGTATATATCGTGCCTGCAAGAAATGCACAAAAAGGTTATGGGATTTTTTTTTTCTCACAAGAGAGTTGAGAACTATTTCCTTAAATACCTATCATGGACAACAATGATTGTTGGAAGAAGACAAAATGGGTGTTGTTGTCAAGGGTGAGGAAAATATATTTTATTTAGTTAGGGATTTTTTAGTTACTTCTAGAAGATGACATGTTGTATTTTTTCTTAATGAGGTTTTACGAAAAGTTTCCTTAGTAAATTTGATATTAAGAGACAAAAAAACACAAGTAATTGTAGCCTGTTTACAGTAATTGTTTACTTGCATAAGGAAATTGTGGGAAATACAATTTTATAAAAACTTATATGTGATGGCCAAGGAGAAAATATAAAAGGTTCAGTCTATGTAGGTTCTTCCTATAAAAGTAGCGAATCAAATAAGTATACAACCAAAATTTGAGAACACGATCCAAGCCAGATTTTAAATATATTATCATTTACTAAATAGTTCTGAAAAGAAACATGAAACAATTACAAAATAAAATTACAGGTTTTAGGTGTTTTATTTAAATAAACTAATGATATATCGACACTAAAAATGATAACATACAAGGTTTTTCTTTCTTAATCTGACTTTAATAAATGCAATGAAAGTTTTTTTACCAAATATCTTGATAAGAGTCAGTAGAAGACCACTAATTTTCATACATATTGAGGTAAGTGAGATTGGTGAATCTATTCCTTGTTTGTTATTAGTGGCAGGTGGTAGCATAAGGAAACTGTAAGATTTAATAGCTTGGGAAATTGTGATATTTAATGACCAGGGAGATTATACATAGGGTTTAGAGTCTTTATGTTTATAATAATGCTAGAAAGCATGTGGTCATTATATTTAAATGTTAGGATAAATACATTATTATTTTATTTAATTATACATTACATAGTTAGATGATTTATTTATTGTTATTTGGTTATATTTATTTATAACCTGTTGTATTGTTTATTTGTTGCGTTATTGTTGTAACTATATTTGTTTGTATTTAGTTGGTTATTGCTTCCCAAATGTATTTCGGAAGATGTTGTAACAATTATACTTGTATTCATCTGATGTACAATTCCTATAAGAATTACATCACTCCATTGTATCTTTGGTTGATTTTGACATTAATAAAGTTTAACAGGCTTCCACCTCTATTTCTCAAGTTTACATTTGGTACCAAAGAGAGAATATGGAGCTGTGAAGGTGTGGAAAGAGAGAGAAACAAAGATAGAGGATATTGGAGAAGCGTTTGCAACAATTAAGAGCCTATGCTACCTCCTGCAACCTCCCAACCCCATCTCTACCTCCTCACATCCTCCTATTCTTTCTAGGTGTTTGGAACACAAATTGTTTTTACACTGGTGCACCTAACGCCAGGAAAAATTTAGTGTACGTATAGATTTTTTTTTAAATTATTATTAAATTTTCCCCATTAGGGGTTTTATCTATAATATTAGAGAAGTATTCAGTTACTACTACATTTAGCAGTCTGTTAAATATGGAGGAACTAGGTTGTATTGTGGAGTAAGCTCTAAATCGAGTTGTTTGAGCTTCCCACCGAGCCCCTAACCAAGTTCATTTGCATGATTGGAGGCAAGATGTTTTCTCTTCAAATCAGACTGAGCTTTGAAGCATTGAATTCATGAGCCCATAACCATGTTTTTATTCCAAATTCGAGCCCTAATTGGTTTTTATCGAGCCATTTAAGGTGGAGTTATTAAAAAATGTGAGGTCTTCAATCGATGAGCTATGGAATCAAATCTCAAAAACTAGTCCTTCATACAACCAGGCCGAGATGTGTTTCATCCCTTCCGATCAACAAACATTGGTCTAGCAAGCCTCTACATTGTACGCTGACCAAGCTACATGAAACTCCCTACCTTCAAAGCTTGCAACCACATTGATCCATATAAAATAATGTGCAAGAAAACAAAGTAAGGAGTATTAGTAGCAGTGGCCTAGGCATCTATCCCTAACATACATCACACCTGCACACAAAAACATGGTGGATATCAATCCAAAAAGGAGGATAAAAATCTCAGGTGACGAGATTAATAAAAACTCGGTGACAAAAGGAATTAATGCACTCAGATCCACATTTTTTGTGTTTAAACCTAAATCAACTCTAGTCCCATCCATGTGAACCTCCAAATCTTCCACGCAGGCCTCCTCCTGAGACATGTCACTTTTTAAAAAGGTTAGCGTTGTTTGAATTTCTTAAAATTTAAACTGCTACATTTCATATCCCAAGCGCTAATGGGGCCTAGCTAGATAGGTGGAAAGCTTTGGGTGTGGGAGGTTTGGGGTTCAACCCCCACCACTGCCATAAGTTTTTAAACAATTTTGAAATTAAGCAGCAAAATTGGAAAATCACCAAACTTGGAGGAGAATTTTGTGGAAAAACTATCACTAAATTGCTTAGTCATAACTAAACAGGCCCCCAAACTTATAGCGAGAAAAACCCTAATTTAGGGTAAAAACGTTTTTTTTTCCTATTATACCTATTTTTTTTATTCTTAGCAACATTTTCCAAAGGGGGGTAGCTAAAAATTGCATTTTCAGTTGGTTTTTTGCAATTCTTTGCATTTTGGGTCGTATTGGGCTCCGGAGGCCACCAAGGCCTGAAAAATAAAAATGTTTTTCCTGCCATTCAATTTTTTCCAAATTTTTTAATGTAATTGTATGCTTCAATATATTTTACTAATTTTCAGGTTGCCATAGTCAACCAAAAAATTATTAAATTCTCAAAAAGTGGCAGAATATTGTAATAAAAAATAATAAAAATTGGTTCTAAAACACTCACGAGATCCTAGATCTCATTCGCAGCATTGGGTATATACATTAACTCTAGGAAGCACTTATGGGTAAAGTCATCATGACTAATATTGCACTTAATTCCTAATATAGCTACAACAATGTCATATAGGCATCAACCCTTTAAATCGACGGGGAGTAATAAGGACACATTGCACACATTATGAGCCATCCCATCTGTCTGTGAACGATTACATGACATAAATCTAGACTGAGAAATTATCAGATTATATAGTGAAGTTACGTGTGCGTATGAGGATATATATTTGAGAAAATGTCAATAATCACATAGACCCCTTTCAGTATTGTATTTGTACCACGTATTGAATTCTTTCACGTACGTTAACGCCTCTTTCACGTACCGCCAGGTATAAATAAAGGGAGAGATTCTTCCATGTACCATCGGGTATATCAGAAGGGCGTGTATATAGAAAGGTTCGTTATATCAGCCTAATAGTATATAGATTGGGAGACCTTATACCTAGAGTGATAAAAGCCAAACCCTGTCAGTGATTTCTGCAAAATGGGAACCAATGCCCCCAATTTTTTTTCCAGATTCATAACTACTCAGAGGAAACAACTATGCTGCTTGGAAGACAAAAATCAAGACACAACTTGAGTTTGAAGAGATCTGGTATGTTGTGACTGGTACGATGACTAGATCAACAACTAATACAACACAACAAAGGAAATTTGAAAAAGTGGATTAGAAGGCAAAACTCATCATCTTGTTTGGATTGTACGATGATGGGAAACCCCACATTCGAGATGCCAAAACAGCCAAAGAAGCATTGGATAAATTGAGCACAATATACGAGGCCAAAAAAATAATTTCATACTAAATTTGTAGAGTCAGTTACACACACTGAAGTTCAAGCAGAATGAGAAAATTGAAGCTTTATTGAGAAGAGTTACAGATTTGATGGATTCACTTCTAGCCCTGGGAGAAGTGGTCATAGATGATGCTCTCAATCCCATTGTTTTGAGAGCACTCCCCTCTTCTTAACACATTTTTGTAACAACGCTAAACGTGTCAGATATGATAGTTAGGTTTGACAAGCTGGTAAACCTACTGCAACAAGAGGAAGCCATGCAAAATAAGGATGATGAAGAGGAGCAGGAACTTTCTTCACATCAAAAATGGAAAGGAAAAGGTAAAGGAAAACCTAATTCCTATCATAAGTCCCAACATCAGAATTAGTATCAACATCAAGGGGACAAAAACAAAAGAAGCAATGCCCAATCTGCAAAAGAGGACATGACTTAAAAGATTGTTGGTATAATAAACAAGAAAGGTTCATCAAGAAACTTTGAACCTCAACACCAACAATCTCAAAAGGGAAATACAAACTAAAATCAAGGCGGGAACTGGAAAAGAAGACCCCATCAACAAGGAAATATTGCTGAGCAAGAAGAACATTCATATAATGAAGACTTCTTGTACACTGCTCAATCAAGTGAACCATCCATGTCATCTAGTGATGTTTGGTATGTTGATTTGGGAGCCACTTGACACATGACCAGCCACATAGAATGGTTTACTTCAATGAGGGACACACCTTCGAAAAAACATGTTTCGTTAGGTGATGATTTGTCATATACAGTTTAGGGGATTGGAAAAATTTCTCTATCCCTTGGTTCACACAACTGTAGACAATTATATGCCTTATATGTCCCTGGGTTAACAAAGAATATTATTTCAGTTAGTTAAATCCTAGATCACAACTTAAAAATTGACCTTGATAGTCATTTTGGCAAGAAAACATGTTTGATTTGAGATAAATCACGAGCCTCGAGAATAGTTACAAAAGCCTCCAATGTGGGACGTATGTTCTAGGTTGATTTTTTCCATAGAGATGATACGGCACTTGTGGCTAAGAAATCTACCTCAGCACAGTTGTGGCATCAGAGACTTGGTCATGTCAGTTTTAAGTATATCGAGAAATTATGCCAATGAAATATGGAACATGGGATACCATCTCTTCAAAAGGATACAGATAAGTGTCCTCACTCCCTAACAGGAAAACACCATAGAGCTTCATTCTAGAAAAGTACACATCGAGCTCATGGTAAGCTTGATCTAGTTCATACCGATCTTTGTGGTATGATACAACCAAGTCATTACGGATTCTAGTACTTCATGCTTTGTGTTGACGACTATTCAAGAAAAATGTGGATTTTTTGTCTTCACAATAAAAGTGAAGCTTTTGAAACCTTCAAAAATTTCAAATTATTTGTTCAGAAGGAAACTAATTGACACATCAAAACTCTCTGCTCAGATCGAGGGGGGAATTCACTTGTAATGAGTTCAAAGACTACCTACAAACTCACGAGATTTGTCAACAAATGCCTCCTCCACACATCCCACAACAAAATGGTGTTGTTGATAGAAGAAATTGTAGTGTCATGGAAATGGCGTGATTGATGAATCTGGAATTGTAAAGAAATTCTGGGTAGGAGAAGCAAAAATAATAGTGTATTTGTTAAACAAAGTACCCATAGTTTCCCTTGATGGAGTAACACCACAAGAAGCATGGTCAAAGTGGAAACCATCTATTGCACACCTTAGATTATTTGGGTGCAAAGAAAGTATGCACATACCTAAGTAGAACAAAAATAAATTATACATGAAGTCACAAAAACTCGTCTTCATTGGGTACAGTGAAGATACTATTGGGTATAGATTGATGGATCCAAAGACTAGAATATTCTACACCAGTAGAGATGTTAAGTTTTTTGAGAAGAAGGAAGTAGAGTCTCCTCCTCTAGACTCACCTGATGTAAATTCTTCACCAGTTGTTTAAAATGAAGCTGATGTTCCCACAAATGATGAAAGTTATGATGGGGATGATGGTGTTGATATGATAGAACCACAACCTAGGAGAATAGTTCAGCGTATGCCCAAGTGGTGTACTAAAATGTTACGAGATGCAAGAATGGATGCTCCACTGGATACATCCACCCCTGGACCATAGAGTCATAGTAAAGAAAGATAAGAAGTTAAATTTTCTTTGATGAGTAGATTTATCGAGTCTGATGAGCCCTCTATAGTCCAGGAAGCCCTACAGTCAAAATCTTGGAAAGATGCCATGGACTCTAAATATCAGTCAATAATGAAAAACAACACTTTGTAGCTTGTTGATCTTCCACCAAGGAATAAACCCATTAGATGTAGATGATTATTCAAAATGAAGTACAAAGCAGATGGGACAGTGGACAAGTACAAAGCAAGACTTGTAGTAAATGAGTATGCACAAAAAGAAGGCATTGACTACGAGGGGACATTTGTTACCACAAATAAGATGAAGATGATCAGGATGATCTTTGATCTAGTTGCACATTTTGGTTGTAAATTCCATCAAATGGATGTAAAAATTTCCTTCCTGAATGGAGATTTACAAGAAGAAGTCTACATGAATCAAGAAGTAAATCTCCATACATAGATTTGCTACTACATATCCCTCAGGTTGATGCCTGGGGTACATCAAGATTGATGAACATCTCATACAACATGGATTTTTTAGAAATACACACGATCCCAATATTTGCCTCAAAAATCAAGGGGGGAGATTGTGATTATTGTTGTCTGTGTCGACGATCTAGTCATCACTAACAACCTGGTGAGGATGATCGATGCAACGAAGAAAGATCTTAATCGATTGTTTGACATGAAATATCTCGGACTGATGCATTATTGTATTGGATTGGATGTATGGTAGAAAGAGAATTACATCTTTGTTTCTCAGATGAAATATACCAAGACAACACTCAAGAAATTCAGGATGATGGATTTCACACCAATTACTACACATGTGGAGAACAGATTGTAGTTATCTCATTCAGATTCATCTCTTGAGGTAAATATCACTCTCTGTTAGTAGTTGATTGGGAGTCTCATTTACCTGACCTATACTATACCAGATATCAACTTTTTAGTAAGATATCTATCCAAGTTCATGCAGTAACCCAAATTATGTCATTGGAAAGCAGCAAGGAGCATCTTGAGATATCTCAAAGGATCTGTGGAACTTAGTCTAGATTACAAGAAGAAGAACAACTTCTTTTTGTCAGGGTATTAATATTCAGATCATGTAGGTAATATTGATCACAAAAAATCAATTTCAGGATTTGTATTCTTTATGGGATCTAGACCAATATCATGGGGAAGCAAGAAATAACACTTTGTTTCTTGTTCTTCCATATAAGCCAAGTATTGTTCTGTAGGAGAAATTGTCTATGAAGTAATTTGGTTATGTCACATACTAGAAGGACTTGGAATACCATAGGACAAACCGACCACGATGTATGTTGGCAATGAATGTGTTCTCAAACTTGTTCGCAATCCAATTTTTCATGAAAGAATAAAACACATTTAGGTACAGGTTCATTTCATACGGGAGCATGTGTTGAAGCAAAATATATAGCTTCAATTCTGCCCAACAGCTGAACAAAGAGAAAATATCTTCACAAAGTCACTTGCGCGTGACAAGTTTGATTTATTCAGAGAGTTCCTCTCCTCATCCTTTAATACAATGCAAAATTAAGGGGTGGAATGTTAGGATAAATACATTATTATTTTATTTAATTATGCATTGCGTAGTTAAATGATTTATTTATTGTTATTTGGTTATATTTATTTATAACCTATTGTATTGTTTATTTGTTGCATTATTGCTGCAACTATATTTGTTTGTATTTAGTTGGTTATTGCTTCCCAGATGTATTTTTGAAGCTGTTGTAACAATTATATTTGTATTCATCTATTATACAATTCCTATAACAATTGTAGCACTCCATTGTATTTTTGGTTGATTTTGACATTAATAAATTTTATCAAGCTTCCACCCCTGTTACTCAAGTTTACATTAAACTCATTATACCATGTTTATAATGGATAAATTGATTCAAATACTAAAAGGATAAAAAAAATCTCCTCTTGGAAATTTCTATAGTTTTATAATTGTAATTGTCACATAGGAGTTACTGTTTAAGATCACCTACAGTACCAAAAAAGAGACATATATATATATATATATATATATATATAATAATTCCCTTTACAATAATCCAATAAGAACTTTGCGAAGAGGGACAAAGAATGTTATGATTGATGAAGCTACTTGGGCACTCGTACACATCATGAGTTGATCATCATTATGTTGTACGAGTACCTTAGGAGATTTGGAAATATTTAACGTCTTTACCAACTACCCAAAGACCTCGATGGCCTTTGAGACTTCGTTTATCCTAAAAATATGTAATTTATATATTCCTTTCTATAACTTATAATACATATTATGAGAACTACATAACGTTTGATCCTTCTCGAGGGTATGTAATGTAGCACTTGGCTCTGCAAGGGATAGTCCAACCGATATAGTAAAATTATAAATAATAAAAGTAAGATATACACATCCTTGCGACAAAATAATCAGAGCTATGTAAATCTTGACCCCTTAAAAAAACATGTATTACAATATTTTCTCAGTTCAATAATGGATGTCCATTGATTGTTGTGTATTGAAGACTAAGTTCAAAATATTTTGTCGAGGCTGATCTTAGTGATAACTAAGATTTAAATATTAAATTTTGGTTGACCTTAGTGACCGCTACAAACAAAAATATGTATGCCTTGACCCATCAATATTGCATGTACTTCCCCACTTTGCTCATTATGTTAATAGTTTTCTTGTTAATGATGCCTAGTGACGGCTAAGCTCCAAATATTTTGTTGTGGCTGACCATAGTGTTAGCTAGGATTATAACTACGTATTTCTTGACCCATCAATAATGTATGTATTGTCTCACTTTTATTATTGCATAAATAGTTTTCCTGTTACTAATTCCTAACAACCACCAAGCTCTAAATTATTTTTTTATGGATGACCCTAACGAACATTAGGATCAGAACTACGTATGTGTTGACCAGTCAATACTGCATGCATCACCTCACTTTTTCTTATTGCATTAAGAGTTGTCTTGTAAAAAATTATTAGATACAACCAAGCTATGAATAGTTTGTTGTGGCTGACCTTAGAGACATTGAAGTATTTTAAGTATTTTGCGAGAACACATGCGTAAGCATTCCACTCTATTCATTCATTGGAAAATATGATCGCGATTCAATTTACAACATTAAAAGTACATTGTGATTTTTCTTAGGTGTCAAAAATTAGTATGCGTTCTCACCTTTATCCCTTCTAATATATTAAAAATAGGTAAATATATAATTTTATATATCCTTTAAAACAAAACCCATTTTGTGTGCTTCTAGTATAGTCAATTATGTTCCATGATACCATATTATTTCATGTAGTTTAAGAAACAAGTCTCAATTCAAAGTATTTGACATCATTTTGTTGTTAAATATGCAGATCCCTAAATGATTTGTGAAATATGTGTATATCATGCTTGCAAGAAATGCACAAGCATGTTATGGGTAGTTTTTCCGCAAGTTGACTAAAAACTATTTCCTAAAGTACTTGACATGGATAACAATGATTTTTGGAAGGAAAAAAATGGGTGTTGTTGAAATGGATGAGGAAAATAGATTTTTTTCTCTAATGGATTTTATTCATTAAGGTATTTTTAGGCAATTAAACTAAAGTTAATTTTAGGTCCGCTATCGACAAGTTTCTCTAGACATTTTGTTATAAATTTATTATAGAAATTAGAGTGATAGGTGGCAACATATGGAAATTGTGATATTTAATAACCATTGATATTATAGAATAGGGTTTACAGTCCTGTTAATAATGCCTATGTACCGCTAAGCTATAAATATTTCATTGTGGATCATCATAGCAAAAACCAGGATAAATACCATGTATTTCTTGACCCTTCAACAATGTATATATTTCTACACCTTTCTCATTGCATAAATAAATTTAGTGTGAATGATGCTTATCAACCACTAAGCTCTAAATATATTGTTGTGGATGAACTTAACTACTATTAGGATGAAAACTACGTATGTCTTGAACCCTCAATAATGCAAGTATCGGTGCAATTTTTCTCATTGCAATAATAATTATCCTGTGAATAATGCCTATATATGCTCTAACTATTTCATTGTGGCTGAAATTAGTGACCGCTAAGATCAGAAATACATATGTATTGAAGCCTCAAGAGTACATGTATTACAGGATCTTGCTCATTGCATTAATACTTTTTCTTTGAATGATGACTAGCGACCGACAATATCAAAAATAATTTTTTCTTGACCCCTCAATGGTGTATGTACTCCCATGATTTTCTCATTACATTAATAATTGTCATGTGAATGATGCTTAGAGATTGCTAAGCTCTAAATATATCATTATGAATGACCCTAGTGAATGCTAGGATCAACACTTATTACATTTATTTTTCAAATAATGCTTTAATCTAGCCAAATATTCAGAATAAGAGTCATAAGGGTGTTGTTATAAATCCAATTAAGTTCTTTGGCTCAATATTTGTTTCTATTGATGACACATACAACGTTGGTGAGTGTGTAATTTTTCAAAAAGGCAGGAGAACTAACACTATCGACTGTAGATGCTTATTTATATTCCTATGAGGACACCAGAGTAATTAGAGATATTGTGTTCGATCCAACTGCCTTAAATCATGAATTTTAACATTACTCATCTATTTTTTCCACATTCCAAGGTGAGAGTATTGATGTAGATATTGTAGATAAAAATATTATCCTAACAGATCAAACACTAAGGTCCCGAGACATAAGGGTAGTAAAAAGAGATGGTCTCCATTTAATTTCCGCTAAACTAGAGGTGCTTCCATTTTTCAAACTGATCGATTCCTATTTAATTATTTCCATGTACAATGAGTGGAACTTATTTTATAAATCATGGAAAGAAAGAATAGGTTTTTATGTTGGGCATGCATACAAACATTATTATAAACTTCTAGAGCTACACACCCTATACAATATAGATAGTGTCACATCCTGAATGGTCATAAGGATAATACGATTTCTTGTACAAAATTAGGCCATGGACCCAATTGATAATATGGATGATTCTCATCTGAGAGATACCGTTATTAAAAGGTATAGACCAAGATTATGTATTGGCATGACCCTCATGCAAAGGATATATGGAAAACCTTCTACCTCGAAGGTCGATGTATCCTAGATCCCATTACTTTCGATTATTATTGATGAATGCAAGATTCCCTCCTTAGGGCAAGTAGTCAGTTTCAATTTAGTGTGTCAGAGAAACAATTTCATGGACAATGGGAAATAATTTTACTTGGCTTCCTATCTTTTGATGCATTCTGAGGTGCTCTCAATTGTTCATAATTATGTCCAAAATGGCTTCATTTGTGCCATTTACAGCTAAATGAACAATATTAAAAAATTTATGCCCATCAGTTCAGATATCATATTCAATGAAATTTTTTGTATCCTTCTCTCTACCAACAATTACATGAAACAATGACACCAATAATATCTATTGACATCCTCACTTCCATAAGGAAAATGGGATTTTTATTATTCTATCTAGAATATACTATTATCATGATTGAGGCGATCTTTACACCTCCATTTCAATTTCCATACTACATGATTGAAAAAATGGTAGAAGAAGAGGTTACATATCAGATTTGCAACAATGTTACTGGAAATTGCAAAGAGAAGAAGCTTAAAACACACCACCCCTCTCAATCACTATGAGATGTAGGAAATTTTAAAGGTTTCCTGATTTGAAAGCTACCTCAGCCCATAGAAATTTAGTCCATCTTTCCCAGCACCATGAAGGAAATATAATTTCATGAAAATGGATGCCAAGCACCTTCATTCACTTAGAGGATAGATAAATATATCCTATGCACACAAGGATGATTCCAATGATTGGGTATGGATTACCAAAAAATAAGATATCCTTGTTAAAAAAATATGAAGAAGACTTGGGTAGTTCCCCCTCCTAGAGGAACTATTAACAAGGAGGCTACAAAGAGAAAGGAAATATTTTATTTGAAACCTTCAGAAAATCCATGTGCTCCCTTTTATCCATCAATTGAAACTCTATATGAGGTTCAAGAATTCAAGCCCACACGAGAAGAAGCTCCAAATTTTGTGGCATATGCCTTATCTTCTTTAGATGAAGAAGAAGAGACTATGATAACTGAAATTTTAGCTTACATAACTCCAGTGCAACTATCTCAATCTTCTCCCTCCACTCCACATGAAATGAGACAAGATTGGGTTAAGCAATCCATAATTGGTAACAAAGAACAACCAAATTGGGAGAAAAAAGAAGAGTCATTAGTAAACATTGAGTTTAATCCAAGGATGAGAACTTTGAAAAGGATAACCAGAAAATAAGGTGTCAATAAAACAAGGCATTGTCTAACATGAAAATTTAGAAGACCTTTTCTCTCTTACAAAGAAATAGAAAGCCAAAGGCTCACAAGTGGTCCGATATGAGGAAGATCCAAAATCCTTGATAAGGGTTGTATTTTAAGCAACCGTAGAAATAATGAGAGGCATATGTGCTAGAAATAAAGATATTGAAAATCAATTAAAGGTAAAAATTCTTATGGGTACAATTTTTGATGTAGAAGAGGCATTGCATGTATTATTAATGCTATAAATAAATGCAACAAGGCAAAGATGAAGGAATAATCCTACCTAAAAAATACTTGAAATATCATTAAATCCAAGGGATCGATGAAAAAAACATTAATATACATGGGGCATGTCATTGAAGAAGGAATTTGTAAAGACCCTTCAATTATAACCATGGACAATATTGGTATATGTCAGATATATGATAATTATACCAAGGAAAGACTAAGGGAATGGAATGATCAGGTAAGAAAAATATCTTGCTAGTTTGATGACATTATTTTGATAGGAAATCAGATTTTCACAGAAGCCTCAATCATGGAAGTATTTAAGGGAAACCATGAATTGGTTTCTAGTGAAGAGTTTGCTATATCGCTTAACCACTTCTTGGTTAATTTTCAAAGGAGAATAACAAAGGAAAATAGAGGAGAATATTTTCATGTCATTGAGATTGTATCCAAAACCAGGGAAGAAATATAGAAAATAGAGTCTCGAAAGGAAATAATAAAAAAATTAATTTTACTCATTAGGTTATTCTTGACAAGTCTAGTGTGTTATTTAGAAACCCAACTATGGACATAGGAAAGATAGAGAGAAATTTCAAGATTTTCATAGAATCCATTAGTGCGGCACAAAATAAAGATGATACAAAAGGAAACTCACAAAAGTAGCAAACTCAGGAAGCAATGTTACATGTGGACTCATATCAACAACATGCCATAATTAAGGAAGAGCCACAATGAATCATAAGTGGCAATATTTGAGCTAGAAGGACAAGAAATGAAATATGTATGCCATGTAAATAGAATAATATTAATAATGGATTGAATGTTCATGTATATATTATAAATGTAATACTTATTTAAACTTGGACTTACTAGTTTTACATTAGAAACTACCAAGTGACAGCTAAGATCCAAATACGTTGTTGTCAAAAAATCTAGCGAATGCTAGGCTCACCAAATTTTATTTTAATTTGTAAAATCTTGTCATCACATTTTCTTGAAACATTACATTGTGGTTGTACATAATGAATGCTAAGTTTATACTATCTTAATTTTATTTTTTAATTCCTAGCCACCGTTAAGATCCAAATAATATGTTGCGGTGTAACGCAGCAGATGCTAAGCTCACAATATCTTACTTTATTTTTTTGAATCTTAGCAACTGCTATGCTCTGAATTTTATGTTGTCCTAGTACCTTAACAATCACACAAATCAAAATATCCAAAACTAGCTAGCGACCACTAAGCTCCAAATATGTTGTTTTAGCAGAACTTAGCAACCACTGATCTCATACTATCTTGTGACAGTACATAGAGATTGAAAGCTCAAAATAGTATGTTGTGGCATATCTTGGTGGCCACTAAAAGCATAATATCTTAATCTAATTTTCTAAATCATAACCATCGTTAGTGTTGAGCAGACATGGTATTTTCCTAAGGAGAGGAAACACATAGGATTTACGTGTGGGAACAAGGTGCATTTGAAGGCGTGGAAATATAGGAAAGGAAATGTGCGCTAGAACAAGTTAACTCAGGACTTAGTTATTTTTATGGATACAGACTATTTTTGGAGATAGCGTGCAGAGTGCACATCAAGATGGAGACTTACATGACACATAAATGGTATTTTGGTAATGAGCGACTAATAAACGCCATGCATGATCTTGAGTTAATAATAGGATTACTTCTTCTAGTTAACTATAGGATGTCTATTATTAGCGCACTTGTATGTGTGCATGTTATTGTAAAGGAACATGGCTATTATCAGCATGTAACCTATTTTGTTAAGTGCATAGGTGGTGAAGGGCATGTCCCCATCTTTATAAGTATGTATTGAACTATGTAATTTAGCAGTAGTGAATTATTTTAGAAATATGCTACTGGATCTAATGCACACATGACTTATGGTGATACTTTATAATGTAAGAAGTTTATATGTTTTACAATGTTTAATGTAATGGAGTATGTTGGTTGGATAATGGTGTTAAACATGAATATAACTAGTTCTTATGTGGTTGATCTTATTATAGTTATTTTTTAATTAATGATTCTCTAAGATATAGATCTAGAATATGCTATGTGGAATGTTTATGGTTATTTATGTTTCTGAATATGCTTTATCTTCATCACACTAACATCCTACACAAGAAACTCTAAAGAGGGACCTGGTACCTTTGTGCGCTTTAGGTGAATGCTTAGCTCAGGCTGGGTGATGTGTCTACTCACCTGGGTTTTATATAGTGGATTCTAGGCTGTAGCATTGGTTACGTTGACAGGACCTCTTTTTCAGTTGTTTTCAGGATGTTTCATGATGAAGACGTACCAGTTGACCTTAGTAAGTGTTGAGGAGTTGATAAAAGATCTGGAAGAAGAGTACACTTAGAGGTTCAACACTGGATCTGATTTTGATGCACATGTGTGGGTGGAGCATAGTTTAAATGTATGTTTATATGAGATATTATTTTCTATCTTTCTGGTAGAGCTGTACAAGTGGCTAGTTTCTTATGCATCTAAAAGGAATTAGAGGTATCACACACTTGTTTGGACGTAGGAAAAATTTCAGGCACTTCATGATGTTGATCTGATTTAGACACACACTATGGACACTTGGTTCCATGGTGTTCTGAATAGCTATATTTTGGAGTACTCAATCTCCACTTATTCTTTCCTTGAGGTAGCCGAGTTTTTATTTTTACATAATCCAAGGGTAAATAATTTTCAAGGAATTCCACTAGTGATCAAAATTTTGATGGTAACCTTGAACTTGGAAGAGAAGCCGATGATAAGCTAAACCCCACCATGTGCAGGGGAAGTAACATGTTTGGTGAGGGATGATGGACCTAGTGGTAGCGAGAATAAAGGCGGATTAAGTACAATGAGGTGCACTAGATGGAGATAGAGAAACAACATGATATTATAAAGAAGATGGAATTGCAGAGAGAGGTGGTTCATGAAGGATTTGGAGTTCACACAGAAGGCGTGGAGCCAGAGCATCTGGAACTCCCCCATTTTGGCAAGCATAATAGGGAACCCTCCTCGGCCTCACATGGGAGTTTTCCAGTAGAAATGACATGGGCCGCTGGCACGCATCTGAATCTACCTGGTAACCTAGCCCTTGTGCTTGGTTTTCCAGTCTCTAGTACAACCAGTAGTCAGAAAACTAGTTTAGGTAGTAGAAGAGCAGGAGTAAGTCAACTAAAAAGTACATATATGGCTAGGAAAATGTATTCTTTGTTGTTTAGATGTACCTTCTTAGGTGCATCATTAGCATAGAACTTAGGCGTGCAGAATTTTAGACTCACTTCTAAGAGTAGTAACACTTTGTAGACTATAGGAGTTTAGTTTAGTACCACTATTGGGACATAGGGTAGTACATCCACTGGTCCACTTTTGGCTACATGTGGAGGATTAGGGGGCATAGGTGGCTCTAGTTCTGGTGGATCTTATTGTTCTGGAGGCAGAGGAGGAGGTTATGGATCAGGTGGGCATGGTCCTCATCAACCCCATAATATTTACATGGAGATGTATCTCCATCTTCTAGAGTATAGGGGCATAGAAGATGTTGCTAAACACATGTACATGTGTGAGATACTGTGGCGCAAAAAAGGAATTATTACTTCTGAGTGCAAGGAAATTTAGTGTTTAACTATATTATAAGGATGCACACATAGTTGGTACAAGAAGTTTGACCCTAATCAAACTTGTGTAGATAATGCAACATTAAAGGATGATTTCCTCAAGAAGTTTCATATATGTGAGTTTCACTAGAAAAGTATAAGCACACTCAAGGATATTAAACAAGGAACTACTAAAAGTGTTCGAGAATATGATACCTTTTTCTAGAAACTATTGTCTAAACTTTCTTATGATATTCTTGCAAGCCAACATGCACAGTGGTTTGTTAGGGACTTGATCACACCTTTCAGAAGGTAAATTTCACATAAGACATATACAGACGTTCACAAAGCACTTGAAGCCACTTTTCACGCTGAAGTAGTTGGGAGTATGGACACTGGAGTGAGCCCATTCCTAGAGGCATAGATTACAGCTATAGCAAAGTAGTTGGAGAAACTATCAGCAAATTTAGCACATGAGACATGAACTAGGATTTTGTGTACATATTGTGAAGTGGAAGGGCACACCAAAGATAGTTTTCCTCGTAGATCAGTGTGTTCATTATTGCTAGAATGTGAGATATGTCACTTGGACCATGATGCAAGTCGCTACCCATTATTACAATGCGCGATAAGAAAGAATGTATCTTTCTATTGTAAGATTTTGCGTTCCACGACTCAATATAAAAAATATTTCTAGTTGATTGGTCAGATCCATGATTCCATAGTTATTGGTGTGCGAAAAAATGGAGTATAGATAACTCTAGAGGAAAAAGTGAGAACCATAATCTTTAAGAATGATGTTGAAACCAATTTGGAGTGGATAGATATTGAAAATTTTTGTTCCAAACAAAAAAGTGAGAACTTGCATGAATCTTGCGAGAGAATTCAAAAGCAAATTTCACTCACCATTTCCCAAGCTCTAATTCATCTTAAACATGATTTCATGCTACAAATATTTCTCTATGGTAATGAATGCCTTTGAATCAATGATGTAACTTTGATTTTTGAAAGCAATTGCTCATAGCAACAAAGTGAGATTCTCAGAGAAGTCTTTGAATGGGAAGGAAATCAATTTAAATTCCTTGGTGACTCAATAAATGCTCCCATGTTGCAATTCAAAGATGAGGAATGTTTCCACATAAATTTTCCAACTCTTGAGGACATGGAGGTGTTTATGTCATGATCAAAATACTTCAAGTGGAATCTACATGATGCAAGAGTTTCAAGAAGGATGCATCAAATGTTTAATAAGTCGACCAGGTTTGAGTTTAGTAAATAAACATTGTTGAGGAAATAATTGGTCTCAATGTTTAATTTCAAGCATGTAGGTAATAAGGGAAGATGTGGTAAATACAAATTCTACCTCTTTGACCCTTGAATGAGTATTTTAGAATGACGTTTATGGTCTAACTCTAGAACCACTTATGATGGCTCGAATGAATCGATGAATTTCTTAACAGTGATCTTATGTACCTTGTTTGTAATTTAAGTTTTGCAGTGCTCATCAGGTTGTACATGTTATAGCTAATTTGTTCTATTAATTCATTATGATCTCCATTAGGTTTCATTAATAACTCTAGAAGTATTCTGACTCTTTTGCTGTTTAAATCAGGTTATGGTAATGTTATGTTTGAGAGTTGATTACTCTCATGGTCAAGTGCAACTTGTTTTACTCCTGTCACTTTTGTTTTCTTCTTAGCCTTGATAATGAAAATTAGACATGCTCCTGTAAAAACCTTGTATGATATTTATCAATCTAATTGATTAATTATTATTGCTAAAGCTTGGTTGTTCTTACAATACTATGTCGAGTTCGAAAGTAATTTTGATTTCGACTAAGAACCTCCTTTCTCTTGGAAGATTTGCAGTTTACTATTTTTCTTTAGGAAACAATCCTACATAAGTAAGTTGATCTCCTTGAAGCTTATGCCTTAGATCTTATGATCAGAAAAGTGTTGAAAAAATCCTTTCAATAGGTACTTCCCTATCTTAACCATATGTGTTATTACAAATAGTTGTAATTAATTTGAGATCCTTATGCTCTTGGCCATGCTTAGCCAGGTTTATTGATTAACCTTCTTCGTGGATCAAAATATGTACTGAAGGTTTGATGATTATTGTCACTAGTATTGAAATACCATTTAATCACATGTTAGAAGGATTAGGGAAAATACATGGGACGATTCCATGAGATTTGATGATCCCTTATGATGAGTTGTTTAGTTTTATCTAAAGCTGGTTTTTATGTTTCAAATGTTTGAATATAAGTCATTAAGTATGGTTGGGGATTAAAGTGTCCATAATAGAAAGTCTCTTAGCTTTAGAATTTTAGAATTTAAGGATATTACTCCTTCATAGTAATTGATGTGGAACAAAACTTGTTTTATTTGTTTATACATACTAGCATCGAGTTTGTGTGGTAATCCATTTTGGGACAAAATTGCTAAGCTATATACTCCTACTCTTATGTGCAATATAAATGTGTTGGATTCTTGTCAGGTGTTAAGTTTTTGAATTGAATTATGTTGTATTCTAGTTCACCGGAAGTGACTCTTTACTTCTTAGAAACGGTATAATGTTTTCCTTAGTGACTACGGTGTTTTCTTGACATCTAGAAAGTTCCTTTTTGATTTTATCAGATTGTGTCATGAATATAGTTCAGTATTCTCCAAAAAAATTTAGAAGAATGGGTTAGTAGATCATTTTTATATGTTAATGGAGTCTTTGAATTACCAAGGAAATATGAGTTGTGTTATTATGAATTTGTTATGAGCAAACTCATAGGATATTGAATGTTCAGATGAGCTATTTGAGTTAAGTAACAACCGTGTTATCTCAACAACACCAGGTAACTGATCTCCTAGATAGTGTTAAATGATTATAGTGTCTATGAGGTATGGATATGTTGATAACAATGTTGAAGTATGGAATTATGTTCTTTATCCCAAGCCTGAAATGTTCAATTAAAATTATTTATGTTGAGGTAAGTGCTGGCTATAAAATTTGTGGTTAGAATTTAATCTGTTCACTTCATGCATGATGCTATGATTGCTTATCATCCTGTAGATAAGCATTGATTATCTTCTTTTAATTAAAAAATCTTGAATTCTTTCCATTATTGCTTAGACCTTAGTTAACCTTGGGGAATGTATGGAAATATTTGTTGGTTATGTTATGAAAGATTTCAGATATTGCTTGACTGTGATACTTGATATATTTATGATTAATTAATGGTTGACTAAATGATTTTAGGCATGTAAGTATGAATTGCATGATGGAAATCATGTACTCTTGTATTTTAGTTTTTTGAAAAATTATGGTTATCATGTTTATCTTAGAACATAAGTGGCTGATTTTTTTAGTGACAAAATAAGTTGTATTAAAGTGTAAGACTGAAATTGATTTATTTCTTGGCTCATTATATTGGATGCTCTTGGCATATTTTAGAAAGAATTTTTTACCATTTTAAGATCTGTAATATTGATTCATAAAAATAATAAGTGTTCTTTTATGAAATAACTAAGTAAAGCATGTCGTCATGATGACTTGGTGCTTATCATGCTCAGTTCATGTGAACTAACTTGTGCTAACAATTTTGCAGATAAACACCGAGAAAAGAGGGTGTAGTATTTAGTTTTGTATATTCTTTTGATCGAGGAAAGTCTTAAGATATGCTTATTTTTAATGTTCTTTAATGAAATACTTATCCTTGAAAACGAGAAAGGCCTTGCTATATAATGTAACTATTTTATTCATTGAAATGAAATATTTTGGTCATGCTTATAAACATGAATTGTACTTATTTCTAGAATGAATTAAAGACAAATTTCCTGTTGCAATACATTGTTTTATAAGTGAATGATTGGAAAATTATGAGATATGATTCAGAAATCTATCAAGATAGGTATTTAGTAACTACACTACTATTGTATTAAGCATTAGTATAAATCAAGTATTAAGTGCTACACACAACACATGTGTGAATGCTAGGGAACAGATAATGAACTATGAGTGGAATTTTGCTCAATAATATTATGATCTGATGAACCATATGTTAAGCATTCTTGGAAATAGTTAAGGTTACTAGTGGGTAACTGCCTCATTATAAAATTCATTATATCAACCTACTAGTATAATTGTGTTAAGTTCTCCAAAGGTTTTGAATAGGGTGTACTTAACCATTGAGAAGTTCATAGTAATAAGCTTGACTATCTTAAATTACTGCTGCTAAGAAGGCAGCTGGATGATCATGGAACCATAGTAAGGTTATGATAAGTAGGTACATTCATCCTATAGCTGATTTATAAACTTGGGTGATTCTAAATCAGATCAAAAGATATAAGAATGTAATAATGAATTCTTGTGAAATAAATACTAAGTCCCTTACAAGGACAATACACATAAGCATTAAAAGGAAGATCTTATGGTAATTTGGCATGAAGATATAATAAGAATGGTTTCACTACTCGGGAATTACATGATTGTGATAATTTGTGTTATGAGATAATTTGTTCTAGGAGATGATTTTTTTTTTAATAAGGGGTTGTTCCATAATGTGTCATTATGAGCATATAAGTATGATATTTGGTTGCAATGGAAGTAAAATGGGAATACGCTTAGTAATTTGCAAATAGCGTAGTATTTGAACCCTAATCCTAGTCAACTCTATTATTATCTCTAATGAGGATTAGTAAGTAATCATTATTAAAGCAGTTAAAGACCTTATATAAAAGGCTATAACAGGAGAGGGTGAAAGGGCAAGCAGTTCATCCAACCTATCATAATAGATACTCTAGATGCATCTTACTTGATGGATATATATTAAAAACAAATGAACGCTCTCGATTAAGTTGCAAATAATAAAATTGAAGTGCTTATGCTTAATCATTTATTAGATTTGATAGTTTATGGCACTTGATAAAAAGTATGATTCATACCTTAATACTTAGCTTTATGCAAGTACATATCCCTAGAATATGAAATAAAGGAACATAGGCCTAAATTTTTAAGCTAGGAAAATTTTTAAACTGTAATAATGATCATAGACCTTGATAATATCATTTTCTATCAATGGTTAACTTGGGCATGAGATCCAGAAAGCTAATTAAGTGTTATGGAGATTGAGGTCCTGGGATCAACTTAATCCGAACCTTAGGTATGACCCATTTGTGGAGAAGGTGTCGTAAGGCCTACGTTGTTATTTAATGATTAATAATCACCTTAACAACATTAAACACCATGCACTAATACAAGATTTTAGGTGGATGAACTCACTGCATATGCTACAAATTCATATCCCTATGGTGACGGTTCTCACCATTAGGATACTAATGTTTAGTAGTTGGAATGAGTTGTCTCATCAAGAGACTAGATTGTAGTACAGTGTTACTTTAAGTACAAAACTTGAAAGAGATACAAATTCAGATTGGACCTCTTGGGTACATGCCCTTATATCATCTTATGATGGCTATGGGAAGGGAAGCGGTCTAGTAGCAAGGTGAATTGTTATGACGAGACTTTCTTTCCCATAGGCGTCACAGAATGACATAGAGGTACGTCTCTGTGTAGGTTAATATGGATTTGTACCTTGTTCAAGACTGGTAGCTACTTACAACATCTACATTTGAAAATTCATATAACTGAATAAGTGATTAAGGTGAAATGAAAATTCCCTAATGATGAGTGTGTCGTCATGGAATTGAGAATGGCATACATGACTCAGAAAATTTGTGCAGAGCGGTGTAAATTGCTGATTACACTGTTGATATTTCACTATGATCTAAGTTGTCATATGCCTATTGAATTCATAGGTGGAATCCAAGTAGACAATTAGGAGTATTCATTTATATACCTTATCCTGTTAAAGGAAAACCAAAGGATACATTTGATGTATGGGATTGTACAGAGCATTGAGGGAGAACGAGTAGGTTCAGTAAACCCTCATACAGTTGCACATGGTTCATGACAGTTATCGGAAATGGATTACATTAAGGTTCATGTAGATTTAAATATATGGGTATTTAAATCATCCGCATAAATTAAAATTAAAAAAAAATTCTAGATATGAAGTGAAAAAAGTGGATGTTACACGACAAACCTACTCCCAAAAACCTTATTGCTTATTGTACCCCCACCCTACAGATCACCCCTTATTACCAAAATCCCCTAATACCATTTATACCTATTACCCTACTCATTACCCTCTGTGAATATATTACCCTACCCACCATCACTCCACTTTCCATTATATCTCATCACCTACCTTTCCCCTCCCACCCTTTTCCACTTATTGACCTATTTCCCTCTAACTCCAATAGGCATCAGTATCTAGTGGCCAGTGTCGGTCCTTCGTGACTAGTATCAGCCACCTATGACCTAAATAATGCTGGCCAATGCCAACCGATGTCAACCAAACCTTGACTGGCATCGGTCACTGTCGTGGCGAACAAATCCACAAAAATCCCCATTTTTCCCAAAAAAAAATCAAACTAACCTAGAAACCTATCCTACCCTACCCAAACCTAACCTAAACCCCTCCTCACCCCTATCTAACCTACCTCAGACCTTCCCCCTCCCTCATTACACCAATTTTAACCAAAAATGTAATTATAAATCTATACCCGAAAACCCATACCCATACCTTATTTTTCCAAATAAATACGTAGAAATCCTACCTCATCTTGGTGTCATCGGCATGGTGGCATGACTGGTCACTGCACTGGTGGCCCACCCAAACCCTCTCCTACTTCTTCCATGCCTAAATCACCACAACCCACTCCTTTAATCTAACTAATCAAATTTATAACCCTAAGCTTGTGGACCTGTCTCCTTAGCTCCTCTCACCAACTCATACTCTCCACCTCAAATGGGTAAAATGCCCTATCCTTCTCTCTCATAAAAATTCATAAAAATTCAAATGACTATATCATTTTCTCCAAAGTCACAAAACAAAAATGAATCTGTAAAATATGGAATTTTTGTTTTATAAACCCAACCTGATATGACTGATGCTTATCATATTTGTGACCTAGCCAACCGAAGTTGGTCACCCTATAACTAGAATCAGTCAACCCTTCTAACTATTTAGCCTTGCTACGCTTTCTTTTCCTATAACCATTAGTGCCAACACACTTGTTATCATTCCAGCCACCCATTAAAACATACCTACAAGTTCAACCTACCCCTACATTTACTTTTCTTCATCTTAGGAGTTGTTATTTTACCTATACCTCGGCCTTACCCATGCCATGACCTATTTTCTTGAACTTGACCTACTTGTTGTGACCATTAACTTTATTTACTCACTATACCTTGTGATGTTGTTACCTATGTTGGTTTAGCCTAAAAACCATACCTTGCCTATTGCCATGCCATTTATCCCGATGAAACCTTTAGTGTACCGGAGCATACCTAGACGTTCCTGCACCTGACCTAAGTTGTGTTTCTTGACCATATCCTATACCTTGGATACCTAAATCACTTCACCCTTGTTTGGATAGACCTATGACCTTAGACAATGTAGAGTTTGCAAGCTCTTCAACCTGGTACCATGTCACAATCTATATGTGTGTGTGCATTTGATTTCCATTACCCATGACCTAATTTTGACTATGGCCTACTAACCATTACCCGAGTTGACCATCACCCAATCCCTCAATACTCAAACCCTTCCCCACCTATCTTCCCTACCTACACATTTATCAAACCACTCACCGATTCCGTATTTCACCTCATTAGTGCTTGGTTTTAGTGGGATCACCTTCATCCACACATGGGGCAATAACTTCCTATTTTTTTCAGCTTCGCTTACCAATACAAGCTACACAACAAAAAGGGGAAAAATGTAGACACAAAAATTGGGTCACGCTCCCTTTGTTCCCCTTTTGAATAACTAAATTAAACATACTCACCTAAAATTTACCCCCTTTCACCCCATATTAACATAAATTTAATTATCCACAATTAAATCAATACTCACCCTCACTCCATTTATTAATTTAATTAAATCGATGCACACCTCACCTAGCCACCTCACCTAGAAACCTCACCATATACCTATTCATAGCATGTTTCCATAACTAAGTAAGACTTAACCCTACTTACCCTAATGAACTAAGACTTAGTATAACCCTAAAAGCACATGCCTATTCTTTCGCTAACCACATTCCCACGTATCTAAGTGTAACATTCCATTTAGACCCAGAACCAACTAGCAAAGATGCAAAAAAGATAGCCAAGATATGCTATTTTAGGCAACCTAGGATATCCCTCCTTAACCGACACTAGTCAACCCAAAACCGATGCCGGTCACCCTAAACCATCGTCGATTACCATATATCCATTTTTGTAACCTTGTTTTAGAGGTTGGCCACATTCTCGAGGTTTGGGAGCAAAGGAGATATGCATGCAAGAAATAATTAGAGCTCTTTTGCACATCCAAACAACCATAGTTAGCACAACCATTGATCATAAGGTATTTGCATTCACAGTAGCATTCCGGGAAGCACTGTCAAGACACTGACCGCAATTTCACCGATCAACCATCACCATCACCCAACCATTAAACCTACACCATTTCATTTCTATTTAGTTTATAAGGGTTCTTCACCTTTGTTTATCAACCACCATTTATATTTTTACCTCACCACTATTGCCTTCTTGTGAACCCGACCATTCCCATAACTCATAACCATTTTAATCACCTCTATCCATTCCTAAGTACCTCTGAATATCCCCAACACCTCCATAGACCTAAACAAACTCCTTACCATCTCTGATTCAGCCTCATACAAATCCCCAAAACCATGAACTATTGAGTTATTATCATCCCGCCTTAACCGTCATTGGTTCTTACTAATCCATCATCAGTCATACCAGACCGATGTTGGTCTTTGTATTTAGCAATCTTGCTAATAGCATATTCCAATAACCTTTTCCCAAGTGACCCAAGTGACCCAGAACCTGACCCTGAGCTGTTCCATCACCTTGATTATTTACCTTATTTCCAGATCTGATCATAGCCTAGCCTATTATATTATATTTGCTTATTGTATTTTGATAAGATACCTAAATCATATCAAATACAATAGAACCTTGTTTATTTATGTCATTTCTTACATTAAAATTGTATTAAACAGTGGGTTGACTGCCATCGAGGAAGTATCACACTTCTTGGATCTAGCATACGTTAGGAAACCCACTAACATATATTGTTTAACTCTTCCATGTGGTCTTGTTTTGTATTTCAGGTAGTTCCTCCTAGCCAAAAGGACTCTCTTATAGTCATCATTGGATCAAGAAGTTAGAATGCACACAACCACCTCAAACCAACTATCACAACATGTATTCCTCCTTAACCCATACCCTTATCTATTTTGTCTAAAAAAATTAAAGAAAACAGTGAAACAACTTCCCAAGATGGTGCAGAAACTTAGAATCATAAAGAAAACCATCTGCCCAACCTAAAATTTCTTATTCTTAAAGTGACAATCATGTTATGCCTTTTTTTGTGCCTTCTTAGTCCTCTAACTCCATCTAAAAAGGGATCATATTTCATCCAACTAAATTAACTTATCAATACACTCTTGCAACACATGTTTGTTGGCCAATCCTCCTGAGTGCACAATACGTAGAGAGGGTAGCATAAACTCTACTGGTAAAACAGATTTTGCGCCAAACACGTATTGAAATAGTGTGGATTTGTTCAATGTTTTATAAGTTATTCTATATGCCCATAACACTACCGAGACTTTGTCATCCCAGTCCTATCTCCCAACATCACAAATCTTGGTCAATGTGTGATTCAAATTTTTTTTAAAGGTTTCTTCTATCCAATTATCTTTTGGGTGGTAAGGGGTAGTCTTACGATGAGCCACCATGAATTCTACCAACAAAATCCTGATAGTTTCATTTAGGAAATGCTTATCCCTGTTATTCATTAAACTCAGTGGGCACCCATATCTGCTAATGATGTTTTCCCATAAAAATATAGTTGTTGTCGTTGTTGTGCAATCCTTAGTAGGCGTTGCTTCTACCCATCGTGTAAGATAATCAGTGCAAGTTATGATATACTACGAACTCATCCTTTATGTGGTAGGTGAAATAGGGCATACAAAGTCAATTTCCCATTTCTCGAGCTATTTAGAACTATATATTGGTCTCAATGGCATTTCATTCCTTTTTCCTAGCTTACCAAGGCACTGAAAATGATCACAAGCCTTGCAATACTCAATACAATCATGGTAAAGGGTTTCCCACCAAAGACCTACCAATTAAATCTTCTGTATGGTGGCTTTTCTTACATAGTTCCCTCCTGCAATTCCATCATGTGCTTCCTCCATGATTGTAGCATGCTCATGTTCCTGTACACACTAGCGCAAGACCTCATCTCGACCAAACTTGTATAGGTCTCCACTGATTAACATGTAGAGCGTGGCACATGTAGCTAACTATTTCCTCTCTAAGGTCTTCATACCCTCTGACACCACACCCATTCTTAAGAACACAACTATATCTTCCAAATAAGATGACACATGCTATGATCTAAACACTTATGCATCTGGCATTGTATCCTCAATTATCTATGCATCCTCTCCTGAGTCAATCCTTGATAAATGGTCAATCCCCAAATTACTCTTACCTAGTTTTAAAACAACCATAAACTCAAACTCCTGAAACAATAAGACCCATCTGCACATGCACCCTTGTAATACGAGATTGTTCACCAAGTACTTTAATGCCATGTGGTCTATAGAAAATATAAAAGGCATCACTAGTAAATACTTCCTGAATTTTTGCAGCGCATAGATCATCGATAATGCCTCGCATTCTGTGGTAGTATAACTCTTTTCTTTTGGGGTTATCTTACTACTAGAAAATAATAAGCCTGATGGTCAACAATTCCATCTCTAGGTTGTACTACGACTGCTCCAATCACGATCCCAAATGCATCAACATGTACATGAAAAGGTTTATCCCAAGAGGGAAAGCATAATATGGGTGAAGTAATGAGTCTATTCTTCAATGTGTCAAAATCCATATGCTACGCCTCTCCCCAATGGAACATACTCTTGTATTTTAGAAACACCTCCAATGACGTGGAAATATTGGCATAGCACTTGATGAACTTTTTGTAAAACCCTGTATGTCCAAGGAATCCATGCACTACACTCTAGCTGATAGGTTCCCCCAATCTCACAATAATGGAAAATTTGGTAGGATCCACCTACAAGCCTTCTTCACATATGATATGTCCCAACAAGGTATCAAATGGAGTAGCGAAGACACATTTCTTAATGTTGAGGGATATATTTAACTACTTTCATCTCTCGAACATCAACCTCTTATTGTCACAATGGTCCTTCACTAATCAATACACAATCTAATCATCTAGGTAGACTTGTGAAAACTTGTGGATGAAGTCCTGAAATGTCTAAACCATAATGCATGAAAATAAACAGGCCCATTATTCAGTCCAAAGGGCATAACAATGTAAGAAAAACTTCCCCACTCTGTCATGAAAGTAGTTTTCTCTTGATCCTTCTTAGAAATTCTAACCTAATGATCTCCCGAAAACCTATCCTTGAAGGAATAGACCTCTCATCCTGTGACACCTTCCAAAATTTCTTTCATGAATGGGGTTGGGAAGGGATCAATGACACACACCACATTAAAATCCTTATCCTCTAATTCTTCTTAATTCTGATGACCATTTAACTTATCCAATCTTATTCCTCAATAGCCTCAATGATTCCTGATGCGATCATCTTGTCAATATCATCCTTGAATTTTACACGTACATTTATATTCATTCGATAAGGTCTCTTTCATATTGGGTGTGCACCCTCCTTCAGTTTGATCCACATCTCTCCTAAAGAGTGGAGAACACCCTTGAGTTCATGGTATCCATGTGGGAATAAATCCTAGAATTCACACAACAGATCAACAATCTTTGAAACATCCCTTTCCAACCAGTAATCTCCAATGTTCCACCTCCAGGCCAATGTTAACCTTCTTAGTTTTCAAGGGTTCTTGGTAAGCATATACTTTCTCATCAGCACTATCCATAACCTTGCACTTATCCACCATATGGTTAACATCCAAGTTCTCTACCTCTTCACCATCTATCACGTAAACTAAACTTTCTTTCTCCTTTTCCATGCAGGTGTGCTCAAGCTGTACCTCCTTTGTTTCTCCCTCATTGATGTGCACATCCAAACCAGGTTCACCCGAAAATTCTAGTACTCAGTCCTCTGTCATGGCCTATCTCCCATATTTAGGAAATTAATAACCTACAACACCTCATTCACTAATGGTTTAATACTCCGATACTCAAAATTTTGAATAAGATCAACTATTAACTCCTTCCTGTTTCATGTCTTACGGTGCAACTCTAAATGAATGTACCACACATGTACGTATCCTTGTAAGGTGGAGTAAATTTTATGCACCCATAGGGATGGAGGAAAGGATTTTGCACCTTTCATCCAGGACTTCTCACATGCCTAGATGCGAAACGTGGTGGGTTCCTTTCCATGATAGTCTTGTATAGTAGTAGGTGCATTTCTTTGAAGAAACCTAACAGAGAATGTGATCCTCACCTCATGCCACTCTAGAAGGTTATTCCAATGGGTCTCCCACCAACGTGATGCAGTCCCACACAAAGTATAGATAAGCATACTTCTCCTTTTGATATCACATCTCTATGGGGTCTCCATTTCTCATAGGAAAACATTAAGGTCTCCTTCCCTAGTATAACATGGAAACTATTTTCCTCCCATGTGCCTGACTGAGTGTGCCTTTCTTACTCTCGTCACAAAGCCTTTTAAATACCTTCTAAATAACTCATATGTCCCATGTGCCTGATTGTCACATGCCACACTAAGTGTATCACTTATAGATTGAGCATATTCCCACATATTAACCGCTTCTCTTGTTGGATTCATAACCTCAAGGTCTCTGATAGTGCATACATATATTCTATCTAGGTCTTCTTCTCCCAATAGCTCATTATAGGGAACTAAATTTCCATCTGTTAGAGGAATAATAACACTTTCCTCCATGTTCTAAAAACGTATATACCCCTTATGGAAATGTAAGTCAACATTGTTCTTATAGCACCAGGGATGCCCAAGTAATGCTTGAAATTTTTCCACCTTAGCAAGCACAAAGACTTTGAAGTCTCTAGTGAATTTCACCCCTTGGATAGTTATAATAGCATCCTGTAAAACACCAATGGGAATTTCCTTTGTCTTGTTAGCCATATACAACACATTTGAAGAGGGCTGTAATGGGGGCCTTCTCATTCGATTCCATGCATCCAAGGTGAGAACATTAGCTTCCATGTCAATGTCAATCAAAATATTACTTAGGAGCCATCCGCCAACAACTGCATTCAAGGTAGTTTCCTTATCATAGTCAAGAATGTGAGGAGGAAGATTAGCATGTAAAACCTTGGTAATTTTCCTCAGGTGCTTGGTAATTTTCCTCTCAGCCATTCTCCTAACAAAGGGATGATATTTTCTTGGCGCAACATCTTATGTACTTCTATGAATTCATCTATATCTGTTTGAGGGACTTCAACACTTTTCTTTTGCTCCAACTTCTATGATTGGTCCTTCAAGCACTAAATCTCCCCTTAAAGACTCCTAATCACCTCCATGGTCTCTTGATAGACCTCTTTCTAGTGGGTAGGATAAAAATATTTCCCATGTATCACTTCTTCCCTTGTAATAATCAATCTCTGCTTTGGTATTCTCCCTAACGCGCGAAGCCTCAGCTCGTGTCATCACCAATATAGGCTCTAACTCAGATTCACGTGCCACCCACAACATCCATTATGGATCAACACATTTTATGCTCACCATCCCCGCACCCTTTTCCTTCTTCTGGTTATGGATCATGTGTTCATATAACTCCAGGAACTCTTCATACTTGTTCTTCTTTCCATATCATGTGTTCATATAATATCGGGACACTTGCACTTATAATGTTATGTAGATCCATAGTTATAATAGGTTCGACGAGGGAATTAATTTCTTCCACCCCTGTGATTGCCACGAACTCTAAATCCTCCTGGAAAGCCTCTACATCGACCTCCTTCATCCATGTGCCCTTCATAATGACAAAACTCATCCTTGGAACTGTTGGCAATTATGTCATGATGTACCCCAGTGTCAATAGCATCATGTATCTGGTAAATCAATATATACTCGTTTATATCATGAGTAGTAGAGGTGAAAATATTGCAATAGGAAGATACATTCTTTATGATCGCATGCAACAGTAGCATACACCTACTTGCATCATGATCTCCATGGAAAACCTCACAGTCCACTGATATGGCACAAACCAAACTTCATAGGAAACTATCCTTTGTATGACCCTGTACTTCAAAATACGTACACCATAACCTGTAGGGAGTCTCATGAGCCAACTTTGCAAACAATTTCTCTAGTTATTTTACCATTGTAGTAATTTGGGATTCTATGAACAAACTAACTCCTATATCAACGCTTCATACTACCTCAATGCGCAAGGTAGCCTCTAAGGCCTCACGTGGATATGTTAAAGGCTTCTATGAAAGTTCCCTCCTAAACAATATGATTAGTCTTCTGAGGAACAACTGAGCATGTTGTGAAGGGTGAATGTTATAAGACAACTTGGATAGGAGAGTCTTGAAATATGTGTCATCCAACAGCACACTCTCTGACATTCCTTGTTGAATCTCTTTCAACATGGTGATGCTTTTTTGTTCAAACTCAATTATGTGGAACTCCACCAAAAATGCATATCGCAGTGTAGTATATTCCACCACTGTCTAGTGTGGATAATATTTCTAGTACCAGAAATGTGCACGCCCTTGCAACATGGTTGCAAACTGACTTACTTTCCACTTTAGGGTAGTGATTCCCTTCGAGCGCCAATACAACTCACACTTGTGTACATGTTCTATGGCATCCTCATCACCCTTGTAATTAGGTAAGTGGAGAAACATTTCATAAAACATTGTTGATGGTGTTATGGACCTTGTCCACCAAATCTTGGACCTTTATTCCCTCCGGTGTTTCCTCCACCACTAGACCCATTAGATCTGCTAGCTCTTATCCCTTTGAATGAACCTAATCCTCCTCATGTAGTAGGAAAGGGCCTTGAATTAGTTATGGCTTGCGAAGCCACCTTTGCCCTAAACTACACGTTGATAATTTGTGATACCGAACCACTCCCAGATGTGTTTCCCACACCACATCTAGACGCGATACTCAAACCTTGTGAACCCACACCTTTCCCAAATGATGTGCGAGACAAAATACTTTCAAACACTCAAAATGTATGTGCTGCCATAGATGTAGTGAATGAAAATTATATCGACTAAGTTTTTCTCGACTACTAATGCTGATGCCAACGGGATTATAAAAACTTATCTCAGGAATTGGAAAACTAAGCATAGTTGCTATGTGTGTTAAGATGTGCACATATGACTCTCCTCCTTTCTTCATATGACAAGCTCTCTCCAAAAGCCGAGAGGGTTTCTCTTCTATTCTTGCCAAGATAGGGTAGCTCAGACTTCTCAGGTTCCACATCCTCCACGCGAACCTAAAATCATTCACGCAACTCATGCCTCCATAAATCCATCACTCTTGTAGATTCATGTTGTATTTATAAAATCCTCTCCTGATATTCATTATACTTGATCCGCCTCTCCTATCTCTCCATTTCTATTGCAAGGTCCGCCATCCTCTACCACGTCAGCTTTCACACCTCGTGCCTAGCAGGAGTTTAGCCAACAATGGGGAAGGCTTCTAAAATCAAAGTAATGATAAGGATCATGATGGATAATTACAAAGAATGTAAGAAATATCCTTTTGGTTCTCTCAAGAGCTCAAACTCAGCAACCTACGGACAAGAATAAGTTGAGATTACGTATTCCATTGTGTAACTAGTCAACACACCTCTCCACCAGTGATCAACAACATGATTCTAGGTCAGATCAACATCTTCCAACCGTCAATATTCCTCCTAGGTCCAAATAAGAGGTATATAGTACCAAATTTTCTTTGATGCATATGCAGAGAGAAATTTATATAAATCTACTGGGAAACAATAGAAGATTGTCTCATAGAGTTCGTGATATAATTTCTTCTCCACCCATTTTTGTGCATCAAACTCAGATCCAGTACTTAACCTCTAAGAAAACTCATCCTCCATGATTTTGAGCCAGGTCTCAACGCTATCTAAGATTATATGCTCCATCATCACACATAATTCTCACAACATCTTCAAAAGATGTCTTGACATTGGAACCAAAATGTAGTCTCTATTTAACCCTAACTTCTATTCAAACCCTAAACATGATGACATATCAACCAGCTTGAATGGGAGCTCACCTAAGGTGCACGTAGGTTCCGAGCCCCTCCTTTATATGAGTTTCATGAGAATTTTATCTTTTACCGAAAAGGTGATTACATAGATAGAAATTAGTTACATTCATTCTTACAATTCAGATCAAGAACTAGATCTAGGTTTGCGTGCACCACATATGGAAGTAAACATGATCACATTATAGCAATATCATAAATAAACCCTAAACAATATCAAGAACACAAGATTTTGAATTCATATAAAATAAAGAAAAAACATACATCAAGATCCATAACGTAGATGTTAAGAACCACTCCATTGTATTAATTCATCACATTACAATTGCCAAATATACATTTAAGATTCCTTGGATGGAGTTAATACAGCAACAAGGCCTCAGTATATTCTCTATGATAGATTCATTAAAGAGCTTAAAATCATGTACTACCTTGGCTATCTTTCTCCTTACCATCCACATACCTATTCAATCTTATCTATGTCCCCTTCATCTTTGTTTCCCTACGTATATCCACTTTCCCTTACCTATGCCAAGTCATCATTATAAAAAAAGGATTGAAGGAATCTTTCATGATTGCCTAACCACTACCCAGGAACATGACAAATTTCATCATGTAATTAAGTACCCTTAGCATGCAATTACCAACTAATTCATAACAAAATCATCTCCTTATCCTATTATGATAACCGTAAGGTTTCCTTGGAATATGCTTTTCTTGAGTTAAAAGTATATGTATCTTAACATTTTTCATAATTATGTGTGGTCACCTTTCCATTCATCCCCTTAACATGAATTTAGTCATAGTCCAAAAATGACTAATTCCCAAATCCATCATGCCTGGGTGCGAGCCTTTACACATCCCCAAAGGTTACTTATGTGCGTGCCTTTGCACATTGTTCATGTGTGCCACAACTCTTCTCACCTCAGGTACTTGGTCATTTTATGGGATCACCATATTTTGATTATATTTCTAATGAATTAGGTCACATCCAATTTGGATTTTATTTTCTCAATTTTTTCTAGATTACAGAATCAATAGCTTGCGTAGCACCAAATTGTACTCAAATTTACGAGTTTTTCAGAAAAGGTTATAGAATCCACCTTCCTTAACACCATATCATTAGTATAATTTTATAACATTAGTAGGATCATAAAAATTCAAGACGAAGCTTCAAAAATCTAGATAAGATACCATTTTAGTTGCAGTGGAACACATGAATTTTGATGATCTGAAACAAAAGTTATAAGAAGTAAAACTCATTTTGGGACCTAGATCAGTGTATGCGGGAGCATTATCAATACAAAACAGTCACATAGATTGTTATAAATATTTCATAACGGGATCCATGATTGTGAGTGGTGACATCTCTCCTCCATGAATTCTCTCAAAGTGTGTCATCCAAAACAAATGGTCACCTATTTTAAATAACAATACTATTTTTAACATGTGTATCATACCTTAACCAAGTTTTATGAAAAATTCTGGGAAAGAATAGTCTATTTTTTATTTCCCTCATTCTGATAGGTTCTTCTCAACATTTGAAAATATCCAATCTGCAACTATGTGGTGATCACCTGCTATGGGATATTCTCATAGGAGTGATGAGGGAAAATTCCTGATTGCAAGAGGTTTGAAAGTTGAATTATGGCTCAATAGGAAGGGAATCCCTCTTCATTCCCAATTTTGGTTGTAAAGTGTATTTTGGTCCCGAAGGACATTTTGCCTCATCTCATGCAGAATGTTTGATCATAAATTGAAAAAAAATTAATTCCATCTCTCTCTCTCTCTCTCTCTCTCTCTCTCTCTCTCTCTCTCTCTCTCTCTCTCCTTCACCTCTTTCATATTTAGAAGGTATTGTGCCTCACATTTCATTATTCATTATACTTCCCATGTGGAAATGTCATCATGTTTGCATTATACGGGAATTTTTTCCACAATCTCATCATCTAAAATTTTTCGAGGAGACCTACTAGTGTTTTATAGATCGGAAGGATTGGTTAAAGTGAATGAGGGAATTCTTCCTTTATTTTAGTGGTATTTTGATCAATTTGTTCTCACTTATTCTCTTAATTTATCTAATGATCTACAATTGTTGATCATTCAAGAGGATACTTCTTTCAGTGCAAAAGGGTCAGATTTCTTCATAAAATTTATTCATCACTGGAGCATCAGTGCAAACGTCATCATAATTAGGATTGGATCTTCTTAATGATTAGATATTCTTCATCCTTCTTCATTCAAGTTTGGAGCTTTTCTCCCTTCCATCTTCTCTTTATAATCACTTTATCTCTCTAAAATTCTACTCCTTTAAGAAGGATGGTTGTGAAAAGTGACATAAGTCACTTAAAGTTCTATCTCTTCATTAAGGATTACACTTTAAGTTGAAAATCACATTGGAACGTGAAGAGCTACACTGTAAAGATATATATTATAATGTAATCTTTATTCCAAGAGATCAGTTTTTACCCCCTCTAGAAACCTTATTTTCTTTTATTTCTTACTTAATGAATTCCTTTCCATATATACTAATACTCCAAAAGAGAATTGTAATCATGCAAAACCCAGGAAATATTTTATCTTTTAATGAATATAATGTATTTAAACTTTGTGTTGATTATACCACCCTCTTTTTTGTTAAAACATCTTGTAACATGTTATTATTAGTACAATATAAGATCATATTCATAAAAAAAATTGTATTAATTGTGTTATTTGTCTTACCTTTCATATTGGTGTCATTTATTTGATAACTTGAAAATACTATGGTTTTATGTAAACAAACTCAACGTAAAATTTATTGAGTAAAATTACCTTTTCAATTTCTCTCCTCTCTCTCCACACACACATTTCCTGCCTTGTACCTAGTAGAAGAAATTTTCCATGGGTTTAATCGGCTATTCCCATGTGATCTCTGGTTAAAAGGCCAACCCTGATGGTTAGAGTAGTGTACATGTTTCCTTATTTTTAACAAATGGGTATTCCCAATTCCTAAATAGAGGGAACTAGTCCTAGAGAATTGGTGAAAGCACCTAATGTGCCCTTACAACAAAATATTTCACCAACAGTGACACAAGTGTTTCTTGTTATAATGGAATCAAACACATGGTACTCAAACACCTTATTTCGCATCTGTTACTCATTAGAAACATGTTTATCCTCATGACATAAGAATTTCTCCTTTATTCAACTAAAAGTGCATACTGTGAAATTATAAATCTATTAAATTAGTATGAAGCTTTTTACTATTACAAAATCATACAAGTTCTATTTCTTTTGCATGAGAGGATCAACATCATTTTTTCTGTATCAATATCTAGAATATTACTATTTTTCGTAATACTTATTTTGATAAGTCCATTTTAGTTACCATTTACTTAATTTGGCTCTTTTGAGTGTCCCTGATGTGCAAGGAGTAGTGTCAACTTTGACAATGAATTATTTGTAGCATGTATTATTAATATATATTAAGTCTTAGGAAGGCATACTATTTTTAGATTAGGGTCTTCCTAGTGTTGGAATAGAATGAAAGTGGTCTCAAAAGTTTTTTTCTTTCACAAGTAGGATTTTCACTAATTATTAGAGGATTTGAATTTCTAGAACTTTGTAGATATGAAAAATGCGTTTTATTTTGGAAAAAAATGTCTATCTATTAAAAGTAATGTAGACCAACATTAGATGCAAAGTTGGATTAATTTGAAAGGAGTTTTTGAGAAGGAGGTGTTGTTAAAATATCACGGGGATTAGATAAGGGGTTTTGGAGATATGAGAAACTTTCTATTTTTAGCATATGAGGAATCTAGAACATTTTAATGAAAATAGAAAGGGAGAGAGATTTTGGGAGGAAAATTAAGCTTTGAAACTTAAAAATGGACTAATTTTTGAATACGAAGAATTTTGTTTTCACTTGCACACCTTAACTCAATTTTGAATCAAGTATGCATAGTCGGGGTTAGATGAGAGTTAAAGTGGAGTTACACCCTAAAAATTGGGGACACAAAGGAAACAAAAGTGTGATTTTCACTAGATTTGAACAAGTTTTATCTTGCATTTTCATGTGCTTAAGATGTAGAGGGGATAGAAATTACACATTGGAGATGGAATCAGGTTTTATATGTATCTCGTGGCTAGTTAAGAGAGGGGCTGATTGTATTGGGTCCCCTTGTCATGCTTACAACTTGGGGAAAATGTGAGGGAATAGAAAGGGTGATAAAGTGTGACCAAGGGGTCCTGAGAATATGAGGAAAGGGACAAGGAATTTGAAACACTACATGCAACTTCTAACACCTCCAATAATTGAAGTTGACAATTTTAAGTTTTGAAGGCTTAAAAATGGAAGGGAGGTCACAATTTTGTGTACCCCATGTCCCCTTACATGTTGGGGATAATCTAAGGGGACATAAAGGGTGAAAAGTGTGACAAATCCATTTTGAAATGCTAATGTCACCCGTCAAGTGCATTTGAGGACACTGAGAATGTTGTTTCCACCTCAGGAACATGGAATAGTGTTTTGGGGTAAAAAAAAATTATTTTGAATCCAAATAAATTTTTTAAATCATCCCAGTAATTATCATAAGACAAATATCCTCAAAATTTTGAAATTTGGCACCATTCACCCTTTTAACACCATGATAAGTGGCAGTGACTAGATATGTAGTCATTGTTATACCCTTAGACCAATAGTCTAATCCCATGCACACCGACCTATATCCCAGCGGGTGCTGGGGGCTCACCTGAGGCACAGGCAAGTGTCGAGTCTCTCCTTTATGTGATCCTTGTTAAAATACATCATCTTATGATAGACAAACAAGAATAGAAAAGAACCATGCAACATTCTAAGAACTTAGGATGAGTTGCCATCTCATTGCATCCAGAAAAGAGAAATAACAAGCATCATATATAATTGATTCATTCATAAAGGAAATGCATAAGGACTATGCTATGGACACACATATGCCTTAAAAAAAGATCCTTCCATTTATATTAACATGTTCAATAATCCACATTACATCCCTTTAAATCATAATAGACCCTCATATAATAATGCAGAGCCAAGTCATGCATCAGAGTTACATTATGTTCATCACATTACAAAGAGGAATGCAAACCCATCCCTGTAAGTATGTCATCGCTCCTATATTTTCCTAATCCCGCCAATAGAATCCTCCATAAGATCTCTGTAAATATTTTCCCCTTTCTTAGTACCTATGCTCTCTTAGGATGAATCCACGTATATCCATTTGCTACCCTTACCCATCACCCTTTTCTACCATCCACTCACCTCAATATATAGCTTTCCTACCTTCACTACCATGCCTTCTAAGGTAACATATTGGCTACCAAGTGTTCAAGTGGTCCTCCAATGGAATATGCCTTCTTTGATCCGAGCTCTCCACTTTGTGTAATGATGTTCTTTTGGAACCTTCCATCACTTACATGGAATATTCCGTTTTTGATCCTATAGTCACCAGGTTGGCACCTTATCCACTCCGCATGATAGGAGGGTCACCATTTTCTCATGTGTTTTCTAGAACATTGAATAAGGCTAAGTACAAAACTTGTCTTGCCTTGTGCGCATGCCGTGTATTCAAAAAAACCCTGTTAGAACCCTTCCCTGCGCAAATTTTACCCACATGCCCTTCTAAAACTAGGTCTTGTTTGCCCACGCACCTTCTTGTACTTGGCTAATATTATGGGGCCCAACATCACCCCACACTATGCCTATTCTCCATCCTCAAAAACACTCTTTAAATAATAAATAATGGCAGTTTCTTAACATGGTTGAAAAGAAAGAATACAAGAATGAAGAATTGGGAGAAATAATGAAAGAATGGGGAACTCTTTTATTGCTAGAGGAGGAGAGGGAAATCCTTCCCTAGTTCTACCTCTAACTTCCCCCAAGCGTCGACCCCATTCTGAGCTTGGTGACAGAGGTCACCCACCAGGCTGCTTACTTCCTCAAAACTCAGCTACTCCCCTTTTACACTCATGGTGTCAACAACACCCTCCAATTTATTCCCTAAGTCTTCAAGGGCATCCATCTTGTGGGTGATCTAGGGGTATAGTTCCTTTAGCTGGATTTTGTTTAAGCCCCATAGGGTCCCAATTACTTCTAACTTCTTATCGACCTCGGCCATGATCTTATCTATTTCCACTTTATTCCCCTTATTTTTCTCTTGGAACTCCTTGAGTTCCGTTTTGTGGGTGGAAACCAAGATGCTTGCCACTCTATCCCTATCAGTGTAGTTATAATACACAACTTTAGTGACTTGCATGGTGGCCTTTACCTCTGCAAGAAGCTTCATGTATCGAGCCACAATCTCGAAAACCTTCATCTTGTTCTTTGTTTCTTGGCATGTATGCACCTCTTCTACAGATTCCAAAGAGAGTGGTTGCCTTTCCATTGTGAGAATGCGAGTCAAATCCTCCAGACACTGCAAGGCTGATTCATACTTCTACTTAGGTGGTGCTAAGTTGGGGTGCTTCAGGACAATGACATCTGTAATCATCTCCACCTTGGAGACTTCACGTACCTTATATTTTTCTTCTTTCAACTCATGCCTCAACTGAGCATTGATCAACTCCTCTTGCTTTAGGTTTTTTCTCTTCTCTACAAGCTCCCTATTTTTCTTCTCCAATTCCTCCTCTAGGAATCTCACTCTATCATTTCTCCCGAATAGTCTAGCCTTAATTTCAAATGAAACTTTGTTAAGCACATTACAGACCTATTCATCTAATAACTACTAACCATTCACCAATGGATTTATTCCTTTGGTTTCTGGCACCTTCATTAGCGATCTCTGGCTTAATTCAAATTCTAGTTCATCCACGTGGGACTCAAATGCCCAAAATAACATATTTTTTGTCTGTGGGTATGTGCCTTCTTCATCAAATGATGACATAGATAGGAATTTCTCTATTGGTAAGGTGATCTGGAAGCGTGTGTGTATCACCTTGCTAGGATAATCAATATATCTCGTTCCCTTCCCTTGTTCCACCACTACGCCTTTCCCACATGTTCATGCAACTTTTGGGAAGCTCACTACCAATTTGGGATCTCCACCCATACTGCCATACTCCTTCCCAACTCTCTCTTCTTCTATCTCCTTTATAATCTCATCTGCGCTCCGTTCCAACTCCTGTTCTACCAACTTCTTTGTGATGTCTACCACTTCTCTCTTCATGGCCTTCTCTACTTACTCCTTGGTGAGGCTTGGGGTTATTTGGTTCTTGGTGCTTACTTCTTCACTCACCCCCTTTCCTTGAGCCTTAGCTTCTTCCTCATCATTCTTCTCCTCATCTTCCTTGTTATACTCCTCTTCATCTCCTTCTTCCTCAAAATCATGTACATCATATAATGGATGGTCTTCACCTCCTTCAAGATCGTTATCATCCTTGTTTCTAATGTAGGAATCTAATATATTTTCTCTTCTGAGTCTATCTCATATGTCACCTTCTACTTCTTCCTTACTGGGGATTCCAGTACATGAGATTCTTCCTTTTTTTCTTCCCTAGGTGACATCTTCCTTGGTGATTCCTCATGGGTGAGGTGATCTTCATGCTCTAGCGCCTCTTCTTCTAGGGTATTTACATTGATAGGGGACTTTTTTCTCTGAGTGTAAGTGTCAGGATTTGTGACTGCTTCAGGCCCCCACCGATTGTGCAGTCTGCACACTTGGTGCTTTCTTCTCCTACCCCTCTTCTCTTTCTCTCTTCTTTGGTGCGGCCTTCTTTCTTCCTGTGGGGTCTTCTAGAATGGAGACATCATTCTCTAGATAGGTGCCTTTCTTGAACTTAGGCCTTATGCAAAGATATATCCTTGATGCAGCCCTTCCAATGATTGGAAATGTTATTGGTTTCATTATTTAAACCTTGTGGGAGACATACTTCTCCATGTATGTGCACTTTTTAGGGTACAAAATATTTTCTCATAGCTCGTGGTGGTCATGGTCCACCTCACTAAGGTCGAACCTTAGTATTTTGGCCTCTTTGAACCTGTTGATCCCTTCCTAAAAGTATTGTTAACAGGTTCAACCATTTAACCTGCACCATGGACCCTTAGTCCCATTTGTTAAAGTAAATCTGCCAATGCAGAAATGTTGGTACACTAAAAATTCTGCTTCTCCATCCATGAGTGTGGGAAACTACTCTGGGATCCTCCACTCTACCCGGAATGCATCACTCATTTGTTTATACCACTTCTCTAGGAGCGCCTTGTGAGCGGCCATTATGGTTTCACAAGTGTATTTTTCAAACCTATTCGCGGGTGAGCGATCCTCTTTTGGATACTCCCAAACAATATTTTCCGGCCCACCTCATACTCCAATCTATGAAAAGACAATGGTGAGAAGGAAGTTACCAAATAATAACTTCTCTCCCTCCTATGTGTTGTTTATGATCTCATCCACAATGAAAGCAGACAAGTTATAGATGGTTCCCTCTGATATCTTCCGCCATACATTTAACCATGCCTTTTTTACTAGTGTCCATCATTCTTGATCATTAAGATTGGTCACCAAGTGCACAGACATCCTCATAATAGGGTCTAGAATCTCTACAATGTCAAAATATCGTGAACCCTTTTTGTATTCATACACTACTATAGTCTCCTTGATAGCCTCCTTATCGCTCATGTCATCATCTATACTTTATCCTTCACAACTAGGGCCTATGAACTTGGATATCAACTGTGGTGTTATGCACATCTTGCACCCTATTAAAAAAAAATTATCCTCATGCATGCGCGACATCAACCATTGATAAAGGCGCTCAGGCTTGCCAAAATAAAGAAAATCATATAGTTGCAATAATCCTACCTTCTCCAATATGAATTTCACTTCGTTACTGTATATGTGTATCCCATCTGGTGTCCTTTTCTTAGCTAGGAAAGGGAATCAAGATGTAATCATTTTTATACCCTTAGACCAATATTCTAATCCCATGCGCATGAAACACCAACCATTGATAAAGGCGCTTGGGCTTGCTAAAATAAGGCAACTCATACAGTTGCAATAATCATGCCTTCTCCAATTTGACTTTCACTTTGTCACTATATATGGGCATCCCATCTTATGTCCTTTTGTTAGCTGGGAAAACCAAATATAGTTTCATTTCCTTCTCATTTGTGCTTGTGCGATGGCTATAATCGATCACAGTAATTTTCCCTAGATGCGACACCAATTCCTTTCCTAATAATACTCCATTTGGGTATTGCATTTCTGCATACCATTCTTCATTGGAGCTTGTAACGGTAATGGTTTGCTTTCCTTTGCCCTTACCCTTAAGTTTATTTAGTGAAATGATTTCCTTTTTTGGTGCCATGCTTTCTATTAGGATAAACTACAAACTCCTTACTCTTCTCTACTACTCTGCTACACTCCAAACTAAACTCCAAAGCTCAACTCCTGGAATAAATCCTTCTATCTCCGTGCCCTAGCTGCCAAACCCTAACTAGGAAAACCTTCCACAAGACAACACAACATAAATAACCTTTCCTAACACCCATGTACTCCTTCCTTCTGGTTTGCAGATCTACTCTAGTCACACACTCAAATTCTTAGGATTATTCTTCCTTCGCACAAATTTCTCTCTAGATGCCCTAGTTCACAAGAGCGCTTCAACTTCGTAATAGCAAGATAGAAAAATGACTTGCCCGACCTTATATTTATAGTTTTTTCTTCCCTCAAGCAATAAATGGTATGCCACCTACCAATGTACTTTAACATTAAATGCATTTTTTCCACTAAGCTGACTTTAAGCACCCTTACCCACGCACCCAATCCTACGCAAAAAATCCTTTACAACCTTCTGACGCGTAAAAATATAATCTCACAAAAGACTCTTACACATGCGTCTATAGCACCGAAGGCACTTATTCTACCCTTTTCCTTATTTTTTCCCTCACCTACCTCATGTTGTTCCTGCACTCTTCATCCTTTGTACGTGGTATTTTTTATAGCCTCCTTGAACCCATAATTTACCATCCATTGTTTCCCTACGTGCTTTCTCAACCTTACACGCTTCTTTCTACTAGGCCACTCAACTTGTATTACATGCCTATACTTTGTTTTGCATTACTCCACCCCACACTAAAATAGATGGGTGATCCTCTGCACATACACAACTTTGGAAAAATAATGTGGTTACCAGCACATAAGGTGAAAAATGAAACAAAAAAAGAGGAACACACAACGAGAAAGGGAAACACAAGAAAGGAAAAGCATAAAGGGAAATTCTAAGCTAACTGGCAATACTGCCTTATTACAAACACCAAGAAGACTTATTTATAATAGGGCTTTAGCCTACTCCCATTGAAATGACCTGGTAATCTTGTCCCATCCTACGCTTGTAACTGAATCAAAGTTCCTGAATCAAGAATGTATAAGATGATGTAGGGTCCCAACCAATGGACTTTCAACTTCCTAGGATGTCACAGAGACTTGGAATCATGCAACAACACCAAATACCCAACCTCAAACTTCTTGTTCTTGATATGACGATCATGTCATGCCTTTTATCTTGCTTTTTCTATCTTCTGAATCCATCTAGAAAGTGATCGCATTTCTTCTAACTGCATCAACTTATGAATCCTTTCTTCCAGCATTTGTTCATCAGCTAACCCTCCTGCACACAATATACGTAGTGATGGTAACATGAATTCAACTGGAAAAATAACCTCCGCATAAAACACAAATAGAAACGGTGTGGCATTGTTCAAACTCTTGTAGGTTGTCCTGTATGCCCATAGAACAACTGATACCTTGTCATCCCAATCTTGTCTTCCAACATCATAGATCTTAGTCAACGTGTGACTTAGTATTTTGTTAAATGCCTTAGCAGTTCCATTTTCTTGAGGGTGATAAGGGGTAGTCTTGTGATGGGCCACCATAAATTCTGCTAACAGAATCTTGACCATTTCATTGAGGAAATGTGTACCTCTATCACTTGTTAAACTTAAAGGACAACCATACATGTTGATTATGTTCTCCCATAAAAATATAGCAGTTGTCGCTACGGTGCAATCCTTCATAGGTGTTACATCTGCCCAACGAGTTAAGTAATTAGTTTAAGTAATGATATACCACGAACCAGTCCTTCGCGTGGCTTACGAAATTGGTCCTACAAAGTTGATTTCCCATTTTTCAAATAGTTCAATGCTGGATATTGGTCACAAGGGCATTTCATCCCTCTTTCTAGGTTTTCCAAGGTGCTGGCAATGGTCACAGGCCTTGCAAAACTCAATACAATCCTGGTAGATGGTTTCCCACCAAATCCCTACTAGTAAAATCTTCCACGCGGTAGCATTTCCTGCATAGTGTCCTCCCGCAATCCCACCATGTGCTTCCTCCATAATTTCCATGCACTCATGTTCCAATACGCATCGGCGCAAAACCTCATCATGACCTAACTTATACAGGTCTCCACTAATCAACATGTAGGGTGCGATGCGTATTGCTAACTGCTTTCTCTCCAAATCCTTCATCTCTTTTGGAACCACATCTATTTTTAAGAACACTGTAATATCCTCCAAGCCTGAGGGTGCATGCCGCAACCTAAACAGTTGCATTTTTGGCATGGTATCCTCAATGATTTGTGCATCCTCCCTTGAGTTAATCCTTGATAAGTGATCAGGTCCTAGATTTCTTTTTCCTGGTTTTACAACCACTGTGAACTCAAACTCTTGGAATAATAGGACCCAATGGAATATGCGCCCTTGTAGCACGGGCTTGTTGACTAAGTATTTCAATGCCATGTGGTCCATGTAGAATATAAATGGTGTTTCTAGCAGATACTACCTGAACTTGTGTAACACGTAGATCATAGACAATGCTTTGTGCTCAGTAGTTGTGTAATTTTGTTCTACTGGTGTCAACTTTCTACTTGTAAAACACAAGGGATGATCAAAAATTCCCTCACCAGGTTGTGCTAGTACTGCTCCCATATTTTTCCCTAAGGCATCAACATGCACATGGAAAGGCTTATCCCAAGAAGGAAAATGTAATATGGGTGTCGTGACAAGCCTATCCTTCAAAGTGTCAAATGCCTTCTGTTGCGCCTCTCCCCAATGAAAGACACTCTTGTGTTTTAGAAATTCCTCCAAGGGTGTGGAGATCTTGGCATACCCCTTGATGAATTTCCTGTAATACCTCGTATGCCCAAGGAATCCGCACACTACACTTTGACTAGTAGGCTCCCCTAATCCCACAATAACTGTAACTTTCACAGGATCCACTAGTAAGCCTTCTTTGCATATAATGTGTCCTAACAGGGTTCCAAATGGAGTAGCAAAGACACATTTCTTAATGTTGAGGGATATCCTTAATTGTCGACATCTCTCAAACATCAGCCTCAAATTGTCACAATGGTCTTTCACCAATCCATACATAGTCCAGTCATCCAGGTAAACTTGAAGAAATTTATGGATGAAGTCCTGAAATGCTTGTACCATGATGCATGAGAACACAACAGGTGCATTCTTCAATCCAAAAGGCATAACCATGTAGGAAAAAATTCCCCATTCAGTGGTGAAAGTTGTCTTTCTCTGGTCTTCCTTTGCAATCCTGACTTGGTGATACCCTGAGAACCCATCCATGAAAGAGTAGACTTCACGCTTGGCTACTCCCTCCAAAATTTCTTCAGTAAAGGGGGTTGAAAAAGGATCGATGACACATACTGCATTTAGATCCCTATAGTCAACACAAATTCTTATCCTTCCATCCTTCTTGATACTGATGACCATTGGGCTTATCCATTCTGATTCTTCCACTGCCTCAATGATACTAGATGTTATCATCTTGTCTATTTCTTCCTTGACCCGTATGCACAAATTTGGATTCATCCAATAAGGCCTCTTCTGAATCAGGTGTGCACCTTCCTTCAACTTGATCTTCATCTCCCCTAAGGAATGGTGGATGCCTTTGATTTCATGGTACCCATGAGGGAACAAATCCTGGAACTCACGCAACAGATCAATGACCTTTGAAACTTCTTTTTCTGACCAATAGTCCCCAATGATAGCTTCCTTAGGTTTTGTCTTTATCCCAATGTTAACCTTCTTTGTTTTCAAGGGCTCATGGTAGGTGCATGCTCACTCATCAATGCTATCTATGAATTCATGCATACCTTCAGAATGGTTAACATCCAAAGTTTCCATTTCTTCTCTGTCTACTACATAGACCATTTTTCCTTTTTCTTTTTCCATGCATGCATGCTCAAGTTGTACTTCCTCTGATTCTTCTTCATTGAGGCACATCTCCAAATAAGGCTCACCCAGTAACTCCAGTAGCCTATCCTCTACCATAGCACTATCTCCCATCGTAAGGTGCTTGATTACTTACAACACCTTATCTACTGATGGCTTGGTACTCCTATACTCGAAAGCTTGAATGAGATCATCTGCCAACTCCTGCCAATTACCTATTTGACAACACATCTCTGAATGAATATACCATGTGTGCATAAACTTGTAAGGTGGAATACAACTTATGCACCCATAACAAAGGTGGTAACACTTCTGCACTTCCCATCCAGGCCTTCTCACATGCTTGGATATGAAATGAGGTGGTCTCTTTACCATGGTAGTCTTGTATGATAGTGGGCACGTTGCTTCTGGAGAAACTTATAGAGAATGTGATTCTTACCTCACCATTCTAGGAGGATCTCCCAATGTGTAGCCCACCAGCATGTTGTAGTTCTGAGTAGGTTATAACTGAGCATTCCCTTTCTCTTGTCCTCATTTTCCACTGAGCCTCCATTTCCCGCAAGAAAATTTTAGGATATGCTCCTCCAGAGTAGCTTGGTAACTTCTTCCCTCCTAGGTGCTTGACTGAGCATGCCTTTGTTACCCTTGTTACAGATCCTCTCAACTATCACCCAATCAACTCATAAGTCCCATGCACCCAATTATTGCATGCCATGCTAGTGGTATCACTCAAGGACTGAGCATCTTCAAACTGGATGACTCCCTCCGTGGGATGAATTATCTTAGGATCTCTGATGGAGCACACATAGATTTTGTCAAGGAATTCTTCTCCTAAGGGCTCAGTATAGGGCTCTGACTTCCCATCTATTAAAGGAATAATCACCCTTTCTTCCTTGTTCTCAAAGATGATATACCCTTTGTTAAACCATAGGTCAACATTGTTCTTGTAACACCATGGGCACCCAAGCAATGCTGGAAAGTTGTTTACCTTAGTGAGCACCAAGACTTCAAAGTCTCCAATGAACTTGGCCCCTTAAATGGTGATAACTGCATCCTTCAAGGACTCCAATGGGCATTTCCTTAGTCTTGTTTTCCATATACAACACATTCGAAGATGGTTGTAATGTGGGCCTTCCCATTTGATGTCAGGCATCTAAGGTAAGAACATTGACCTCTTCTCCCATGTCAATGAGGATGTTACTTAGAAGCCATCCATCAATAACCACATTCAAAGTAATCTCCTTATCATAGTCAAGGTTGTGAGGAGGAAGGTTTACATGCAAAACCTACCTTTCGTGTTCTATCCCAATGCATGGTACCATCTCCCTCAGCCATTCTCCTAGAAAGGGAATAATATTCTCTTTCCTTAACATCCTACATACTTCCTTGAACTCATCCAGGTCATCATTTGGAGCCTTAGCATTCTTCCTTTGCTCCAACTGCTTTGATTTCTCTTTTAGACATTGGATCTCCCCTTACGAACTATGAATCACATCCATAGTAGCTTGATACACCTCTTTCTGATCAGAAGGGTCTGGATACTTTCCACGTATCACTTCCTCTTTTGAAACTAGTTTCCTTTGTCTTGGAATCTCCCTTGTGCACATGGCCTCTACTTGTGTCGTCACCAGTATAGGTTCTAGTCCTGACTCACGTGCCACTCTTGGCATCCACTGTGAATCAGCCTTCTTGATGCTCACCATCCCAGTGCCTTTGTCCTTCTAGTGTTGTTAGTTCATATGCTCATAAATCTCTAGACACTCTTCGTACTTATGTTTCTTTCCACACCATGAGCATTGTAATAGATCAGGACACTCACATTTGTAATGCTCTGTAGATCCATAATTATAACAGGTTCCTCACAGGAACTCACTTCGTCCTCCGCCATGGTTACTGCAACCATGAAATCATCCACGAAAACCTCTTCCACATGTTCCTCCATCTGTGTGCCCTTCATAACAATGATCATCATCCTTAGAACTACTTTTAAGGCTAGTCTGGCACACACCAAGATCATTAGCATCATGGATCTGATCAATTAGTTTGCAATCCTTGGTATCATGGGTCATAGAGGTAAAGACATTACAATAATAAGAAACATTCTTACGGATCATGTGTTGTAGTAGAGGGAACCTACTTGCATCATGGTCCCCGTGGAAAATCTCACAGTCTACCGATAGGAAGCGTACCAACTTTCTTGAGTAACTATCCTTTGCATGCCCCTCCACTTCACAGTCTGTGTACCAAATCCCACTACAGACCTCATGTGTTGATTTTGTAGATATCTTATCCAACTGCTTGGCCATTGCAATAATTTGAGCCTCCAGAAATGGACTAAAACTAGTATCAACACTCTCAATAGCCTCAGCGTGCAGGGTAGCTTCCAAGGCCTCACACGGGTCTATGAAAGTCTTGTGTGACAGATCCCTTCTAAATGGTGTTATGAACCCTCCAAAAAACCATTGAGCATGTTGAGAAGGATGAATTTCATAGGATAGTTTCGACAAGAGAGTCTTGAAACATGTGTCATACTCCTACACACTCTCTTCCATTCCCCAATGGATATCCTTCAAAGCGTTTATGATCTCCTACTAAAACTCAGGGATATGGAACTCTGCTAGGAAGGAATTCTTAAATGCGGTGTAGTCTACCACCGTTTGATGGGGGTAATAATTCCTATACCACCTATTCACGTGTCCTTACAACATTATTGCAAACTTACTTGTCTTTCACTATAGGGTAGTGATCCCTTTTGTGCACAATAGTAATTCACACTTGTGCACATGCTCTGCAACATCTTCAATACCCCTATAGCTTGGTAAGTGCAAATACTTATCAAAAAATACTTGTGGAGGTGTTTGAGGACCTTGTCCTCTTACTCTAGAGCCTTTGTTCCTTGTGGTTTTTTCTCCTCCACCAGATCCATTGGATCCTCCAAGTCTTGCTCCTCCTGCCCCACCAGATCCTCCAGATATGATAGGTCCACCAGGTCCTCTAGCCCCTATACCACCAGATACACCTTCTGCATCCAGAAAATGGCCTAAAGTGGTCGTGCCAAGTGTTCCCAAAGATGCACTAAACTACGTGCCGATGGTTTTTGATATTGTGCCACTCTGAGTTATGTTCCCCGCGCCACTCCCAGATGTAATACCCAAACCTTGCGTACTTTCACCTTGTCCAAAGATTCCTCCAAATATAATAATTGATTGCGTAACCATGGATGTTCCAAATGAGAAATTATATCTCCTGGGCATAGATCAGTTACTCCCACTGATACCAACTGGGTTAGCAATACTTCTCCCTTGATCTGGAAAACCAAGTACCAGGGGTTTGTCACAAGGTGGGTTCCGATGCGCGCCGAAGACTCTCCATTATCCATGTGACAAAATATCATCATAAACTAAAGGGGCTTCTCTCCCATTCTTTCCAAGATGGGGTACCATAGACTACTCAGGTTCCACATCCTTGGCGTGAACCTCAACTCCTTCCCGTAAATTTTGCCTCCATAGATCCATCACACTTGCAACCTCACATTGTCTAGTCATCTCCCTTTCACGAGCTTTGTTATACTTGAGTTGTCTCTCCTCCCTTTCCTTCTCAGTAGTAATTTCCACCATCTTCCTCCACCCTAGCTTCCTCTCCCAGTGCTCAGAGAAGCTTATCCAGCCATGGAAAATGCCTCTAAACTCAAGGTAATGACCAAGATCTTCATGGATAAAGGAATAACACATAAAAATGATCCTCTGGGCTCCCTTAGAAACTCTAACTCAAAAAATTCTGGGCAAGAATATGTAGAAATGGCGTATTCTAGAGTATAACTAGTCATCAATCTTTTCCACTAGTGATCAACAACACACGTCCAAGTCATATCTCCATCTTGTAGCCTCTGATAGTCATCTTGGGTCCATATGTGTGATCTATAGTAACATCTTGATCTAGATAGACATAATGAAAGCCATTCATATAGCTCTACTAGGAAACATCAAGAAAATGTCTCGTATAGTTCATGGTATAGGTTCTCTTCTACCCATCTACATACATCAAAATTAGATCCACTGCTTTATCTTTGAGTAAACTCGTCCTCCGTGCTCTTGAACCATGTTTCAACACTTTCTAAGGTCAGACGCTTTGTCATCACACATCACAGGGATAAATATGCATAATATTTCTCACAACAACTTCAAAAAGAGGTCCCGACAATAGAACCAAGATGTAGTCATTTTTATACCCTTAGACCAATAGTCTAATGCCATGCGCGCCGACCTATCACCTAGTGAGTGTTGGGAACTCACCCGAGGCACGTGCGGGGGCCGAGTCTCTCCTTTATGTGAGCCTTATTAGAATACATCATCTTAAGATAGATAATCACGAATAGAAAATAACCATTTAACATTCTAAGAACCTAGGATGAGTTACCATCTCATTGCATCCAAAAAAGAGAAATAACAAGCAACATAAATAACTGATTCATTCATAATGGAAATGCATAAGGACTATGTTGTGGACACACATATGCCTTAAAAAAAGCCTTGAATTTATATTAACATGTTCAATAATCCACATTACATCACTTGAATTCATAACAGACCCTCATATAATAATGAAGAGCCAAGTCATGCATCAGAGCTACACTATGTTCATCACATTACAAAGAGGAATGCAGACCCACCCCTCTATGTGTGCCATCGCTCCTATATTTTCCTAATCCCACCCATATAATCCTCCATAAGATCTCCATAGAGCTTTTCCCCCTTCCTAGTACCTCTGATCTCTCAATATTACTCCATGTATATACCTTTACTACCCTTACCCATCATCATTTTATACCATCATCGCACCTCAATATATAGCTTTCTTGCCTTAACCGCCATGCCTTCTGAAGTAACAGATCAGCTACCAAGTGTCCAAGTGGTCCTCCAATGGAGCATTCCTCCTTTGATCTAAGCTCTCCACTCTATGCAATGATGTTCTTATATTACCTTCCATCGCATGCATGGAATATTCCCTTTTTGATCCTATAGTCACCAGGCTGGCACCTTATCCACTTCGCATGTTAGGAGGGACACACTTTTATAGTGTGACTCCTGGGATGTTGAATATGGCTAACTCCAAAACCTGTCTTGCCTTGTGCGTGCGCCATGTGTTCTAAAAAACCATGCTAGAACCCTTCCTTGCACGCCTTTTACCAACGCGTCCATGCGCCATCTTGTACTTGGCCAATATTCTAGGGCCCAACAAGATATATCAAAAAAATATTTAATACTTAGATAAAAATGTATGATTCCATCATGTGAACGCTTTCAATACCATTCCATTGAGCATTTGATGATCTTCCAAATCCTCCTAGAACTCCCAAAATCTCTCGAGAAAGTTGAATTTATTCATTAGCACCTTCATTCCCTATGACCAAAATGTATCAATTTTTATTAACTTGTTCCAAACATAAATTATCTTAATATGATTTTCCTAAACTATGTTTGAAAACTTCATTTATCTCCCATACATCTTTCAAATGACTTAAATATCCCTTGTAATATTTTTTAGGGTGTTCACCAGTTGCAAAATGGCCAAAACTAGCCCTTTGTAGGCGTCTGTGGGTAGTTTCTACACTTTAGATGAATTATTCAATAACCTTAGGAATATGTCCCTACACATGAATCACACTTAAAAATATTGTTATCATGTTCCTCTCAACTAGAGTGAGGGTGAAATTGAGGTTAGGATGGATAGAGAAGGGGTTTACAGTGATTAGGAGGGGAAATTTTTAAGTGAGGGCTTAGTCGTCATGGACAAATTTTTCAATTTTACATGCAATACATTTAGCATGAAAACAATTAGAAAACTATGGAATCTTCAGTTAGGTCCTTTTCAAGTTGAATACGTATATAATAATGAATCTTTTTCAATTCAAAACCATTAATGATGAATATAGGAGACTACAAGCTAACTGTCTTAGAGTCTTCCTATATAGGAAACCAATTTCAAAGGAATTGTTTGAAAATACAATAAATATGCATCCAAACAAAATCATCTGGAGGATGTTTCCTCTTTCTCTGTAACTTAATTTTGAATGCACAAATATTGGATAAAGGAGGAAGTTTGAAAGTAAGAAATGATGCCATTCTTCCCAAAACAAGAATTCAAAAGGAAAATATGGTTGTAAATAGATAAGAAAATTTATGACATAAGTTTAAAAATCTTTTCTTATCCCTTTAGGAAGATCATGAAATACATTGAAAGAGGACTAGTTCAGGTATTTTTATCAACTTATTATTTATTGATAACACAAAATTATTTTCAAACATTATTAAGTAACTTTTAAACACTTAACTCAGAAAGTTTGGTAATGATGAGGTCCCAAATATGATTAAATGGATATGAAATCTTAAGTTAATCATTGATTTGGGGAATGTGTGAAATCCTATCCACATATATGGGAAATGGAGTCAAATATGGAGAATAATGAAATAAATTATATTCAAATCTTTGTAATAATTACCCAGATAATTTTCATTGTATGCACATTTAGCTATACAAATCCTAAACATGATTGGTAGATTCTCTTATTCATCTCCATTTCACTTGAGATTGAGTCCTCTACACTAAATAAAAAATTGTTACAAACCAATATTGAGTCCTATAAATTAATAATAGTTCAGATAAATGGGTAAAAATAGTTAATCAAATTGAGAGAATAATACCAATCTAATAAAGAATGAAGATATCTTAGAAATATTTGAGCATTCAGGTTGATTTGAATTTCATCAAAATTTTGAAGGATTTAAGTAAGACACAGTTGAATATTTTTTCTGAAATTATTAGAGAAGGAACTCTAAAGTATAGAGAACAACTATTAAGGTGATTATTGAAATTGTAAGCAAAATATCTTGAATTCCAACTAAATAAGTGGATTCTATTAGCTCCAAGGTTCCTTATAATGATGTTATTTCGAATGTTAGAAAACAAGGAGTTCCTACCATTAGGGTATGCTAGGATGGAATTGGTAAAGTAAAATGAATTGTGAGAGACATTTTTCATGACCCTTGGAAGTTAGTATCCAAGTGGATTATGAGATACCTCACTTGTGATGTCCAATGCAAAAAGGTACTTTGCACTACCACGTGCATTATAAACCATTTATGTTAAGGTATAAAAGGGATTGAGTTAAGAGTCGATTTACTATAATTCCTTTACAAATTCTTATAGATTATGGTCAAAAACTTTAATAGTACAGGGGCACCCTTAAAATACTATGGATTAATTAATTTAATCTACAAGCATCATTTGCAACTAGTGTAGAAGAGGTTTGTAAACAAATTCAAGAAAGAATAATCTAGAGTAAAACATTATATTTAAACCATTTCCCCCATAAGAGAAATACAAAAAATATAAGAAGAAGAGGTAGAAGTTTAGGATGATAGCAAAGTGTCAACCATTATTATTATTCTCATTCATTTAGAGGAGGTTCCACAGGAACAAGTACTAATCTTATAAGCTGATATATCCATGTTAAAAAGATAGAAGAGAAGTAGGCTAATGTTATAAAGAGATGGATATTTTGAAGAAGAAATGAACATATAAGATATTGTATAGGCTCTAAGTTAGCTTATCACTTTCACACAAGAACCTTTAGAAAAATTTCCCATTCATGAAGCACCTAAGGGCCAAACTTTTACACCTCTTTCCACTTCTCCATCAATAGAGGAAGAAGAAAAATTTCAACCTCAACCCCAACCAATGGATAAAGGTAAGTGTCCCATATATACAAGTTAATAATCCTGCTAATCTATAGCTCAACAAGTAGAGGCATTTCTAAGTTCACATCATGAAGAACATGAACAAATAAATCAGGTTATGACATTTTATTGAGACGAGTTTGTTTTGCAAGAAAAAATAAAGATATTGAAAGACTCAAACAAATCTTAAGTGAAAATCAAATGAAAATTCATATTTTATATTTAAAATTAACAAATGAAAATGAGAGGATAGGAAGTTCTAATTGCAATAAGGTAGAATTAAAAAAATAAATTAAATAACATAAAGGAAAAGTTGTAAGAAAAATATAACCATGTGTTATGTTTAGAAAAAGAGTTGAAGAAAAACGAAGAATAACTCATGTATGTCTCCCAAAAATTCCATAATTTCATTTACACAATCCAACAAGAAAATACATAAACAAAAGGAAGTATAGAAAGGTTATTAGTAACTAGCTTCCATAAAGAGATAAGTGATAAGGAGATCCAAATTGATTTCCATTTTCCCATTATTCATCTCCAAGGGGATTTTGGTATTTTGGTATTGATGTCACATTTTTATGAATTGAGAGGAGTTGAGGAAAAGAACAAAGTGATCAAATATGAAGTTAAATAATTGAAAAAGGAAAAGACAACCCTAGAAGGAAAACTTACACCAGCTTACCAAATAGGAGATACACTTTTCTGATTTGCAAAAGGCCCTCTAACTTCTATGTTAAATTTTTCGCAGGGAACAAGATCTTAAAAGATAGATTATCAGGCTCAAGAATAATATGCCACATGATATTAAAAACCCAAAGGAATTCATGGAGGAATACACAACAAGTAATACCAAGTTGAAAAACTTATTATGTCAATTCTACGGTAAAAACTTTATATTGGGACGTGATATACAATGCCTAATTATATATTTCATAAGGGAACTATAGCTCAGGGATTTTACATCAACCCTGAAATATTAGGATATTTAAATGGAGAAAATTTTAGAATTCAACAACATTCAATCAAATGTAGGTCTTCTAGTGAGACATGAATGACATCTTATTCATCCTGGTGAGTATTACAACTTCCTTCTCACAACATAATTCAAAGAGCTCGTTTACTTTTTCTTATTCGTATATTCTTCCAATTATTTTCCTCATGCAACTACTTTTAAAGAATCAAACATTTTGGAATGGTACTTTTGATTTGTGTGTCTTATTTCCTTTGCCAGCAAGTCATATTATCTCACATCATGGGAAATAAAATATGTCAGCTATATTTTAGTGAGTGTTTATATACTTATGCATGCTACAGATTCATATCTCTAATTTTTTGCTTCGCGTCTGCACAGACTTAATATATCTTCAACTTTTTTTTTATTCCTGAGAATTAGATTGGGCATGGTAATACCTTATCTGATCTCTATGAATTCTGATCTATTTGTGCAAAGGCGTATGCTATCTAAACCCTTTGAAGTCTTCCATACCGTGCGTTCTTGTGACAATTCTATCGTGCATCTGTACGTCTTCTTGTCATCTTTTCTACTTATCAAGTAATCAAAACCATAAGATAAGTTCTTAATAGTTTGTGTTATATAAATCAGAACTTTCCTGTTTTAATACATTATATAGATAAAGTCTTACTCTTACTCTAGATGTCATCATTCTGTTTAAATACAAAGTGTATTGTCAAGATTTGATAATAATGGTCTATCATTTCATTTTTTGAGTGCAAGCATTATCATAATAATTCTCATCATAGTTATCATCAAATTTATTGTGTTAGTCTTGTGAAGTCTACATCATTTTGTGCCCTACTGTATTATGACCAGTCAATGTCCAAAAGTACTATAATAGGCAAGATGAGTCATATTGGAAATTTTGAAGGAAAATATTTTGATATATGGAAAGCGAGAACTTAGTTGTTAATTAATAAAGATATGTGGGATATTGTGGATAGAAAAATCCAGAAACCCAACAATGAAGACGATGTACAACAAAATGGGAAATAAAAGATTGAAAAGATACGACAATCATTGGATTGGATCTATTTAATGTTTATATGCATCAAATAGACTTATCTAAATCCTCTAATACAATATTGATGAAATTGAATAGATTGTTTGGGTCACAAGATAAAAGTGCAATAGTAGCACTCAAGAAAACGTTATTTAGGCGTGAAATGGAGGAACAATATATTATGGTGTAGCACGTGCTTAAGTTTTGTTCTATTTCAAATCAATTACCTGGAATAAAATTAGACGTTCCTGATGATGATGCAAAAGTTCTATTACTTAATTACATGTATCCTATCTATTATAACATGGTATTCACGTAGAGTAAAATAAATCCAAGCTTGGAAAATTTAATTTCTCTAATAAAGGAAGAAAATAGAACCAAGAAAACTGATCCATAAGAAAGTGCAATGGATGTTAAAAATATATCATATGATTATTGGAAATAATTTTCATTGATGTCAAAGGAATACTTATAAAATATCTCTTGTGTTATAAATATTGTCATTAATGCTTACAGTTGTGTGCCTCTTATGAAAAGGATGATTTAGTTTGAAATCTACATGTCATGCATCAAAGGAAAATAATATTTTGTGTTTTATGGGTTTTGTAATGTTTCGTCAAACTTGTAGTATACTACACATATTTTATGGTGTTTTGTGGATTTGAAAAACATCAACTATGTACCGCGGGTTGGTTGAAATATTTTACGGGTATAAGATAATACCACACAATAAAGGTTTCATGTCGTGGATAAAAAGAAATAGTATTCCATGGGTGGTAGAAATAAAATGCGATGATACAAAGGAGGATTTCCACATAACAAAGATAAAGTAAAAGAAAGGTGCAGTAGTCAGGAAATTCCACAGAGGTTAGAGAAAGCTCGCATAAGTCAAGCATTTCCACAAAGGTCAGAAAAAGTTCACAATGGTCATGAAAAGTCGTGGAACTAAGAAATAATAGGGGATGCCTATGAAAGTATAGAAGAATATGAGATAGAATTCTACAAATACAAACTGAAGTTGAATATTTAAATGAATGTTGTTTTGGCCAACCTCATCCGTTTTGACACTAAAATGTTTCATGCATAAATATGTCTGACTCTGTTTTAACATTATCATTTGAATTGGTTTGGCCTACTCTCAAATGTTACTTCATATTTTAAAGAAATTAGTAGGACATAAAAGAGATTCAAATTGGATAGATTTGTGGGTTCTATGCAAAGTGGAGAGCATAAAATATGAGAAACCCAAATTTATGAAGAACATGTAAATAAAGAAGGAGTAGAACAAGTAGAGAAGAAGGTTGAGGAGATGTATGATGAAGATAAATTAATAAAGCTTATTTTTTATGCATAGAGTATAGAGAACGAAACAAGTGTGGAGCAAGCATGTAATAAGTGCCCAGTATGTGACCATAATCCATGGTGAAATTATGATTTGATCTATGTGAAGAAATAAGATAAGAATTTCAATCATCAGGTTAAAGAAACAACTAAAGAAGGTGTATGTTTTTATTATTAAGGTCAGTGACTCATATAATTGGGGATTGATGTTTCCAGTAGGTTGGTGCGTACAAACTAGCTCATTTGGTGCACACCACTTGGGATTGGTGTCTCTAGTGAGTTGGTGCTCACGAATTAGATGAGTTAATTCTTGACATTGTCCATTAGGTTGGTTCCTATGAATTTTTTAAATAAAATTATTATTGTGGCTCGATTTGGATAGTAGCTTGAAGACTTCTTTTCTCTATGGTTTTATCCCAAAAGTGTTTCCACATAAATTCTATGTTGTGCAATTGTTATATCTCATGTTATTGCTTCTGTTATAGATGTTAATATTTAAATAAGTAAAATTTTGTATATATCGATCCATCCCCTCTCCATATAACATTTATATATACAATTGGTATCGGAGTGGGTTCCTTAAGAATAGATTCACCCCTAGAAGGTAGATTTCAGAAGTACACATGGCGAGTCAAGAAAGTTTGTTCTCAAATAGAGCTACATTGTTTGATAGAACCAATTATGTTTTTTAGAGTATAAGGATGTGTGTGAATATAATGGCTCTTAGGTTTGACATTTGGAAATCAGCTAGATAAATGGTTATGTAGCTCCAGCAAGTCCTCTTCCATATCAAGATGGTAAGAAGGAAAGTGATAACAATACAAAAGATATGGACACAATTTTGATTTGATTATATGAAGAAAAATTTGTTAAGGTGATGCATTGTGATTAAGCTAAGGAAATATGGGATAAAATGAAGAACTTTTATCAAGGAGATGATAATCTAAAGAAATTAAAACACCAAACGCATAGAAGCCAACTTGAGGATTTGAAAATGAATGTTGATGAAATAAACTTCGACAGTGATAAAGAAGAATCATTGCTCATGATAAAAAGAAAAGGAGAGATGTTTTTAGAATATGAATAAGATGATGAAATTGAAGTGGATCTTGTAGGATATCTCATTAGTGCCGTACAAGAGATAAAATATTAAAGAAGAAGAATCAGAAGAATAAATACTAGTTTCAAAAATTAGAGAAAAAGAGTACAGTACGTCAAAGACAAATTTTTCTAAAGACCTAGAAGAATCCCAAAATATTATCAACAACATGTAGATTCAAATTGAAGAGATGAAGAATATGAATGTGGATGTGAGTATCCAGCTAAAGAAAAAAGAAGAAAAATGTGCTAAGATAGAATAAGAGATTGTGGTCCTGACAGAGGAATTGGAAAAGACAAAAAATAAGTTAAAAAAATACCTCATGTTTGAGAAGAGCACTGATATGATGGATTATATACTCAATAATCAAATATAACCACTTATCAAGACTATTTTTGGGTACAAAGAAGATCAAGGGACCACCAAAAAAGATCATATCATGTTGTCAATGAAGGAAAATGCATACAAGTCAAAGACCTATCCAGATGCTCTTAAAGGTTTTATTAGAGATGAAAGTAGCAAGGAGAAAGAGATTCATTTTCTTGAGAATACAATAATTCCTTATAAATACATCTAAGAAAAATGTTGAAGATCCTTTCCGCAAAGGAAGCCTCAAATAACTAGGTGTACAAATTGTTTTTATGGGTATTCTTTTTCATGCAATCAGTTTGGGCATAAAGAAGTAGATTGTAAATCTCATGCAAAAAGTTTTGATAATAATAAAAATCCAAATAAAAATTCTTATGGGGTTTTAAATAAAAACGAAAGTTCATTTTCTCCATTACCAAAATACATAGAGAATGGTACTGTATACTATAAATGTCACAGCTATGGGCATATATATTGTTTTTGTAGAAATGCAGAATTTGCTAGACTGAATAAGAATGAATATGAATGGAATAGAAATAGAGTTTTACATGATATATCGGATCAAAACAGGAAATGGGATACTTATTTTGAACAAAAATGTGAATTCATAAAAGTATGGAATTTGAATTAAAAGCATGTTCTTGAAGATAAAACTAAAGATGCTAGGAAGAATAAAGAGCAGTCTAAGAAGCATGATGGAAAGAATAAATTACATCTAAGAGAAGCCATGGAAAATAAAAATTATCTTTATGACAAGCTACGAGGTTCAAAGAGAGGCACGTGAAAATTTGATTGAGTGTGATGAAGGATGTTATTTGGAGATCTCATGTAAAGATATGGATTCAAGTCAATTGAAGTCATGAAAGTAGTAGATTGAGCTTTCAAGTGTTGATGAAATAAAAATTTTAAGAGGAGGAACATTATTTTTGGGAAACAATTTGATATCTTATATGATCAAGAAGAAATTATTCTATTTTTTCATCTACAACAAACGAAAAGAATTTTTTTAAATATCATTAAATGGAAGCCTATTCTTATGGGGAGAGTGTGGTGAGAGTTTTTCCTTTACCATTGATGTCAAACTGGGATAATTGAATTAATGGATAGGTAATACATCAAAATTAATATTAAAAGTAATACAATCAAGGGGAATAATTTATCAAGATGGAAGAATACTTCAAGATGATTTGGTTAAGATGATGTTTTTTTGTCGTCAATGAAAAAGGGGGATATTATTGGAATTAATTATCATTGATGTCAATGGAATACTGCTAAGTATCTCTTATGTTATAAATAATTTCATTAGTGATTAAAAATGTGTGCCTCTTATGAAAAATATGATTTAGTTTGAATTGTACAGGCCGCACATCAAAGGAAAAATAATATGTGGTGTTCTACGGGTCTTGTCGTTTACCAAAAATTTGTTATGGTGTTTCACAGATTTAAAAATGATCAGCAATGTACTGTGGGTTGGTTAAAGTATTTCCCAGGTACAATATAATAATGCATAACAAAGTTCACATGTTGTGGATCAAAGGAAATGGTATTCTACATGTGGTAGAAAGAAAATGTTGTGATGAAAATGAGGATTACCGCTCAACAAAGAGAAAGTAAAATAAATCCGCAGTAGTTAGGAATTTTTTTGTAGATCAGAGAAAGCTCAAGGAAGTTAAGGATTTCCAAAAAGGTCATAATTTTTTGATGGTCATGAAAATCCATGGAACTAAGAAAAAACAAGGGATGTCCGTGTAAGTCTGGAAGAATATAATATATCATTCTACAAAAACTTACTCAAGTTGAACATTCATCAGAATGTTGTTTTGGACGACCTCATCTGTTTTGGTACTAAAATGTTTCATACATTAATCTGGATGACTCTGTTTTATCATTATCATTTGAATTGGTTTGACCGACTCTCACATGTTACTTGATCTTTTTGAGGAATGAATGATTGTTGGTACTCAATCTTACACCCCCTCGGGGCCTGGAAGCAGTACCAAGGATTTGGGATTCTTTTAGGATAATATAATTTGTTGTATAAGTCATTTATAGATGGGAATATGTCTAACAAACTCTTTGGGACTAGGATTTGGGGTAAATGAGTGACACGTACAAAGGGGATGGCCTTTCCCTAATACTTTTGGTCCTTCCTTGAACTAGTGTAAGAGGACCCATGGGGTAACCTGAATACAGAGGGGGAGATGGAGCCTTTGTTCCTAAATTTCTTAAAATGATGGATCAATATAGGATAAAAAATGGCCATGGACACAACACTTAATTCTCATGAGTTTTAACACAAAGTGATTCATATTCTTATTACGCCAGACACAGGTTAATATAGAGAATATAATTCCATTACTTCTGCATATTTTGATGATGGAGGTAAAATTAAAGGTTACTTTATTGGATTTTATAGAAAAAGAAATAGAGTAACAAGTGAAGACTAGAATAGTGTGGTGGGACTGGTAGTACGCTTTTAGTTATAAATATGGGGGATTATATGACAATAGATCTTCTGACAACACAAGATTCAACACTCACCTAGACAATATGCCATTCTAGAAAATAAAGAACAATTTATCAAGTAGTCACAGTTTCAATCAAAGGAATATTTTTATTCATTGATACTCAACAAGTGCAAAGGTTCCATAAAATTTCTAAAATACTCAACACAAAGGCTCATGAAAGTATTCTAGGAAATGGTTTATTACTTCTGATCTCATACACCTAAGATTCACTCAAAGGCTTACGAAAATACATCAACAAAATGATTACAGTAGAGATTTTATAATTGCATCCAATATTGCAAAGTAAATTCTCATAACACAATATTGAATAAATGACCAAATATTTAACCATTAAGGACATATCTACTGTTATTCAGAGAAATAATAAACACAAAATTGCAACAGAAAATATAACTCATTAATCAAATGCTTAATATACATAACCAAAAATAAATAAGCTAAGCTCATAAGCAAACATATTTCATTAATATATTTCAAACTCTTAACAAGGGAACATAAAACAAATGATCTCAATGTCTGTTAATGGTTGTACATTGCAACCATCTTAACACAAGAACTTGAAAAATGAATAGTTATTTTATATTTCTTCAAAATAATTTTTTCAGTATCACAGTAAGACCTTTTGAATTTTTTCAACAATATAATTACTAACCCCCCTTCTTATGAGGACACTCCCTCATACTTATATAATTTTGGAAATTTATTTTAATTCAATTTTCCCCCAAAATATTTTAGAAAACTATTCCACTTGCTTACAATGACAAACCTTCAACTAATTCGGGAATATTCTTTACCCAAATGAAAATATTTGGTTTTATGTAATACCTTAGGATTTTCCCACTCTTCTATTGCCATGTGTGAAAAAATGTTGATTGATAATGCCAGGTGTGATTTATATTCCTATCATCTTTTCGGAATGACCTGGTAGTCCCATCCTTTGTCCACCCTCTGATGTCACCACATGTATTAATTTGATTTCTTTGTTTGTGAAAGTTATAAATTTATTAAGAAGTAAATTATTAAAAATTACTTTTGAAATTAATGTTCCAATTCATGCCAAGCCTTTAATCAGATTAAATGGAGCATTCCATTTCGAACTTTTATATTACTTTTCTTTATTTCATTTGTGTTGCATATCCAATTAGATCTTGAAATTAATTCATCTCATAGTGCACACATGTTGTTCTAGTATTTTCCTTTCTATAAATTTTTCATTCGTAGCCAAAAAATTACATACTTTCTATAAAATTTCTTGCAAATTTATCTGCAAAAGTATCCTTAATATTCTTGTGTCTTGAGAAATGGCTAACATGGAAGTTTGAAGGAAGTTTGCAAAATTTATCCTTAGAAGTACCCCATTCTATTTTTTCACTTTAAGGTCTAGATGATAACTTCATTTTGGATGTTATTCTCAATTGAAGAGTGATCAAGACTTTGAACGACCACTGACTCCCAGTATTATTAAAGTATCCTTGATGAGAAATGTTGCAAAGGTGATCTTATTTTTCTCGTCATTCCAGATCATTCTCCACCACTTTCTTCAACTCCAGAAGATGCTCAGGATCCTTATAAGTTCAAGTCAATTTTGGTTCATTATAGACCGACCATTAGTTCTAACACTACACACTTCTCTTCATTGATGAATTTATAGAGAAATAAATTATGGTAATTATTTTGGTGACATCTAGTTCTGATTCTTGAGAAGAAAAACTATCTTCCCATTCCATTCTGGAAGAACCAATTAATCCCTCCCAAACCATATTCATCTTGGAGGGCTTATTTGATTGGAATGGGTCTCCTCTTTTTCCAGAAAAATAGATCTTATTAGTATCTTAGGGAATCATCAAACAAGACACAAAAGAACTCTTTGATTTGGGCATGTCTCATGATTTTAGCTGAAAGGATTAAATTTGTACATCAGTCTCATAGTCATGCATGATTTGAATCTAGGAAAAAGGAATTATTGTCTTGCATTCCCCTTGTTCAATGAGGAAGTTATAGTCATCGACTAATCACTTGCTAACTATACAACTCTTTTTGTAAAATGTATACCTATGTATGAATGTAATTTTCTAAGGGTAGGGGCCCCTATAAAATCCCCATTTTGTCCTTTTTTGTAAAAATAAACAATACATATTTTGTCAATGTGTTTCATAGGTAACTTTCAATTCAACTAGTTCATTATCCGTTTCTTTTGGATTAACATTCTAAAATTTCATGCTTTGGAGAATACAAAATTTGGAAATTAGCATAATTTTGAAAGTACAAAATTTGTACAATACAAATGATAAGAATAAATTCAATGAAGTAAAGAAAGTTTAGAGAACAAGAATAAATTTGATTAGGCCCAATGAAATCAACTTCAAGATCAGTGACATCATCTTCTTATGCTTTCAGATATACTTTTCTCTATATGCATCATATATGTGAAATATCTAGACAATGTACTCTTCATCACGTCCATAATGGAACATGAATACTCAGTATATGTTCTTTTAACATTTTATGAAAACTCATGCATTGAAACCTTATTGTTTTTCACCTTATTTGACAATTTGGCTATAATTTGTTCCAAGACAAAAAAATTTTTATGGTATCATAATTGAAAATTGGAGCTCTAATATTGGGTTTTGTATTAATGCCTTGACCAAAGGATTGTGTCAAACTATCTGCACCTAGATCTCCATAAGTGATCATGTATCTATATTGGTACTATTTTCCAAAGCCTATTATCAAGATTATTAATGCACTTTGTCATTATGTCACGTTCTAGGATGAGCCTCTCAATAATCTGATTTAGAGTTTTTTATTCTTAGCTTGATGGATCCCTCATAAGTGTGTTTTATTCTTATTTCTTCAGGGTGATCCCTTATTTCTCCATCAACTGATTATCCAATTGAATTTAATGCTTAAAGTTTGGGAAGGATTCCTTCCCAATAGTGCAATTCATCCTCACATTTTTCCTTTTGATCTATTGCAACACTAAATCATTCAAATAATATGGTTGTAGCTTTTCACAATATCCTCTATGACCTTGTTCCCTTTCTCAAACAATTTTTCTTTCCATCTATCCATAGCACTGATTATTTCCCTTGATCTATTAGATGCATTTAGGGCTTCTAATGTAATTTTAGCATTAATATCTTGTCCTTCCATGAAGGGTTGTATCCATTTTTGTACACAAGTTGATAATACTTCAATATTTTCCCTCAATCGTTTCTTCGTTTCCTTATCCTTCTAAATATTTTGAATGAGGCCCCCAAGGGACATTGTAGCATAATGCTTCAAGTTTTTAGTAATTGGCTTCCCTAGTTCAATGTGTGTGACTTAGTAGTCACCCATGGTAACCTCTATAACCTCTTTGACTTGTTTCCCTGTGGGATAAAAACTTCTAATATTCTAGCTTTTTTTTGTGGGTTTTGAAAACAAAATTTTTGTAATGTCAACAATAGTTTCCACTTGAACTACCTACCTCCTTTTATTTATTGGCATGATTTTTCCCAACCACCCTATTTTTGGGACATTTCCCCCACTTGAAATTTGTAATGGGTTTTGTTATGTTCTTGATAACAATACTATTTATTTGGACATAACTAGAGGTATTTATGGAACTGGTACTATTATAGGTGGGAGTTCAATTTCCATTGTTTGTTATTTTTATTCAACATGTAGAACACAAGTTTCTACTTGTTCTCTTCTACTTCAAGTACCTTGGATACCTTCATTTTAGTGGTTAATTTGTGGGATTATTACTAGCTATTGTCTCTTCCAAATATCTCCCTTGCATGGCTTGCAATTTTGCATGGTCATTCTCTATCATTCAAGGCTAACACATGGTTTTCTATCATTATCTCAAGGATGCTTCTCAGCAGGGGAGAATAATTTATTCTGATAATTTTTTCTAGCAATTCCTTGTCTTATTGACTAATTTTCAACTGTTGGCACTATAATTTCAACTTTCACATCTTGAATCTCTTTACTTGTTTCATCATCCAAAAAATTTGGAGTCTCTAGTGATGGGGCTTCCATTGAGAAAAAATATTCTTATTTTACCATGGCCAACCCAAGCAATAAATCAGTAAATCTTGGTGCATGATTTTATTATCCTTCTTCATTACTTGTTACTTCAATTGATTTAACTACTTTCCTTGATTTGCAATAGCCATATCAGCTTTGTACCCTTTTATTTTTGAAACAAACTAAATTTCCTTGAATCCTTCTTGTTTATATTCTCCTAGAATTTCCATGGACTGATTTTCCATTGGAATATCATCAATAATATTTTGAATGGATATATTGGGCATTAAATCTTTAGGACTTAATTTTGCAACAGGGGTTTTTCTACTGCAGATGATGTGATAGGATTACCCACATTAGAATTTGACATAAATATCTATTTTTCCGATGCTGTAATGAGATCCTGTTGAGTATCACTTAAAGGGGTTGGGTCAATAGCCTCAAGTTATTTAATCTTGTGTTTGTTATATTTTTTGACTGGTAAATTCTTGGTCACTGAGATGTGTGTATCTCTTACTAAAGGATGTATAACCTTGGCCTTTTTATCCCTCTCAAAATACTTGTAATAAGTTTTTCCTTTCTCTTCAGCACTCTGCACTCTAATTTCTAGTTCAACATTTGGTAGCACTCCCCTCATCCTTTTGCATGTACTTGATGACCCGAGTAAGACCATAGTTGGAGTTATAGGATTTAATGTGGTTTCCCACTTAACTTACAATGGGACTATTTGAGTAATAGGGGCATCATTCATAGTTTTCATTAGCATTTCTTCCTCTTTCTAGGTTCAGATAGGTATGGGAGTTATTGTTCTAATTGTATATGGAGTCCATTGTTTTATAATTCCAATATTTGGCTTCTTAGATGGTAGCTAATGGGTGTTTCCTTTTCGTGGGTAAATTTTTTCAGATCCTTCATTCAAAGGAGGGAGATATTCTTACTAAGATTATAGTATCCTTTGTATTATCTTAACACCTTAGTATTTTGTAAATATAAATCCAGCCCTTTCACTTTTAACCATGACATTTTTCTTCTCATCACATGTGTTATTCTGGTGTGTAGACGAACTAACTCTTTCCTCGTTCCAATTCATTGGTGTAATTGGTTATGATGCTAGTTTCATATCATAATAATATTGGTTTATTACCTATTTATCATCATCCAAAACTTGTGGTACAACTGTAATCTTGTAGTTAATTATCTGTATCTAAGGTTTGTTGTGGAATAATCTCTCAACCTAACCTCTTCATCATCTTTGCAGTCCATCCAATAATATTCATAGTGGGCCTCAGGCTCATATGAGCTTCCTAGAATTAAAATTACAACCCATATGATATCATAATTTTGTCTAGGTTGAAAATTTTCCATCCCCATTCTTTCCATTTCATCCTCTAAGATCTTAGTCTTTGTAATATTTATGCAAGTGTATCATCCTATTTTATAGGAAACTTGATGTTTGGTTTTTGATTTCCTGCTATCAGCTTGTGTACTTCTGATAGTTACCTTGAGAGCTCTAGGAGTGCCCATTTATCATCTAATTATATGGGCAACATGAATTGGTTTCCTTCATAACCACTTACTCTTATGTACGTGAAGAATTTGAATTACATAAATTAACATCCAAATTCCTTTATCATCCTTCTTGCTTCTGTAGATATTTTGTATTGTTCCCATTTTGGCCTGAAGAGGTATATGCTTGGTGAAAAATTCATCATTTATCTTTTTGAAGTTTCCCTTCCATTTATAAAAATTTAGTTAAGGGTAAACATAATATACCCTATGAGTGGTGAAGTTCTTAATTATTGGAATACCAGGGAAAAATTTGTGGCATGCAACATTATAGATTAGATATAATAGTATATAAAATTCACATCTAAGAGTGATACCTTTCTCTGACCTTTACAACTATTTCAATTAGTGTTTCATGAATAGTTGTGGCTATGATGGTTTTCGAAAAAATATCTTCCTCATTATCCAATATAATTCATATGTAACTACACATCCAATCCTAGAAACCATAAGTTGTTTTCATGCCTCTAATTCTATTTAGTAAATTTATGAGGTCTTTTACCTCTGGCACAAAATGTGACCTAACCAACCTCTTTGGGATTCTAGAAGATGATCCTCTGTTATTCAACAACCACTAGGTATTCATGATCTTGTCATATTCTTCATGCTCAACTTTTTTGAAGTTTACTGCTTTGTGTTTGTCAATGTCCACCATTTTTTAACCCAAGGTAGCCCTATTATCAGCCTAAATTGCTCAGGTGTTGAGTAGATAATCCTTTCACAAATTCCATATAAAAACTCCCTTGTCTCTGGGTTATAATTTTCAGCACATGCCCATACCATTTCTGGGAAATGCACAAAAGGTGGGAAATCTGTATCTAAGGCAATATTACTGGCATCAATTTCTACCATGTAATCAATTATTTTTGGGGCATGCAGTCTTCATAAAAAGTATCATAGGTTTGCACTCAATAGGTTTGATTCCATCACTTCATCCAAGTTACTCATGATATTTGAAGTTACATGGGTTCCGGCCTCCATTATCTTCATTTTTTCTTAAAAAATGCTTATAATTCTCTCTTTTTGATAGTATAAAGGTTTTAGAACTATCCAGGTGCAAGAATAAAACTTCAAATTACACTAAACCCTTAAAATTCATGCATCTATCAAGTACTTGAGGGACTTACATTATTTTTGTATCTATCTTAGTGTTTCAGTTTGCACAGGTAAACTTAGCTATTTTGATTCATTTAGATACCCACCTCTGTAATTAATTATTGATTCTTCATAATGAAAATTTGTAACCTTAGGGATTCAATTTAAAATCCTTCATTTGAAAGTGTGTATGTCACAATGTTCAACCAAATTTCAAACCTTTAATTTGTTCATGTGAATCACATTAATTGGGGAAGCCATAAATATATTAAATCTCCACCATTCGATCCATGTTTTACTTCTTTTAAATGAGAACCTTCCACGTGTTTCCTTTTGGTGGGAGTTGGGGATCTAGAGACCTTTTGCATTTTTTCTTGAAATTGTAGGAATTTAAAACTTCAAAATTGACCCCCTTTCCTGACATTGACTTGCTTTGGCATAATGCCATGTATCCCATTTTGGGCCTTGGAGGTTTGACTGAAGTTTTCCTTTTTTGTCTTTGAATTGTAAAACTACAAATTGTAATGTATGATGAGATGCCTGATACCGCAATGCTATGTCTTGATGACACGTGTCCTCTTCGGGGGTGGGGTTTTATTTGTATTTTATAACTTTTCATGTGAGATGCACATACGAATAATACATTTTCATATAACTACCCTACGAATATTCTTCAGAATATTCTCATGTTAGGCCCTAGACTTACTTTCATATTTTGCACTTATTACAAAATTGTAAATAAAAACCAAAGTTCCGCCATTGTAAATTCTTCCTGAGGAGTGCCACGTCATTGTGTGATGGGGATAAATTAGCATTTTTCACATGGGTAGAACACAGAGTTAAAGAATATGAATTTTTGATGGACTCGTATATACTTATTATTGATTCATTCAGGTTTCAGAGATGGACATATTGAATTAGAGAATCAAGTAGCCATTACTCAAAAATAAATTGCATCAATATATCATTACTTAGCACTGGTTTAATTTGGTCACATGGGAAACTAGTTTTATGGACATTCTCTAGGAATTGTAAATTTATCAAAATGGGGTTTTGATAGGCGGGACGAAGAATCTGAGGAGATAATTTATAATTCAAAGTGCAAGCTCAACACTAGCACCAAAAAATATGATATAAAAGGTATTCAAATTTGATAGATTTTTGTGTGCTATGTGGAGTGGAGAGCATTGAATATGAGAAATGTGAAGCTCTTAAGAGAATGATGGTAAAGATGGAGTAGATCTAGTAGAAAATAAGGTTAAGTAGATTTATCATGAAGATGGAGTAGATCAGTTCTTATGCATAGAGTATGGAGAACATAGTAAGGTGCAACAAGTGCATAACATGTGACCAACATTTAAGGTGAATGTGTGTTTCGATCTGTGTGAATAAAGAGGAGACTAATTTCCATCATTAGGTTGAAAAAGAAACTACATAAGGTGGATCTTAGTATTTTTGAGGTTGGTTCCTCATACAATTGGGGATCGTGTCTATAGTAGGTTGGTGCCTACAAAGTAGTTGTGTTGGCACTTAATGTTGGGGATTGATGTCTGCAATGAGTTGGTTCTCATGAATTATATGAGTTGGTGCTTGGTATTAGGATTGTTGTCTCTAATAGGCTGGTGCCTATGAATATTTGTAATACTATTATTGTTGTGGATGGATATGGATAGTATCTCTAAGTAGTCTTTTCTTTGTTGTTTTCTCTCAAAAGGGAGTCCACATAAATGTTGTGCTGTGAAATTATTATATCTCATGTGATTTTTATTGTTATGGATTTTAATGTCTAAGTAAGTAAATTTTTATATGTATTTAATCACTCCCCCTAGTATAAGCCTGTTTTCTAAAATTCTAAAAAGAGATTCAAATATTCATTTCTCAAAGGGTAAACTTTGAAAGATACAAAGAAACATATCACTTGTTATCATTGCAGACAATATGGTCACATTTATATGAATTGTAGGAAAAGAGCACAAGATTTACTTGATGGAAAAATACACTAAAATTTCATGGCTATTGATGAAGACGAAGACATGGTAAATTTTAGGGGAGAATATTTGTGTAAAGGCAAATATAAGGAATTTTGAATTTTGAATTTGACAAATTTTGTAGTACCGTACGATAGCACATTCGCTAAAATTTTACGGGACCTAAAAATTTTGAATATAATTTCACCTTCATGTTTCTGCCAAGGGCCGACTGATGTCAGTATATTTGCCTTCATGTTATAACATTCTAAAATATAACATTAATTCACCATAGTATAGTCCTATTTTTTACATTATAAGTGTGTGAATAATTTGAAAGTATTAGACCACAAACCAAAGGATTCAGTAAAAAGTGAAAGACTCAAGAGATAAGTAAAAAAAATAACTTTTTCTGTAGACTGGAAAGGTTATTTTGTGTTAATAGAAGGTAACAATTATTTGTGTTACCACTCGACAATTATTTCTGTGACGAGTCATGACAGATGACACGGAAATGTGCAATTGTTACTAGCTGGCAACATGTATAAGTTTTACAGGCTGGTAACATATATATGTATTACCAAATGGTTACAGATATATGTGTTACTGACCGCTAATAGATATATTTGTTACCGGTCGGTAACAAATATATGTGTTTTCAACCGGTAACAGTTAACTGTGTCACCGATCGGTATTAATATTTTATGCAGCCAGCCTGTATAGTACATTGTCATTTAAGTGCTTGGTTGTGCTGTCATCTGTCATTCTTAAGTTATGTTGGCTTGCAATTTGATAAATTTTTGTTGTCGTCAGTATTTGAAAGTTCTATGTTTTTGTCACATGTGTAGACTTCAAAATCGTCCATTTGATGGCCCCTATTACAAATGAGAAAAGAAATAAAGGAAAAAGAAAATGCAATATGGACATTTTAAAATATTTCAGTCAGCTAGTAGTATCCCCAATGGAAAGAGGTAAGAAAACCAATTTCTACTATGATAATGTCACTTTATTTTTTTGATTTACTTAGGAAAGATGTAAGAAAACCAATTTCTTTCAAATGCATAAAACCCTAGCAGTGACCTTACTTCAGAGGAAATTTCTAATCAACAGAGTAATAAATTCAAGTTAACAATACAGATAATCCCATTTCCCATCCAAAACACACTTTCAATTAAAATTACAGAAACTCACATCAGAAACGTAAGACTGAGAAGTGGACTATACTAAGGACTTATAAATTTGAAAGGCTAAATAAATATCCATTCATTGATGTTGAACCTAAAAATAGTATTGACACTCCTACAAAATGTAGATGTACTATCTTTAGTTAGAAACTTGGCAGAGACCAAAAAATGCAAATTAAGTTGAACACAATAGAGATGCATTATGGGAAGGTATACAAGTCTAAAAAGCAAGATGATGGAATAGTTATAAAAACAACTAGATGGAAAACTAAGGAAGATTCTTTGCATATGAGATATGTTTGCAACAGATTATGAAAATCATCATAAACATCTTCAAGACCTAGTTGATAAATGTGGAACAATAAAGGCTAAGATTTGAAAAGGCTACTGATGCATAAGCCTTTAGGAAAAAATTATACAATTTAAAACAATATTTCTCATTTTAAAAAATGGCAGACCAATTTCAGATCTCATTGATTATAACATATTGTTTCAATCTAATGGGTTTCCAAACATTCCAATAACACATTGGTCAAGATACCAGTGCATGGGAAATAGTAAAGTGTATGGGAGAAATTGAAATCAATGATTTGAGAGAGAAGGTAAAAAATGAAAATGTTATCCCATTATCAATTGATGAAGTCACAATAGTAGACAATACATACTTAGGTATGCATTCATGTCTACACTTTCAATTTCAATAACAATTTCAAATAAAATCATCTACTAGCTATGCAAAAAATAATGGAGAACTACAATGTCTGAGAACCTCTGCAAACTTGATAGTAAAAATTTGAAGGAAATAAATGGTACGGATGATCATTCAATCTCTCCAAAGCTGATTTTTCTAGGAGCTATGATGGCACAATCTTTTATGCAAGGTCACAAAACTGGGACTTTGTATTCACCTTCAAACAATTATTATCCCCTTACATGATACCTATCCACTGCATGGCCTCACAGAATGAATCTCGTCTTACAAGATTGTAAGTAATTTTGAAAATGTTTCTGAAGATGGAGGAGCTTATACGGGACTTGCATTCATATATGTCAAGTAATTCCTACAATAGTTTTATGGAGCTTCAAATATTTTATTTTGGAATAACAAATTGTAAAAAATTTCTAAAATATTTTGACACAAGATGGATATCATTGTATGATCCAGCTTGTAGGATTTTTGAGGAATACATGTCCTTAACAAGGTATATGATCAAGAATCGTAGAGAAGTTGAGAAGGCCAAAGATTTTTTGCTGTATGCATTGATAGATTTAAAGACATTATTAACTTTATTTGGTATATTTATCCAATGTTGAATGAAACAAACAACTAGGTGAAACAAGCCTCAGGAAATGATCTATATACATTGTTGATTTTATAAAATTAAGGAAACAAGTATGTATGATTTTCGATACCTTATATATCCACCTAAGATTGGTTTCAGAAGATCCAATTTTCAGTCAGCTAGAAGGTTTTGACAGATACCAACATATCCCAATAAACTATTTTAATTTCAATATCAATGGTCATCTTTGTATATTTAGTTAATGGGAAAAATATTCCAGGATGCACACTTTCTATAGAGATCCTTATGTAATAGGTTCTGAAATTGAGGAAGTACCAGTCATGAGATGAATTCTTGATGTTGTAGTTTCTGATGTATGTAAAAAAATATGATCAATATATCTGAAACATTATCTTCTGAGATTAGAGAACATTTTATAAATAGTGATCTATCTTGAGGCCATGAGATTTTTATATCCCATTTTCTAGAATCTAATGATTGGTGAAGAACAAAGAGCTACAAACTTTGGGAAATCCATGACTAGCACTCATGGAGAAGTTTTACAAATATCTTCAGATGTTGATGGAGGGAAATTTAATGGTATATTGGATAGAAAATTACTCATATCACAGTCATACCATTTTGGATTTACAATAATTGATCAATATTAAACTCCTATTACTGAACCAACATAAATAGGAGTTAACACACTATTGTGAAAAAATTTGTCTCATAGTAACATTCTGAGATAAAATATAAGTGACTACTTCAAACTATATGAACTCATACAAGGACACTGATTCTTGGGTCTGTTGAAGATGAAAGGGTATTTATTGCACTTACGTTTTGTCAAATCAAAACTTCAAAAAAGATTGGACAAGAATTTGGAGACTTGTTTGAGACTCTATGTTTTAAGATATGAGAGTGGAAACACATTTCCATATGAAAGAGCACTAGCTACATGGACATACTCTTGCAGAGTGTGGAGTATGTTAATCAGATAGACAAACAATGGAGTTTTTAATTATGGTCAAATTCACTTGGAATCTACTCGACACCATAAACTACAACATATAAAATAAGTGATGAAGGACCATCCAAGGATAGGGTTGTTTCAACTAGCAAACAGTTGAAAGTATTCATTTTTTAAAATATATTAATATATTGTGACTCAATAGTTTTTTCATTTACATATATTCTATATATAATGTCTATGGAATTTTTTAAATCCCTTGTATTTTTTTCATAATATTTGGAAATTATAGATGGTAGATAGTTCATATTTGTGCAATATCATCTATGTAAACTAGATGATGTAATAAAATTAAAGTTAATTAATAGGAAAGTCATGTTCAATCTTTTATTTCTCACTATCACAATTCCATAAGCACACCTATTCACAAAGATATTATAATCCATATATGATCCCATAACATCGTGATTATTAGTGATTAATAAAAAATATAACAGTCAATGACTATATCCCATCAATGATTATTGGAGATAATCTTTACATGATGAATCAATTATTCAACTATTAATGATCGACATAACATGCACATTAGAGATCCACAATTTTATAATATTGAGCGCATACATGTTTGGAACATAAATTGTATAATGTAAATCTAGATTCCAAAATCCATTTATATTATTCATCAACTGTTACAATCTTGAAATAAAATATTAACCATTTCACATCGACAACATGCATGAGAGAATTAAAAAGATTGAACAATTTCACATAAATATAGTATTTTCAAATTTCATTTTTCAAATACTGAATACATCAATAGTAACATCAGTTTATAGTTTTAATACAATGTTATTTGGACCCATGTCCTTGAACAATATTCTACAACATCGAGAACATTTGAACTATCTTTTATGACACCAAGATCTACTAATTCTTTAGTAGTTGCATTAATATTTTCTACAAATTTCGTCTATCTTCGCTAGCTGCAATCTCCTATCTGAAAGGAGAGAAGTATCCTCATCAATTTTTTTCTTCAAAAGAATATTTGAGATCCAATCCATTCTCCTTTATAATCCTCCACAAAGTATTGTTCTAGATTTTTTAACAGAACAAGATTTTCTTTAAAATACAATTGCCCCGCAGTACACTCTCTCTCACTTTTTTTAGGTGCTCATCTAATCACCTGCACCTCCATCCTCAAAGTCTAGTATTTTGAATGCAATTTAAAAATACCATAATTAGAATTTATAAGAATAAAAACGATAACTAATAATATGTATCTAATATATATACAAAACAATAGTACTTACCACGACCAAGTCGTTCTTTGCATTAGCAATAGTGACAAGTGTTCTTTTCTCTACACCACTTATTGTATAGTAAGACTTTTCCTCAGACCTTCATGATTAGACAATATATTCAAGAATTATAGACAAAACATTATCAGTATGCTGTAAATATTATTGGTGACTACACTTACCAAATTGTGCTTTAGCAAGTATAATGCATCAATCGTCAACTGGTTCATTTTTAATAAATGAAAAATGTTTTTCTCTGTGTTCAAAATTATGATACCTATTCCATTAATTTATCTTATTAGAGCTTTCGATTTTATTTCCCAAATATTCCAAATTCCTTAATGATTAGGAACAAATATTTTCCATCATAAGGCCTATAGCATTATCACGACACAAATATGTCTACTGAAAACTTTGGTCTTTGCATCATCATCCAAATTTTCCTCCCCAGTTTGGGAAGGAGGATTTGAAGAAGCCTACCATGTTGTGGCACTTGCACCCCCTTATGTGTAGGTTGCAGTGAGATATTTGGTATGATTACCTACTTCTAATATTATAAATGATGTCAAAAGCTATAAAATATTCATTCATATCAACATTATTTAAAATAGAAGTTCCTCTGGCACTATGTCACACCAAAAATTGAAAAATTGGGGAACTCTGAAGATTTTGTGAAATTCTAAGTTTCCCTTCTCGTATTCATTCAAGGGTTAGGGAGCACAAGCCTTTTCCCCCTACCAGAAGCAAGTGAAGGAGGTAGAAGGGGATTTCTAACTGATGTACTCCTTGTGTGCTGAGATGGAGTTGAAGTAGAGAAGGTGGTTGTCGACGTGGCCATAACTTGATTTTACGATTAAAGATTGTAAGAGATCTGTGAGCATCAATACTTTAACATTATATCAAATTCAATAATTAGTATGTTGAAAATTTAAAATCAAGAAGACAAACAAGATCTTAGATAAAAGTAAGAAATTAAAATTAATAAGAATAGAAATCAATTGAGATTTCTTAAGCTATGAATTTTGTTTTTTGTAATCAATAGATGTATGACACTAGGTGGAAGGGTGGTTGTGGCACTAGCACAGAAAATCCCGAATTTAACGAAAACCAATTAAAAATAATGATAAATCCGTAAAAGAAATTGAAAATACTAATATAAATAAAGTGTAAGTCACTATTTATTGGTTACTTTGTAACAAAACCTAAAGGGCCTGGGCGATTATATGGTGGTGGTGTAGGCTGATACTCTTCTTGTTCTTGCTCAGGTATGTATGTCATGTGTTCACCGCCATAAGTGTGAGCAAAAAATCTTGAAGTTGTCGATGCAGATATGCCAGAAAAGGCTGCAAATTAGGATAACAAAATTAGAAATATGTCATAGTCAAGAATCAGAGATTCAGATTATCATTAGTATTTTAAACATAATTTAATAAAAATTGAACATAATTGTGCATTATGGATAGACATAAAACCTGGATTTTCCTTTGCATCATGATTAGAAGTAGTGCACGTTCTTTTCTTAGCTGTGGGATCGAATCCGATTAAAACCGCACATTCATTTGGATCTTTTTTTACGCATGTATGTTGTCTGGCTGCTAATGAACCCAGTGTCATAGAGTCATCGGTCGTGGTGACATCAACTGTATTATTGTCACTGGACACTTCAAGCCCAACAAGGTTATGTGAGATGAATTTCCGCACCTTAGGGTGTCAAGCCATTGTTTTTCTTGTCTTTTACCTGTTGAAAATGGAGTTACATATTATATATTTTTAAGAATTTATTTTTAACAATGATTTTTTGTGAAAAAGAATCAAGATTAGAATTATTTTTAAAAGAAAATACTCACCAACTGTTGCATCCTAGAGGCATTGCATGGTTATCCATCTTCTCGTGATAGAGAAGTTGGAATAATTTTTTATTTGAGTCTATAAAAACCCTCATAATATAAATTAAGAGCAAGAAAAAGAAGAAGAAATAACTACAGAATGATTCACTATGAATCTTTCAAGGTTAGAATGAATTCTTGATGAAATAAATGTGGCACAAATTGAATCTAACACTAGAAATGGTTCATAGAAGGTAGTATAGTGTACATTGAGGAATATTAGTGTATCTTTCCTATAATATGATGTGGGATTGGAAAATTTCCACTATGGCTAGGAGAAAGGGGTCTTTGATATATTGTGTTAATCTCTCTTTTAGAAGGAGTATTAACCTCATCCTCAATAGAAAGATCATAATGAGAATATAAAAATTAATTTTTATCATCATGTAGAATGCATTTGGTGGATACATGCAATGATTTTTTGATGCAGGAGCATCCTCCATGATGCTTGATAAAGTCTATATAAGCCTTCCATAGGAATGCATAACATGTGTTATATGTTGAGCTAGTTTCCCTCCAAGAATAATTAAATTTAAATTTTGAGTTTGTATGAAAATCCCCTTGTGGATGAGAGTAATAAATAAAATTAGGTGTATTAGGTGTGAATTCTAGGTTTAGTGTGAGTATACATATGTAGGAGTATAGCAAGATCTTGACAAGGTCATAAAAAACTAATATTGTCTCATACAGTTGTCAACCTCAATCTTGTCTATATTGGAAGTGTATTTTAAGTGAATATATCAACTAAAAGTTAGAATAAGTCCTTGTTTTAGTGGAGGAAAGTTAGTTAGATGAATGAATACACCATGAATGCATGATTAGGTTGACCTCTATAGAAAAAGATATAGTAGCAACAAAGTTGTGTGGAAGTAGAACTCGTAGTGAATGTGCATGTAAAGCTTGACAATCTTATACAAATAGGTAATAGTTGATCATGAATAAATGAGTGAATGTGTTTTTTCTGAGTTAATTATTCTTCCATCCATCGTGATTCATGTGATTGATAATGATCAATATGTTAGAATATGGTTTGGATGATATTTCTTCATAAACTTAGAGTAATTCAGCCTTTTCCTTGTTTTGATACATATTGTGTATACAAACAGTGTAGCTCAAAACAAATAAGAATTTTTGGGAAAAGGATCCTTTAAGATGAAAGCTTTATCAGGATTTTATAGAGATTTTGAGCTTAACAGATTTGGGTTTAAAACCATCATTGAATCAAGTTATACAAAATTTCCTCCTTCTCGACTTTGTGAACTTCAATATAGGAATTTTGGGATAGCGATTATAATTTTCACATATAAATTATCTAAAATTTGGTTTGTAGGTACATATGACCATTCTCTAGAAGGTTTTATAATATTTCATATTGAATCTAAGTATTTTTAAAAATTATAAAGTATTTTCTATTACGGACTGAGAATGCATGTGAATTGTTTAACGAAATGAATGAATGGTAAAATCGATGTAACTTTTATTTCGTGCAACCAAATTGGATGAAATTTTCAGAAATTTTCTATCTCATCTAGATTCCTAAGTACAATTTTTTTTTCTTCTACTTAATCGTGCAGCTCAAGATATTTATGACATAATTCTCCATATTTGTGTAGTAGTGACAGCGAACAGGGAGCTGTGAAATTTGATGTAAATTTTGGTAATTATTATGTTCAAAGATTGATAATTATGTTAATGATGTATTACATTATTCTCAAGCAGTTTATGATGTTTTTTCATGGGGCAAGAATTCTTTCTATTTTCCAACTTTTAAGCCACAGTATTACATCAAGTCTCTGAGAGGACTATCTAGCCTTTTGATTTACTCAAATAGTTGTTACGAAACTTGTGATTTATCCTTATAAGGGTGAAGTTTGAATTTTTTTCCTTATGGTTAGGAATAAGAATGGAGATATTTTGAACTTTATATATAAAATCACATGTCAGGATAAGATTGTGTGGTGAAGAATGTAGAACTGATCCAAATTGCAGAGTTGCACCATGAGTTTTTATAGGGTGAATTATGGAGGCTTGATATCTTCATTGATCATCTTAAGTATAAATACCACAAGATAGAGGAATGTAGGCTGATATGAAATATTGAATATATAAATGAATTGATGTATAAGCTAAGACTTGGGAATCATTTATTGGTATCAAAGCAATGGAGATACCTCATTTACATTTTTAAGTATTGTTAGAGTGAAATGTTATAAATGATTGATTAGTTGCCTAATTTGATTTCATGTTACTACTAATGGTTGGATGATGATTGTGAACAAGATCAAGAGTGGATGAAAAGAAAATAATTAAGTAATCAAGAGATAAGAAGAAGTATGGCTGAGAAGAAACCCAAGAGAGAAAACTACAACTAGCAGGTGAAGAAAGAGATTAAGCCAAGGAGATTGGCTTAGATGCCACTAAGCTTGTAGAAGTGAAGAAGATAGAGAAAGAGGAAGAAGTAGTCTGAGATATTAAAAAAGAGTTTGGATAAGAGGAAGAAAGAGGATACAATCCAAGATGAAAAAGGCTTGGATGAGAGAGATAAAGACCATGGAGGAACAAATGTTGTCATGGACATAGATGATTAATTTGGTGCAAGCAGTGAGAGACATGAGAGTGGAAGAGAAAAAGAGGAAGAAGGAAATAAATAAAGAAAGAGAGATAGATGATATAAGGAGACAAATTTAAATCCTTGAGAAATAGATAGCATCAGTTAGGTGAAGTACTAGATGATAAAGGACTGAATAATTTGAGTGCAGAAAGAATGAGATAATGAGCATGTAGAATGAGTTAAGCTTCATGGGTGAAGCATATGAGGAATCTTGGCGGGGAAGAAGCAGATGATGAGGTTGATTGTGAAAACCTCATGGATGGTGATGATGATTGGCCTAGTGAAGATGAAAACCTATAAAATGAAGAATAGGAAGAACCTTAAAGAGAAGTGAAGAAGGTTCTCAATGAATATAATAGGAGAGATAAAATGTCAATAAAGAAGAAGAATGAAGTGAAGTCCATTAAAATGACATCTATGAATTATAATGCTATGTTTTAGTTTGATTTTGTAGTTACAAATAAAATCCTTACTAAGGATAAGGCTATGAAATCTACAAAGAATGGATCAAGAAAAGATATCATGATATAAAGATAACAAACAATGTACTTGAAATCATTCGAGCATGAAGATGACAGAGCTATGTATCCTCAAGAAGAGAGTGGGTCATATTTTTTAGATTAATCAAGTAAGGGATCTTTAGTTAAAAGTAAACACATGCAACAAGTAAATGAGAAGATAACATCATGTTCACGATTCATTATTTTAATTTGATCTCCTTTCCATATTTTTATTGGTCTCCATGCTAGATGACGTTGTCTATATCAATATTTGATGTGTCCCTTGATTTTTTACACCATTTATTTTTCTTAAAACATTCCTTCTACCTTTCTTTTTGTGTATTTTCTTTTCATGCGGGTTCCCACTAGCATACCCTTATCTTTTAAGCCTTTGTGTGAACATCATGTATTATAATTATTTCTACCTTTGCCATCCATATAAGTATGTTATCATCGGCTTGTATTACTAGTATCATGTTCTCCTCATTCACATCCACTACTGGGTCAAACTCATCTTGAGGTCTATCACAAATAGGCCCAACATTTATATTCTTATTTGAAATTACATTTTGATTATAGTAGTTATCCATGTAAGGATGTGGTGCACCCAGTATCAGATCATACATTGTGTTATCCTAAAATTATTTTAGCCAAAAACAATCTCTCCCTGACATGTTATAATTTACAAAGGGATTCTCTAGGCACACAATTTGTTTTTTCAATATGTAATCTTCGGAACCCAGAATACTTCACCACCATCTATTGAACTCTTTTCCTAGTGTGTGATGTATACATGAAGGATTTTCTATAGTTATTCCAACTCTTTTAGTTATTTGAAGGGTGCTAATGGAGGATCACCTTCAGGAAAGAAAGGTTTCTCATCCATTGTTTTCCAGATCTAAATTGGTTGCGACCATAAGGAATACATGATTGATGATTTATATTCCATGATGGGAATTTTGTTGATGACATGGAATTTAAACATATTTGGTTTTCTGATACACAAGATCTTTTGGTTTCCATCTAGCAGGTGTGGTTCCAAAAAGTCCTTAAAGTCATAGAATTCCTTGATAAGGTATAGAGTGAATGTACTAGACTCCTCTTGGCATGTTCTATAAGTTTCCATTATTTGTGGCAAAGAGAATGTATCCATTTTACACAATATTGTTGATAATCACCCAAATGTCCCATTTATGCTTCATGTGTGTGACCCATTGGAAGAAAACTCACAAAACCTGTGTTAAAAACCTTCTAGCTATTACCATGGATGCAAAAGAAAACAATGTATGATATTTTTTCACTTACAACATTATCAAGTTGTAAGTAAAGAAATGGTGGTTTTTTTCTAAACGAGCTTGAACATCTACCTACAATATTAGTTGTATGAGCCTACTCATTTTTTTTCATATATTCCTTGCACATTTCATACACATCATTTTGAAATGGTATACCATGTAATGGGTGTTTTGATGTCACACTACTATATAAAATATCAACATACTAATATGTAAATGGTTCTTATACATTCTTGATACACAGTGCTAATGATGTTATTGTGAAGTTTTCTCCTCATTCAACAAAAGGGAGACCATAGTGCTCGAAACCTCCAGTTTTGTGTCCACGTGACATCATACTAGTCAAGGTGATGAAGAGGTTAATAACATTGCTTATTGATTTTTCTTTTCTGCATGTCCTTTGTATGTCAGTTTTCATCTTGTCCATTTTCTCATGCACAATTTTCAAGTATCTATTAGGATATTACTGTGATTGCAATATATGTGCATGGTAATTTGAATGACAACTTTGAATGTAATCATTGTGCCATTTTTGACATTGATCTATGTTTACCAGTGTTTATGGAGAAGAGGTTTCTACACATTTGTTTTGAAGCTATGTGCACTTATCCCATTTGGCTAAGAAATTGTTCTTGGTAATTGAAACATGGAAGAAATTTTATTGCCATATTTTTCTGAAATTTAACTGTGACGTTGGAGGAAGGTCCAACAATGAAAGGCACTCGTTACACTTTCGTAGGATGTAAGCATAAATATAACATACATGTATAAGTCTCATTGTTACTTTACTACCATATTGTCCCACTAAATGATACATGTGTGGCGAGATATTTGAATTGCTCTCCACCATTTTGGATATCGATGCAATAGTTGCGACATTGATTTGACTTTGTTTTTATTTTCCTGTATTTCCATTTATTACCCTCTTCTCACCATTAATATAAGATTGTTTGTATCTGTAATAGGTGCTTTTCAAGATTCCATGTCATCTTGACCATGCATTATGACATACATCATGTCCACATAGCTTAAATTTGTCTTTAGTAATCTCAGAAGTTTGACCTTCATCACAACTGCTAGCATTTGCGGTGAATCAATTAAGTACAAAGTTTTTTATGGCAGGTTCATTCATCCCTAAAGTTAAATTCCAAATTTGATTGAAAGTTCTAAGATATAGATTAGAGAGACATCATTCCTTGTAACAATTTTATTTCTCAACTTCAGATGAAAATTGTTCTTTTTTCTCTCATTTTCCCTTACCTTTGGTGTACTAGTTTGAGTAGTATTTACCTTTTGGCATTTGTAGGAGTTGTAAGGTATGTTTATCAAGTTTTTATTACTACTACATATGGAGGATTAAAATTAATTTTAGTATATCCATTGAGGTAATGGATCTTAAAATGCACTCCACACTTTTACCAACAACTCTACTGGAATTTCTCTTAGCCTTACTTCCATAATGGAACCATCTGGATAAGGTAACTGGTTGAATGGCCATTAGATGAGAGCTCCTTCTGATATGGAACAACCCTTACATAAAGGTATAACTTATTTATTAATATGCACCCCAAATGTATTGTCATCCAATTTTTTAAAGTTCACCATGTATCCTTCAAAGACATTTGTAATTGTTGTTTCTGCAACAAATTTGTGTTCTTTTGAAAAATAATGTATCAACTTCTCAGCAACCCCCTTTAACTTCAAATTAAATTCAGTGTTTGATGTGGTGGTTTTTTCTTTAAGTTAATAATTTCCATTCACACGAAGTGAAGTTATTATTTCTGAATACATTAGGTTTTTTGTTTTTCAAGAAATTTCATTCTTGCATTATAGACTTAGATATAAATATTTACATGTAGTTATAATCTTCTCCACAAAAAAAACCAAATTGTGTAGGTTCCAACACTACCCAGTTATCAGATGTTATACTTGTACTAGGTATATAAACCCTTCATCTATGTCACCTTCTTTCAGATTGTACTTATGTTTTAACACCATATATGTTGTAGAAAATTAATCCTTGTCTTTAAGAGTTGTGAAAAAAATAGCTATCATTGTTAGAATTCAAACCCTCATTGTCATCAAATTTATCCTTCGATTCACTGCTCATGATGTTTTGAATGTCATGACCCCCCACAAGAAAAAATTATGAAATCACATGCTTAATAATTATTTCCTTTTCCATGGGATATATTATCCCTTGTTTTCAATTTCTTCCATGGTTTCACAATCATCAATTTTGTATAGTAGTCTCACTTTTCCATTGAATACAATACTTAGTGTGACAACGAATAACCTAGACCTCATGTCTTTGCAATGGATTTTATTTCTGGATGGATAAACTATTCCATCTGTAAATCCACATGTGCTCCTTCTTTGAAAATAGAGTTCATTTTCAAGTCTATCCACAAATAAAAGAGAAAATTAGTAGCGAGGACACTTAAATCTTGAACCTATGGAGAATTGAAAATTAAAAAAACATTTCCAAGGTCAAAATAAAGGCTTCAAATCACAATGAGAAAATAAAAATATACATCTTATATGAATATCTTTGAACCCTCCTTTAATCTAATTATTGAACATATCAAGGATTTGTCTCGTATTTTACCATATTAGTGCTCATATTTGACCATATAACACATTGTATTATAATCACAGGTAAAATTTTAGTGATCACACATCAAATTGTGAGTGATCGCAATTACAAGTGTGAATGCTCACACATCGACGTGCGATTGATTGCACTAATAAGTGCAAGTATTCATCGCACTTTGTAGTGTGAGTTAAATATTCACACTTCTTAGTGCGATCACTCACACGTCGAAGTGTGATAATTTGCACTTGGAAATGCGATCACTAACATTTTTACCTGCTATTATAGTCAAAATTTGTCTAGCCTAGCGGTCGCTCGAACTTGAATTTTTCTTGTACATGCAATAATATTGAAGAAAACTATTTATAGAATTATTACTCGCACTAAAGAAAAGTTCAATGTCCTCCAATTTAAGTATAGTAAATATTTAGGGCCATTAATATTGTGTTAAAGTAATTTGTTACTGTATTTTACTCTCGAATTATATAGGTATGTTTATTTGATGGTATAAAGTTCAAATTTAGTGTTTATTTTATTAATAGTGGTGTTATATACTTTGATTCAATTATGAGTGTTAATTGTATCTTAGATTTTTATATCTTACAAATTATGTTAACAATATAAGTTTATTATTAGTAATTATATACAATATTGAGTAGAAGTAACCCATTCTACGTAGTTAATTATTAATAATTTTTAGTATTAAAGACTATATTTCAATTAAATTCATGTATGCCAAATTTAAGTTTCAAACAATGTCAAATTTTAGTTTTCATGCATTAAAAATTAAATTATAAAATTCTTAGCTTAATTCACTACAATACCAATTACACTTCTTTGTAAGTTCAAATTCTAATTAATATTGTGGTTCCCTCAACATTAATTGACCATTAAACCGAATAATGTAAAATCCCCCATTAGATTTTTTATTTTTTTTGGTGCTATATTTAATGTTAAGTGGTAAAATATTAAATTTTAATCCACACAAGCTCTATCAACATGTTGATTTCAATGCAATAAAATAGAAAAGTGTATACTCATTCGGAAGGAGACAACACCATAACTAGGAGCACATATACAAATGGGTGAAGAACAGATGTACAAAAATTTAAAAGAGGTAAAGCATTATTATTCTATTTTGAATAGTTTCATTTTGTACACCCATTTCATAATGAATGTAGATATTGAATTTTTTATTAGGTATCTCATAAACCAATTTTTAACGTTTATCCAATTTTTTTGATTCAATGATACAACAGAGTGCAGCACCTGCTGAATGTTTATAGTAACTAATATTTTTGTAGGACATGGAAAAATCACCATTTTTATTTTTTCCACGTATCCAATCCCAAGGTATTAAATCCACTCCAAGAAACTTTGAAGACAATAAGTGTTTTTAAACACATCTAAGCAACTTCCATGAAAAAGACTTCTACGTGTAGAACTTTGATGGAAATAGTGTCTCAAATTTGTAAGGTGGCACATAGAAATTGGGTCATTAAATTCCACATTCACAAATAGATATAAATACTTAATATATTTTTGATGATGTTGATGATTCAAAAAATAAAGATATAATTTCAACAATCCATGCATATGACAGTGATAAAAAAAATAGAAGCTAAAGAAAGAATACAAAGAAAAGATTTAGCCAAAACTTGATATGAAAACATTGATTTCAAAATTTGAAGAGGTGTATGGAGAATTAAACCATGGAAATATTAGAAATTAATATTGGGATAAATTAGCAAATGATTTGAATCATGTTTATGGAAAAACATTCATTGGGATGTAATGCAAATACAAGCTGAACAAGTTGAAGAAAACCTTCAAGAAGGAGAAACAATTGGAAAAAGCAAGGGAAACACCTTCAACATGGAGTTTCTATGAATATATGGATCACATTATATAGAAATCACCCAAGGTTATTTGTCTTATCGGAGGTTTTAATTGAAAATATGGTTTAATATAAGAACTACTTCTGAAAAAGACATGAACGGGAAATCAGAAATCTCGTTTATCAACATTGAAATTGTTGAAGGAGTAAACCATAAAAGTGGAATCGAATGCAAACTTGTAAAGAGAAAAATAAAATCTTATGGATATTTAAAACTCAAACTTTTCACGTGCAAGTGACTTCATGAATATATCTGGTCATTGTTCAGTTGTTGGGAAAAACTGAAGTTGTATGTTGTGTTTTAAGACATGCTTTTGTATAAAATGAAGTTATACATGTATGTTCTTAGTTATCTCATGATACACTAGATTGTGAACAACTTTGAGAACACCTTCATTGTATACATACATGGTGGTATTTTTTTCCTATGGTACTCCAAGTCCTTCTAGTATACGGCGTAGTCATATCACTTAGTAAAAAACTTCACTTGTAGCATGATATTCATATTTTTAGAAGAGTGAGAAATTTTTTTTGTTTCTTTCTTCCCCAAGATATCGGTTCAGATCCCAAAAAGGATAAAATTTTAGAATTGGATTTCATGTCATAAATATTACCTGCATGATCTAAATCCAAATATCTAATCAATAAGTTATCTTTCTCCTTGTACTCTAGACCAAGATCGGATGTACCCTTGAGATACCTCAAGATCCACCTTGTTGTTTTCCAATGAAAAACTTTATGTTCCTACATGAACCTGGAAAGATAGCTGATTGCAAAATTTGATATCTGGTCTAGTGTAAGTTAAGTAAATGAGACTTCTAATAAATTATGGATAGAGAGTTACATTTACTATAGGAGATGGATCTAAATGAGATAATTGCATTCTCAGCTCCATAGGTGTATCAATTGGTGTACAATCCATCATCTCAAACTTCTCTAACAAATATATGATTATCCTTATACCATTCTTCCAATCCAAAAAAGTAATACATGAGCCTGAGATCTGTCATGTCGAATGATTGATTACGATCTTTCTTCCTAGCGTCAATCATCTTCACTTTGATACTAGTGATGACTATATCGTCGACATAAATAAAAACTATCACAATCTATCATCCTTTCCATTTGAGGTAGAGATTAGGGTCATATGGATTTTTGATAAATCCATATTGAATGATATGCTCATAAATTTTTATGTACCAAGCCCAGGGTTCGTGTTTAAGTCCATACAAATATTTCCTCAATCTGCTTACCTTTGTTTCTTCACCAGTTACGAAAAAACCCTCAATTTGATTCATATATAATTCTTCTTGTCGATATCCATTAAAAAGGAACTTTTCACGTCCATCTGGTGGACTTTCCAACCAAATTAAGCAGCTAGAGAAAATATTGTCCTTATCATTTTGATATTATCTGTGGGAGAAAATGTCTCCTCATAGTATGCGCCTTCCTTTTGTGCATACCCTTTTACTACCAATATCACTTTGTACTTGTCTGTGGTCCCATATTCTTTGTACTTTGTTTTGAATATCCATTTGCAACCAATGGGTTTCTTCCCTGGTGGAATATTGAAAAGATGCTAAGTGTTGTTTTTCATCGCTGACCAATATTCAACATCTATAGCATATTTTCAATATTTTGACTAAAGGTCTTCCTAAATAATAGAGGTCTCAACATATTCAACTCTACTCATCAAAACAAATTTTACCTCTTCTCGTGCTTTACTATGATTTTTTGGTCCAGTGGTGGATGTATTTGGTGCAACATCTAATTTTTCATCTTAAATCATGTTAGTATACCACTTGGGTATACACTATATTGTTCTCGTGGGTTGTGGTCCTATATGATCATCACCACAATCCTCATCATCAAGGTCATTAGTGGGAACATTAGCTTCTATTTTCACAACATGTGAAATATCTAATTCATGTGAGTCTAGAGAGGGAGTCTCAACTTCCTTCTTCTCAAATAACTCAACATCTCTTCTGGTGTATAATTTTGTGATTGTTGGATCCATCAATTTGTACTTAATAGATTCTTAAATATAACCAATGAAGATAAGTTTTTGAGATTTCATATCCAAATTATTTATTTATTCTTAGGTATGTGCATGCTATATTTGTACCCAGATATTATGAGGTGTGAAACAAATTGTTTCCAATTCGACCATGCTTCATGTGGTATTAATCCATCAAGAGAAACTGTGGGAAATTTGTTCAGCAAATATATTATTGTCTTCATCGATTCTACCCAGAATGTCCCTGTTAATCTAAAATCATCAATCATGCAATGCATCATCTCCATGATAATATGGTTCCTTCTCTCAAATACACCATTCTATTGCAGTGTGTGTGGAGGAGGAATCTATCAATGAATCCCATGAGCTTGAAGGTAGGATTTGAACTCATTACTGGTGAATTCCCCCTCAATCTAAAAGGAGAGATATGCTATGATGACCAATCTCATTCTCTACATCCACTTTGAAATTTTAGAAGTTATCAAAAGCATCACTTTTCTTATGAAGAAAATATGTCCAAATTTTTCTTGAATAATCAATAACACATAGCATGAAATATTTAAATCCAGAATGGCTAGGTTGCATCAGACCAAAAAGATCAATATGAACCAAATCAAACTTACCTAGAGCTTGATAAGTAATTTTTTGGAATGAAGATATGTGTTTTTTACCTACTAGGAACTTAGGACACTTATTTGTATCATTCTGGAGAGATGGAATGCCTCTCATCATGTTGTATAGTTAAAGTGTTTTGAGATATTTTAAATTGATGTGACCAACTCTTCGATGCCACAAATGTGCCAAGGAAGAATTATTTGCCACAAGTTCTTGATCATCCCTATCGAAAAAGTCAAGTTGGAACATACATCCCACATTGGAGGATTTTGTAACAATTTTCAATCCTCTATATTTTTCTCGAATAAAAAACACTTTCTAACTGGAATGACTTAGAAATTTAATCTTCAGATTGTGATGTAGAAGATGAATCACTGATAACCGATTCTTTATTAACGTAGGGACATAATACATCTGTTAATCTATAATTTTGCGAACCAATAAGTAGAGAAATGTTCCCAATACCTTTTACTATATACAAGGAATCATTACCTAATGAAACATGGTTTTTCGAAGGTCTATCATTCATGGTGATAAACTAGTCTCTATGCCAGGTAATTTTTGGATTGGCTCCTAAATTAATGTACCAAACAACACTATATGACGTCGATGGTTCACTAGAATGATAAGTGTACAAGAAGTATTCATTTATTAATGGTCTTCTTGCTCAGATACATTACCTTACTGATGGGATTTCCTTCTCCAATTCCCCTTCTTTTGTCCTTGCTTGTAGTATGATTGTCCTTGATGAGATTGTTGATTTTGAGGTCTATAATTACTCGATGAACCTTTCTTATATGTCTTGAACCAAAAATATTTCAAATCATGTCCTCTTTTACAAATAGAAATTTTTTTCTTTTGTTTTTCCCCTTTCCGATGCTTTTTTAGACTTTTGAGAAGAATGAACTTTTCCTTTTCATTTCTAATGAGAAGATAGTTCCTGCTCCTCTTCATAATCTTTGTTGTACATAACTTCTTCTTATTGCAGTAGATTTACTAACTTTTCAAAAGTAGTTGTCTGATCTAACAAGTTTAGTGTCATCAAAAAATGTGGTAAAAAGGAGGATGTTCTCTCAGAACAATGGGCGCTAGAGCTGTATCAGTAACCTCCTCTCCTAAGGCTAGAAGTGAAGCCCTCAATTATGTAACTCACCGTAAGAAAGCTTTCACTATCTCATTTGGTTTTAATTCCAGTGCATGTAACTAAATTTACAAATTCAATATTGTGCTCTTGTTTCTAGCCTCATAAATGGTTCTCAACTTATCCCACGATTGTTTTTCATCTTAAATGTGGGGTTTTATGTCGTCAGACACTGCAAACAAAATTGTGAATTTTTCCTTCTAATTGGCCTTGTCAAACTGTCTCTGTTGGGCTACATCATCTAGTGATTTGGTTGTTGAACCATTCAAAATAGGTCAAATCTCTTCAAACTCAAGTTTGGTTTCGATCTTAGTCTTCCATGCAACATAATTATCTCCTTTTAGGATATGTGAGTCTAGAAGAAAGAACTTAGGGAATTGGTGCTAATTTTTTGAATTAACTGATAAAGGGTAAGGTTCTTATCACTCTATGTATAAGGTCTCCCAATCTATATACCATCAATCTGATATACCAAACCATTCTATATATGCATCCTTCTAATATATCCGTTGATACGTGGAAGAAGCTCGCCCTTTCGATATACCTGGTGGTACATGAAAGAGATGTTAACGTAGTGAAATCATTCGATATGTGGTACCAAGATAGTGTTGAAACGATTTTGTGTGATTATTTACACTGGTTCAAATAAATATCCTCATACGTGTTCATAAATTCGCTATATACGAAGATAATTTTAGTCTCTGGATTTATGTCATGCAATAGTCCATAGGCATATGGGAGGGCTCAAAGTGTGTGTATTGTGTCCTTATTTCTTCTCGTCGATTTACAAAGATGATGCACAAATGATGTTGTTGCAGCTATATTAGGCATTAAGTTTAGTATTATTCATGACATATTTACCCGTATGCACTTTGTAGAGGCACTATATATACCAAATGCTACGAAAGAGATCCAAAGATCTCGTGAGTGTTACAAAACCAAATTTCACTCTTTTTATTTTCAAATCTCTTTTAGTTTCTTTTTTCAATTACAATGTTTTTGGTTGAATATAGAAACATGTAAATTAGTACAATCCACTTAAATATAAACCAAAATTATATGATTACATCCAAATATACATACAAATTTGAATGAAAGGATTTTTTTTTTGTTTTACAAGGCCTTGGTGGTGTTTAAAGCTCAATATGGCTGATTGTGAGAAAAAATGCAAAAGAAAACTTGAAATTTCACTTTTAAGTACCCTTCCCTTTACAAAATTTTCTCAAAAGGATTTTCCAAGAAAAAAATTTAGAATTTTTTTTTTACCCCAAAAGTAGGGTTTTCTCTGCTAAAAATGGGGTAGGGTTTAGTTATGACTAAAGGGTTTGGTGGAGTTTTCCATCGCTAAGTTTGGAAATTCCCACTAAAAATACTCCCAAGTTTAATTTTTCTTTTTAAAACATTTAGATTCAGGGTCAAACACCAGACCTTCCACACACAACTACTTATCAACAACCTGCTTAGCCACAAAAGCTCTTAATGTGCATATGTTACAATTTGTAAAGTATTTAATTTAAATAATAGAAATTTAGATTGCTAACATTTCCAAATGGGTACATGGCAGGTTTATTGACATCCATGTGTCATAAGGAGAGCTTTGATAGATTAGGTGTCACATATAAACCACCACTTTAACTATTGTGTTTATCTCCACATTTTGTATTTTGTTGGCCACTACTTATTGATTTGGAGATTTGTGTGTTGGGTCAGGATCGACATCACTTGAATTTTTTTTAGTGTTGTTTCCCTTTGCTCACTATTTTGTTTCTTTGATCCAAGGATTTTTGTTCACCCCATCTGATGCTTAGCAATGTGTAGGTTCCTAAGTTAGATGAAGGAGGCTCGGTATCAGCGTAGGGATCTTTCCTGGATTTAGAATGGGCACGACTTTGGCCAATGCAAGAATCAACTTGGTGGTAGTTATATCTAAGTACTCGCCATTGAAAAATTCTTGATAGAAATCTCACTACAGAGTATTTACCCACCTTGGCCATTTTTCACCCACATCGGCTACAGAGGGATCCAATGACTCATTGTTGTAGCTCGTGATGATCTCACAACTCTCCTAAGCAATGTATGGCTCGAATGCTTTTGTAAAGATTGAATCAATTTTTTGAAAGAGAGATCAATCCAGAACTCTTCAAATAGCTCGTCTGATGTAATTACCAACTCGCCTCCATATTTTCATTGTAAGGACTTCCAAATACAAAAAGATTAGTAGCTTAACAATTACCAAATACACATCTAAATTAAAGGGAAAACCCCTAATGGGGATTTTTTTGTTTCTAATTTTTGAACCAGATTTCTTCCATTAAGATTTTTTTATTTTTGTGCAGGAGGGTCTTGCAAAAAAAAAAATTCTTTCCTTTTTCCTGGAAACTGAACATGAGGTAGTGGGGATGCAGGGATGGGGTTGGGAAGTTACAAGAGGCTGCATAGGCTCTTCAAATGTTGCAAATACTTCTCCAATCTCCTGTATCTCTTCTACACTCTCTCTCTGCACACCTTCTTTTCTCACACAAGATCCTCTAACTTTCTTTGAAACCTAATATAGAAAAGGGATGGAAGCCTCAAAAATATATTGATTTTCAATCAACCTGTTACAATAGTGATGGCTACAATATTTATAGGTATTTCATAGTCGATTACAAACAAATAATAAGTTGCACAGGTGCAACAAGAAAGCATACGCGAAAAAATAAAACCAAATAGGATGTTGCAACTATGCAACAATAAACACATATTTGTACAAAAAACTACAAATATATGATTCTAACAATACATATCCATATAACAATAAAACAACTAGTAACATAACAATTTACTATTAGTAAATCTAAATATCTATTACCTATGAACTATACTCAGTTTTACCTAACATGTTATAGTTTTTCACGCACAAGGTTAATCCCTTGAAAATCTATTGTGTTGTTAAACCCTAAATATTGGCTAAATACCTAGAGGTGCACACACACGGGATCAGTAAACAGAAGGGTGCTTAGGAAAAATCACACATGCAACAAGTTTTAAGTGAAACTAGGGTGTGTGCGAGAGGCAGAACAAGGGTTTGAAATACTTAGCCATATTTGGCATCATGGAGTCACTTGAGGAAAAATGTGAGGACCCAACTAGGTATGATAAGTGGATAAGGTGCCATCTTGGAACCTTAGAGGCCAAGAAAAGGATATTCTAGGAAAGGAATATTCCCAGATGCATCATTACAGTTAGTGTAAGGTTTTGCAAAGATGATAAGCATTTGCCAATGGAGGACCACATTGACACTTAGCACACGATATAATAAGGAGATAATTCATGGTGGTGGATGATGATTCTATTTAAAGAAGTGCTTGGGACATGAATAGGGAGGAAAAGGGGAGGAAGGGAGATGGTAGTTCAAGGTTGCTAGAAGGTATGGGAGTGCTGAGAGAAAGAGGGTAATGAGGTGCTGTAGAAATGTTAGGAAATTGTAAGGGTTTGTGCTCATGATGCTAGGGTTTAGAGATCTTGATGCTAGAGGGTTATAAGGGATAACATTAAGCATTATTATGGGTACTGGGGTCTATAATAAGGGATATAATGGGGAAAGCATAGTTAGGATATCTAATCAAATTAGTTTACGGTGGTTGGATCTTTTTCATTTGTTGTATATCGCCTGAGATGATCCTTTTTAATTTAGTATGGCTACCAGAGACTCTTTTTAAATCAATATACATAGATCTATTTTGTACATCTTTTTTATGGATTTAAACCCTCATGTTATTTGGATTTCATGACTCAAATATGGTTTCTTGTGCTTCATACAATGTTTATTTAGCTTTTGTGATGCATTGATGTGTAGATCTGTTAGTAATATCTTCTTCCTTTTTAAGTAGATGCATGTACTTATGTTTCTGTAAATAATCCTCCATTAATGACAGAACTCTCTTGCAAATCTCATACAAAGGAGGGTATTGGTACCTACGCATGCCTCGGGTGAGTGCCCAATGTATGATGGGTGATAGGATAGAGCGCTTGGGGTTGCAAAGATGTATTGATGGTAAAATGATTACTGCATCTTAGTTCCATTTCCGGGACCTATTTTGAAGCTATTGTGAGAGAAATGTGTAATGATTAAGCACTTGACCTTGGATAGTGTCGAAGCATGGTTCAATAACATGAAGGATGAGTTTTCTCAAAGATTTAACACTGGAATTGAGTTTGATACAAGTAAATGGGTAGAGGATCACCTGTATCATTAGTTATATGAGAACTTTTTTTGGTGTTTCCTAGTAGAGTTGTATGAATGGCTCTCAGCATCTACATCAAGGACAAGTTGGGACTATAGACCATGTTTTTGGACCCAGGAGGAATATCAATGGTTACATGATGTTGATCTGACATGGACCCTTGTTGTTGATCACTGGCGAAGTAGGGTGTTGACTAGTTATACCTTGGAATATGTTATTTCTACATATTCTTGCTCGGAGATTTCTGAGTTTGAGTTCTTGAGGTATCCTAGAGGATCATTCTTGCATGTTATTCTAGTGGCTATCAGGATCCTTATCATTGCTTTGAGTTTAGAAGCCTTTCCCATGGCTAGCTAAACTCCTACTAGGTGCAGGGCATGGAAGCTAGCATGGTAGAGGATGGTAGACCTTTCAGTGGAAATGGAGAGAGAGGAGAGGAAGCTCAATTATAATGAAGCTTGGGAGAGGGGGTTGGAAAGACAATGTGAAGCTACAGGAATGATGGATTTATGGAGGAAGACGTTGCAGGAAGGATTTGAGGTTCTCATGGAGGATTTGGAACTTGAGCAGTTTCAGCTACCCCATTTTGGAAAGTGTGAAAGAGAAACCCCCTCGGCTTCTGGAGAGAGCTTGTCATATGAAGAAAAAAGGAGATCCATAGGCACACATCTCAACCCACATTGCGACCAAACCCTTGCACTTATTTTTCTAGTTCCTGAGATAAGTTTTGATAATCCATTTGGTATTAGTATTATTATTCAAATGACACCTAGGAGGTATAACTTTTCATTTGGTACATCTATGGCTACACATTCATTTCCTGTGTTTGGGGGTATTTTGTCTGGCACAACATTTGGGAAAGGTGTGGCATCAAAAAGGTTTTAGTATCCCATCTGGGAGTGGCACAGAAAACACATCTGGGAGTGGTGAATTATATTGCACTATGTAATGCCCTTTTGGTGGAGTTCCATATACCTGAGTTTGAATATAAAAGCATCAACGTGCTAAAGGAAATTCAACAAGGAGGACTAATCCAAGGAAATTCAGCATTGGTAGATATCCATATATCCAAGTTATCCTATGACATTCAACCTTCGCAACATGCTAAATGGTTCATCTGAAGACTGATCACACTATTCAGGAGGGCACTTTCACAGATCCACGAGAGGCCTTGGAGGATTCCATGCACACTAAGGTAGTAAGAAGTGTTGATACATGAGTTAGTTCATTCGTAGAAGCCCAAATTACTGCAATGGTAAAACAGCTAGAGAAATTTTCTGTGAACTCGGCTCATGAGACTCGCATCAGGTTATGGTGTACAAATTGTGAGGTAGAAGGGCATATGAATGACATTTTTCCTTAGAGATCAGTATGCACAATGATAATAGACTGTGATATTTTCCACGTAGATCAAGATGTAAGTAGGTGTCTGATACTACAACGCACGATCCGTAAGAATGTGTCTTGTTATTGAAACATTTTCACCTCTACTACTCATGATACCAGGGATTGTAGATTGATTGATCAAATACATGATTCCATTGATACTAGTGTGTACCAGACTAGTATTGTAAACAACTCCAAGGATGATGGTCTTCTTTAGAAAGGGCTTACAGATGGAGGAGGTCAAGGTAAAGGATTTCTAGGAGGATTTAGAGGCCATGGAAACCACAAAGGTAGAAGAAGTGAGTTCCTATGCGGAACTTGTTACAACTTTGGGTCTATAGAAAACTATAAGCGTGAATGCCCTAATTTTTTACAGTGCTCTTGCTGTGGAAAACAACACCAAGTATGAGGAATACCTGGAATTGTTTGAACAAATGAGCTAGAAGCAAGGAAAGGATAAGATCACTGGGATGGTGAGCCTAAAATGTGTTGATAAACAGTGGATTCCAAGGGTGGCATGTCAGTTAGAGTTGGAACCTGTACTGGTGACAACATGAGTTGAAGTTGCACTCGCCAGGGAGATACCAAAGAAAATATTGTTGATTACAAGAGAAGAGGTGGTACATGGGAAGTATCTGGACCCTACCCATCAGAAGGAAGTCTATCAAGAGACCATGGAAGTGATCAATATTTTTCAAGGTGAAATTTAGTATCTAAAAGAGAAATCCAAGAAGTTGGAGCAGAAGAAAACCGTTGAGGTCCCTCAAGAAAATATAGATGATGTCAGAGAGGTATGTAAAATGCTATGCCAAGAGGATGTCATCCCTCTATTAGGAGAATGGTTTAGAAATAAAGTAACAATCACTGGAGGATAGAGCGAGAAGTAGGTTTTGCATGCTAATCTACCTCCCCATAGCCTTGACTATGATAAGGTGATTACCTTGAATGCAGTTATTGATGGATGGCTCCTAAGTAATATTCTGATTGACACTGGCACAGAAGTTAATGTTCTCACCCTACACACATGGAATCAAATGGGAAGGCCCACATTATATCCATCCTCAAATGTTTTGTATATGGCTAATAAGACAAAGGAAATGCCCATTGGTTTTTTAAAGGATGCTGCTATCACTATCCAAGAGTCGAAATTCACTAGAGAATTCAAATTCTTGGTGCTTGCTAAGGCGGACAACTTTCTAGCATTACTTGGTGGCCCCTGGTGCTATAAGAACAATGTTGACATATGTTTCAATAAGGGGTATATAATTTTTGAGAACAAGGAGGAATGTGTTATCATTCCTTTGATGGATGGGAAGTTAGTGACATATACTGAGCCCTTGGGAGAAGAAGACGTAGACAAAATTTATGTGCACACTATCAGGGACCCTAAGGTTGTGCAAACAATAAAAGAAGGCATGGTTTAGTGGGAAGATGCTCAATCTATAAGTGATATAACTAGTGTGGCATGTAAAAATTGGGAGAACTGGACATATGGTTTAGCCGGAAGGTAGTTAAGAGGATCTATGATGAGAGTAACAAATACATTCTTAGTTAGGCATATGGGAGGAAAATAGTTGCCAAGATACACTGGGGGAGCCAACCCTAATGTTTTCCTGTGAGCAGTGGAGACCCAGTGGAAATGTGAGGTCAAAAGGAGAAGTATGCTTATCTATACTTTTTTTGGGACTACAACACGTTGGTGGGTGACCCATCACGATAACCTTCTAGAGTGGTGTGAGGTGAGAATTACATTTTTTGTTAGGTTTCTCCAAAACAATGCACCTATTGCTATACAATATTATCATGGGAAGGAACTTACCTCGTTTCACATCTAGGCATGTGAGAAGGCCTGGATGGAAGGTGATGCCTCTATATTTATGGGTGCATAATCTTTACTCCACCTAACAAATCTGCACGCATGCATGGTACATTCACTTAGGGTTGTGTTGTCAGACATGAAACTGGTATGAGTTAACAGTTGATCTCCTTCAAGATTTCGAGTATCGGAGTACTAAACCGTTGGTGAATGAGGCGCTACAAGTTGTTAAGCACCTGACTATGGGAGATATTGTCATGGTGGAGGACATAATACTGGATTTTTTGGGTGAATCTAGCTTGGAAGCACACTTCGATGAGGAAGAATCAATGGAGGTATAGCTTGAGTGTGCATGCATGGAAAAGGAGAAAGGAAAATTAGTCTATGTGATATATGGTGATGAGGTGGAAAACTTAGATGTTAAACATATTGTTGGTACTCACGAGGTTATGGATAGTGTTGATGAGCAAGCACGTGTCTACCATGAACCCTTGAAAACTAAGAGGGTTAACATTGGTTTGGATACAAAACCTAAGGAGGCTACTATTGGAGATTACTAGACAGAAAGGGGGGTTTCGAAGATTATTGATCTGTTGTGTGAATTTCAAGATTTGTTTCCACGTGGGTACCATGAGCTAAAAGGAGTTCACCACTCCTTGGGAGAAATGAAGATCAAGTTAAAGGAAGGTGTATTCCCAATTCGGAAGAGACCATACCAAATGAATATGAATCTGCACTTCAGGTTTAAGGAGGAGATTGACAAGATGATCGCATCAGGCATCATTGAGGCTGTTGAGGAATTAGAATGGATAAGTTCAATGGTCATCAACATTAAGAAGGATGGGAGGATATGGATTTGGGTTGATTACAGGGATTTGAATGTGGTATGTATCATTGACCCTTTTCCAACCCCCTTAACTGAGGAGATCCTGGAAGGAGTAGCCATGCACAAAATCTATTCTTTCACAGATGGATACTTAGGATACCATCACGTTAGAATTGAAAAGGAGGACCAAGAAAAGACAACATTTACTATTGAATGAGGATTTTTTTCCTATATGGTCATGCCTTTTGGACTGAAGAATGCACCTGCTGTGTTCTCACACATTGTGGTTCAAGTGTTTCAGGACTTCAGCCATAAATTTCTACAAGTCTACTTGGATGACTGGACAGTAAATGGATTAGTGAGGGACCATTGTGACAATTTGAGGCTAATGTTTGAGAGATGTTAGAAGTTGAGTATATCTCTCAACATTAAGAAATGTGTTTTCGCTACTCCATTTGGCACCCTGTTGGGACATATCATATGTAAAGAAGGTTTTTTTGTGGATCCTGCCAAAGTTGGCGTTATTATGGGATTGGGGAAACCTACTAGCCAGAGTATGGTGCGCAGATTCCTTAGGCATACGGGGTATTACAAGAAATTTATTAAGGGATATGCCAAGATCACCACGCCATTGGAGGGATTACTGAAATGTAGATGGTGTTTGATACATTGAAGAATAGAATTATCATTGCACCCATATTATGCTTTCTTTCTTGGGACAAGCCATTCCGTATATATGTTGATGCTTCAGCAATGGAAATTGGAGCAATCTTAACACATCCTAGAGAGGGAATTGTTGACCATCCTTTGTGCTTTGCTAGTAAGAAGCTAACCCCGTAGATAAACATTATAGTACCATGGAGCGTAAGGCATTATCGATGATCTATGTGCTGTAAAAATTTAGGAAGTATTTTCTAGTGACGCCTTTTATCGTTTACACACACCACATTCCATTAAAGTAATTGGTGAACAAACCCATCTTGAAAAGGCACATATACAGGTGGGTCCTATTGTTCTAGGAGTTTGAGTTTACGGTTGTTGTAAAACCATGTAAGAGTAATTTGGGGCCTAGACATTGTTCAAGGATATAATGCCAAATGCACAATTGTTCTGATTATAGTGCATACCCTCTGAATTGGAATATATTGTTGTGTTTCTCAAAATGGGTGTGGCACCAGAGGGAATGAATACTTTGGAAAGGAAGAAGTTAGCCATACGCGCCACACCCTACATGTTAATTAGTGGATACTTATACAAGCTAGGCCACGATTAGGTTTTACGTCGAAGTGTACTTGAGAATGAGTGTGTTGTAATCATGGAGGAGGTTCATGCTGGAATTACATGGGGATACTATGCAGGGAATGCAACTACGCACAAGATCCTTCTAGTAGGATTTTGGTGGGAAATGGTTTACAAATATTGTATCGAGTATTGTAAGGCCTATGACCACTACCAGTGCCTTGGTAAACTAGAGAAAAGAGATGAAATTCCATTAAACTGATTTCCAGTTTACATCCATTTGAGAAATGGGCAATTGAGTTTGTAGGCCCTATTTCTCTAGTCATGCAAAGGATAAGTTTATGATATATCATTACGTGCACATATTACCCTATAAGGTGGGCATAAGTGACACCTACAAGAGATTACACAGTGGCAACAACAGCTAGGTTCTTGTGGGAAAATATAATTAGCAGGTATGGATGCCTGTTGAGCATAACAAATGATAGGTGTACTAATTTTTTAAATGAGATAGTTAAAATATTATTGGCATAATTCATGGTTGACCATCACAAGACTACCCCTTGTCACCCACAAGCTAATGGGACTGCTGAGGCATTTAACAAAATTCAGAATAACACATTAACTAATATTTGTGATGTGGGAAGAAAGGATTGGGATGATAAATTTTATGTTGTGTTTTGGTCATATCGGACTACTTATAAGAGACAAAACAATGCCACAATTTTTCATATGTTTTTTTGGCACAGAATTTATGTTACCTGTTGAATTCGTGTTACCATTACTACATATAGTGCACATAGGAGGGTTAGATGATGAGCAAGAACTTGAGGAGAGGATTGATAACTTGATACATTTGGATGAGAGGTGGGATATTGCTCGTTGGAGTAAAAAAATAGAAAAATCTAGGTAAAAGGAATGACATGATAGACACATCAAGCATAAGCAGTTTTAGGCTTGGCAGATGGTTCTCTTGTAAGATTCCAAGTTTCTGTGCCATCCTAGGAAATTCAAAGTCCATTGGTTGGGCCCATAAATTGTATCATATATACTTAATTTAGGTGCTTGTCAGTTACAAGCACTGGATGGAACACGGTTACCAGGCCATTTCAATGGGAGTAGGCTCAAGCCCTACTATAAATCAGTCTTCTTTGTGTTTCTAAATAAGGTAGTATTACCATTTAGCCTAGGATTTGTTTTGATGGAGTTTCCTTTCTTTGTGTTTCCCTTTCTTGTTGCTTTGTTTTGTGTGTGTTTGTACGCTGGTAGCCACTTATTGTTTTAAAAAAAATCTATGTGCAGAGGGCCACGCATCCATTTTTGTGTGGGGTGGAGTGATGTGACAAGTGCTGGAAGCTATGGTTGTAGATGGTCTAGGTTGAAAATAAAAAATACATGGATTGGAAGATTGTGTGGAGAAGATGTGAACATAAGGGAAGGATGGTGTCAAAAGGGTTTATAGAAACCATGTACAAGAATGAAAAGTGAAGGAACAACATGAGGTACGTGATGTCAAGAACCTAGATTAGGAAATAGAGGAAAAATACCTTCGGCACTATACACACGCACGTAAGGATGTGTGGTCAGTAAGGGGTTTTTGCACACCTAAACGTTGCCTAAGTTTTTTGCGTAGGATTGAGCATGGAGGAAAAGTGTTGTAAAAAAATGCCTTTATTGCTAAAGTACGTTTAGTAGGTGGTATGAAATCTATCATGGAGAAAAGTAAAAGATATAAATAGAAGATTAGGGGTACATTATTCTTTACATTGCACTTTAAGTTATCAAAGATCTCTCACAAACTAGGGCATCCTTACGAATAAGGTTTTGAAAGAGTTGTGAATATTTGTGTGCATAGATAGTTTGATCAACAAACCAGGTTGTAAAGGAGTACACAGGCGTAAGTGGAGAAGTTTATGTCAAAGAATCCCATGGGTGTTATGTCATCTTGTGGAAAAATGGTTTTCTAGGTTAGGGTTGCATAAGCTAGACAACGAGGTTTGAAGGAATTTTCACAAAGGAGTGTAGTTTCGAATTTGAGCAGATCCAGGACCAGGAGAGAGGAAGAATTTTTAAGGACCCAACCAAGGAATGACATTAAGGAAAGTAGTAAATGTTTCATAAAAGAAGGGAAAGGGAAAGGGAAAACAAGCCATTTTTACTAGTTTCAATGAAGAATGGTACATGGAAATGTAGTTCCCGAAAGATGTATTACTTGGTAAGGAATGGGTGTCTCATGTCAAAAAGATGGTTATAAGTGATTACAACAATTGAGCGAGCACCACTTAAAATAAGATGACACTAGAAATGGTTTTCCCTACATAGAAGAGGACACCAGATGTAATGCCTATCTATGACGATGAAGTGATGGTCAAATTGGAGAATAATGGGTTGTTGCAACTCTACGAGTTACCCTATATCGGCAAGCCTAAGTGACTATACCAATGGTTGATGTCGCGCATGTATGACGAAAACTTCTATTTCATAGGTCAAAGGATGTGCATAACCCCCAGCTAATTTCTAAGTTCACCGGCCTTATCTATGAAGGAGAATTATTGGATGATGATTTGGGAGACAAAGAATCCGTTAAGAAGACCATTGAATCTTATGACTACAAGAATGGTTCACGTTATTAGTCATAAAGCTGAATGGGAAATAGAAATGTACACAAATCAACAAGGTGTGGTTGAATATATGCCGCAAGATCTCGTAGGGGACCATCTGTTAACTTTTTTAAGTTACCTTTAATGGGAGGGTAGTTTTTTTTTTAAATCTACCCTTCTGTGAAATTTCTTGCCTAAGTTTTTGGGGAGTCGAGAGTTTTCCAAAGTCCAAAATGTCAGACTTCGAAATGTGAAGGATATCTTACTTCAAGTTTTGTGTTATTTTGCAAATAAATATTTTTTCCTAGAGTTCTGAAGTCCGCAATCCTGAAGTCTTGAAATTTTAGAACTTAGGGCTTTCGGGTTTCAGAGTTCTTGTTGGAATTTTTGGTAATTTTAGTGTTCTAGTCCCAAACTCCAAAAGTCTGAAGTTATAAAATTTTGAAACTTCAGGTTTTCAGGTTTCAGACTCCCACTTTACACCTAGGGCTATTTTTGTTCCCGAGTTTTGAATTTTGAAATATCAGAGTTCTGAAAATTTGAAACTTTGGTCTTTCAGATTTCAGACTTCAGGTTTCACGTTAAAATGATCATGCTTGCATTTCAGATTTTAGAATTTCCGCATAACATTTAATTCCCAACCACCCCACACATTTCGTCTTTCGGACATTAATTTCAGGTTTACCTATATAAACATGGATTTTCACCCATCATTTTCACTCTGACAACTTGTTTTTACCGCACCATATCATACTTCTAGGAATCAATTTCAAGGTAAATTTTGGGTTTTATTTAATATTTTTGGTTTATATTGACATGGTTTTGTTTGTTGTTTCTTTCCATTTTCTTCTTTCTTAAACAAGGAATCCATTTATGATTCATTGTTTGTTTTTTTAAATATGTTATTTGGTCTTCTGTTCAATCTTGTGAGATTTGAATCATGCAGGCATAAAGTCTAATCGAACCCAAGTATTTCGAAAAACACACCTCATTTATGATCTTATGAATCTTTGTATTTTGTTGGTGTGCCTTTCCATAGGTATACTTTTTTGGAGGTCTGCTTTCCTCCATTTCAGAACTGTTTGATTTTGGAGTTCATTTTAAGAGTTAGCACCTTTTTGGACCTTCGGGGCTTGTTAATTTTCGTACCTTTAGAGGTATGATTTTTGGGTTTTGGAGATGATTAGAGTTCATATTTTCGGAGTTTCGGGCTTCATCTTTTTTCAAAGTTAGATTCTTTTTAGAGGTTTTGTTTTCAGACTTTTAGACTTTGGTGTTTCAGAGTTTTCAAAATTGTTTCTATAAATTTTTCAAAGCTCAATTGGGATTAGAACCCCGAACTGATGTCTTCTTTTTCTTCAAAATGAAAGGAAAAGATGAAGTATACTTTCTTATGAGTTTCTCCTCATACATGCCTTTCCTCCAATTTGGGAAACATTGGAGACAAGGATTTGGGATAGGTGGATATGCCTGAATTTTGAGAAAGATTAAGAGCCCCTAATAAAAAATCTTAGATGCAAGTAGTTTTTGATAGTGGGCTTGCTCTCACTGCTAGTTTTCCTTCATCCATGCATTACCTTGAGTTTTTCTTAGTTGTAGCAACTCACTTCGATAAGGCCTCTAAATCAGTGAAGGATGATGATGGAAAAGTTGTGATTAGGCTAGGCTCTAATTTTTTTGAAGATTTATTCAAAATTCTAGATGTCAAGGGATATTCAGTGATCTTCCCAGAGGCTCCAATTAAATACTAGGATAAGGAATTTGAACTATGAAAAAAAATCAAGATGAAAAATTATTTGGCCAAGAGTGTTACCAAGCTCCCCAAAACATTGTTCTGCTTAGACTTCATCTAAGATGTAAATGACCTTATTGTTATTTTGAGTAGAGTTTTGGGTCTCACTTCAGCAATAGAATTTCAAGAGTGGACGTTTCTTTACATTGTTACCATTGAGAAACATAAGAAACTTATAATATGGGGAGAACATATTAATAGTTCAATTTTTTTTCAATTGGGCAATGTCTTGACTTCGAAAAACTTCTTCACGACTTATTTCCTTGCATATGAGGTAGCTGCCATGGGGGAATTTAATAGATTGAATATAAAGGGTGTTAGAAGCATTTCACAGATTTATGAGTTTTATCCTCAACTCACGTTGGAAGGAGGGAGTAAACATTTATGCATAGTTAATGATGCATTTTTTGTTGTCTTCCTTTATCAATTTGATAAGAATTTTTACAATCACAAAAAAAATTATGAAGCTTTCAAGGAGGTAAGGGAATGGGGAGCCATATACCTCTAATTCTCAACATTTACATACATCAGGGTTCCAGGTTTCCTAGGTGCTCCTAAAAATTTACCAAGATGCCTAAATGATAAATGGGCCTTCTTAGAACTAGTTCATCAGTTGTTGGATTATCATAAGATTCAAAATAAATGACATAAGGTAGGATTCTAGTTTCCCATTTCAATTGGAAGATACACTTGTGCTAAAATTTACAAGGAAAAGAATGTTGATGGAGAAATTTCTGAAGTTACCTTGCAAACTTTCCATCCTAGAACTAACTTTGATTATTAGAAAAATTTGGTGAAACAAAGTTGGATAGTTCCCATGTTCCCCAGTTAGAAGATATCTAGATCCACTGTCAAGATGATTTCATCATTAGACATCAGGAATTTTAAATAATAACTCTTGATGAAGTTAAACAATATGGTGTTGTAGATATCCTTGATGGAATAGAAGATGATGATCATGTGTTAGACCCAGTTTATAGGAGTGATAACACTATTAATCAACCATTACCATGGATTGATTGGTATCAAGAAGAATGTTCTAATATAAAGGAAAGGGTGGGGCCCATCTTGTAAAGAACGTATGATTAGCTAGTTACTTTGGGAATATCAACCAAAGGGTTAGACTAACCTACAAGAATGGAATCCTAGCCAACCCTAAGGTTTCCTACACCTACAAAAGGTAAGAGGTCTACTCAGAAGGCCACTATAGCTCAAATAAAGATCTCATTTGTTGTTGGTAGTTATTCTCTTGCAAAAACCTTTATCGTCAAGGTTGTGTCTTATATAGTGCAGGTATCTAAAGTTATTGATGTTAGTGCATCTCCAGTTGCATCACAAGGCTTTCCACTTTCTCTTTCACTACCATTATAACCATCCTCAGCTCCATCACCTCCATCATTGTCTACCACTCCGCTGATCACCTCTTCTTTTCCATCTCCATATATGGCCCAAGTTTTCTCATCCCTTCCTATTCTCTCAGATAGAGAGATGATTGGGTTTCTAGTTTCCACTCCATCTTCTCAACATATACTACTTCCTTCCATTTCCATTTCCATTCCTGTTTCATCTTCTCCTGAAGCTATTCTAACTCTCACACCATTTATTATTACCACTTCCATTTCAACTGTTGTACCCAATGCTATTTTACCCAGTGCCCCAAATTTAGCTATGATCATGCCACTTACATCTACGTCTGCTAAACCTAAATCAATATATCACCAGACCCCCAAGAAAAATAAGAAGGTGCCCCTCATAGATGTGATTGAATTAAGTGTGCTAGAACCCACTCAAAAAAGGTATGCCAAACAGCCAAGGGTTGTTTCTAACCTATCAGTAAGCTAGTCAGGAGAAAGGTTCATAAAGATAGCCACCCCCACTAAAGGAAAAACCAAAGAAACCATTACTGCAGTAGATTATCAAATTTCTCAGTTTTCTTTAGGAAAGGCAACACATGAGGGTGCCAAATAGGATGTTCAAACGTCACTTAGGAATTTGTTAGAAATGTATGACAAAGATAAGGATTCTAAATATAAATTGAAAGCATTTAACAACTCACTCCTCTTTTGAAGAAATTCACTTAACCTACTCCAACCACAGATCCTTCAAATGCAACTACTCTGACTATCTCCTCCCATCTTGATGATATCTCATATCATGAAATTGAGAAGATAGGTCAGAAGGGACGATTGGTTGACAGGTGGATTGAGTGTATGATCCATGAGAGTAACACTTTAATCAAAATGGTTGTGGAATTATACAATGATTTGCAGACAGAGAAAGTTTCTATTCGAAAGCTAGATGAAATCCGATTTGAGGATATTAATATTTTGAACCTGAATTTGAATACTTAGGAGGAAATTAGAGAAATAAATCCAAATCTACTTCTCGCAGAGGGTGTAATTGATAATGTCTCTAAGTTGTTTAAGTATCAAAATGCTATGAAATTTAGATATCAGGTGTTGCAGGATTTGATCAACAAAAAGGAGGATAAATGTGTTGAAATAGTGGATTGACTAAGTGACATTGATAACATCAACTATAAATTCTTCAACAAAAATATTGATGCTCTTTCGATTGATCAAATTAAATCAAGTTTCAAAGGTTTAGTTAAGGAGGAGGATGAGGTGACTAGAAATTTCAATATTAATTCAATTCACAGATTAGTTTCATCTCATAATTTAATAATTCAGTTGAAGAATGTGGTGAAAAAATTGAAGAGACTTCATGTCAATGTTGTGAGATAGGTTGATACAATAGATGTCATGAATAATTATGCTTGTCAGCCATAAGAAGAAGATAAACAAGTAATTATCAAATGTTTCATAGATTACAAGCACCGTTTGGCTTTGTGGGAAAAGGATCAGGAGAAACCTGAACAAGAAACAGAGGTTGCATGTCCCAAGTAAGCTTGACATCCATTATTGGAACCACAAAAAAATTGTGAGTCAGTCAAAGTTGTAGGGTTGAATTGGTCAAACCCATGTAATAACTTTGCTATATTTATGGGATCTTGTTCCCTTGGACTTAATTTCACTCTATTTTTAGTAACTAGTTGGTTAAAGGTTCAAATGTAATATCTAAACCTCTAGAAATTATAAATAGTTAGATGCATTAAGTTAAAAAGAGACATTTTAGATAATTTTGGAAGTTACTCTTCAAGCTTGGAAGAGTGCTTCATTTTCTTTGAGCCTTTCAATTATATTCAGAACAATATATTGTCCTAAAATATCTGTTTTATTTTGTTAATCATTGATCAATTTATAACTTATGAATGTTTAATTCCTTGATGTGATTGGTTATTCTACCTTTATCTCAATTATCTTATTTCAATCTATGTGAAAAGTAATATAATTACTTTGAATATCAGTTGTGGAAAAGCTATTTCCATTATTTTACAAAGTTGCATTATTATTTATATTCATGAATGGAGGAAGATTGTAAGACATGTGCATATCATATATTGTTGTGAGGAGTTGATTATGCATTTAAGTAGGTCTATCTTTTCAATATACTTGGTACATCACCATATTTTCATTTTTCTTATCTCTGACTTTAAACCCATAAATCAAGTAGATTAGAGTTACTTTCAAATGTCTTAACCTTGCATATTGATCTTAAATTGAGTGCTCCAAGTCTCAAAGGAATTTGGCCTTCTCCGAAGGTTCATCCTAAGGTGACAAGGTCCCACACCTTGGGTATGTTCCAACGTTGCATGGGATCACTCATAGATTCAATGGGTGCATGATCTGCGTGATAATAGTTTTTGACACACCCAGTGGGACAAGAGTTGGTAGTTCTCCTCATACTTGCATGAATCAAAGTACATGAAAAATAAATATATTTGGTTTTTGCATCTCATTGTGTTAACATATGCGAAGAATTTAGATAAGAGCTTCTATGAGATGAGAAGGAAATTATCAGTATTTTGAGTTATCTTTATCTCCTCCAAGAAGAAGAAGAGGCATTTTAACATCAGCAGTTACAACGTTAACACATAGAGGTCATTCAAATCCTCCTTACAAAAGGTTCCCTTCACCTAAGAACAATCGGCCTCTTGGTAGAATGGAAAGGAACCAAGTGTTTCATGCATTCAATGCAAGTAACCCTATTCTATTATCCCAATGGGATCCTATACCTACTGCTACACTCAAAAGTCTACCATTTTACACAGGGGAAACTCATATTACTCCTATGGAATATATTCTTGATTTGGACAGAATTTTTACAGTACATAATGTTATAGAAGAAAACATTGCGGTCAGACTCCTTACTACTTCCTTCAAGGGAAAAGCACTTCATTGGTTCCGTGGGCTAAAGGGTGGAACTATAACCACTTGGAATGAGTTGGGGGAAAATATATACAAATAGTTCAAAGACAATAGTGACCACATGTCACTCATGGAACAACTCACTACCATAAAGAGAGCTCCATAAAAGTACATGAGTGATTTCAACTTCCAATTCTAAAAGACTTGGAACACGATTTCAACACTCATAAACCCTTCTCCAAATAATGCATTTTTTATTATTTATGATATTTGAATAGTGATATAGTAGTTATGATCCAGTTGATGGGAGGGACCACACTTCCTGATGCCTATGAAGTTCCAATAAGGGCTAAGAACTCTTTAATACGAGTAGGGAAAATCACACCCAAATATCTCATGCCTTTGTTTGCTGAAATTTTAATTAATTATTTGATCATTGCCCCTGTTCCATAATCTTCTAGCCAACCAGATGTGATTGTACCCATTCCTTCAAATGATCTGGTTGAGGTAAAATCGATGCTAAAAACTTTTGGAAATGAACTCGTAGCTCTCAAGAGGAAACAGTCTCAATATGCTCATCCGTACCAATCAAAACATCAACTATATTAGTCAAATTGTCCACCATTTCAAGGAAATAATCAAGCCGTAAATGTGAAGCCACTAAATTTTAGCAGTCCCCTTGTTACTAGTTATTCTAGATTTATTGTACTAGTCTAGAATAATCTAGTTCAAGAATATGAATGGTGTTATCCTTTCTCTCAACCTCGCAATCAAAATATTTTCCCAAATGGAGTTTTGAGCTAGGCACTTATGGTTAAAAGTGTATCTGCTCCACTAGAGGCAAAAAAAAATTCATTTACACAAGAAGCATTTGATCAAGCACAGACTCCTGAGGAAACCACTTTGCTAAGTTGGAAAGAGGACAATTTCTACGGTTTGAATAATGATGCTCCATCAGTTACATCAAATACTCACTCAAAAAAGAGGGAAATGGAATCCCAAGTTTCCAAAATCTAATCAAACATATACTTCACAGCCTCATCTATAAGTGGTAGTTAATACATATGCAGGAAAGAAACCTATAGAGTCACAGCCTAACCATGCTATGAGAATAGAAGGTTCTTTGGGCATCACAATACCCAACAAGCACTTTCCAAAAGAGAATTCTAATGCCCAAAAAAATATCAGCAAAGTAGGCACAATTCCTTAAGTATTGTGGAGAAGATAAGAAGACCAACTTGACTATTACCATGTGGGATGCACTCTTAATTACTTCTCAAATAAACTTGTTGCAAGAGGTTCTGAAAAGTTTTGGTACAACCGATAGATCATCAGGTCATGGAGCAGTAAATGCGACAAGTTTGTGTCATCCTGAAGTGAAAAGCACTGTTAAGACAAACAAACCACCACAATTTTATATCTACCTAATCATTGGTGATCATTTGGTACATAATTGCATGATTGATTTTGGTTCTAGTAGCTCATTCATGCGTAAGAAATTTTTAGATGTCCTAGGAATCCAATACACGCCAGTCTCTAAAGGAGTTGCTCAGTTGGATGGAACACTATGGGTGGAGGCCATGCCTCTCACCACAGTACCAGGTTCAGTAATTGCCAAATTCATTCTGAACCAAATCATTTGCAGTTATGGTGTCCCACAAGCCATTATCTTAGATAATGACACGTCCTTTAAAAATGACGAGGTCTGTGAGTTATGCAGCAAATTCAAAATGAACCATCACACAACCTCTCTTTACTACCCTCAAGCCAATGGGTAAGCTGAAGCAACAAACAAAACATTAAAGGTTATTCTCCTCAAAACATTCAAGGACAACAAGCGAGATTGGAATTTAAAACTATATCTGGCCTTGTGGGCCCATCAAACCTTAATAAGAACACCAACAAGAGCAACCCCTTTCTCATTGGTATTTGGGGCAGAAGCAATTCTCCCACTTGAGTTTGAAATACCCAATCTCCGTATCTTATTACAAGGGATTTTAGATGAAGAAGCTTACAGGGAGGCACGCCTCTCTCAACTGAAATCCTTGACGAGGCCAAGCTAAATGCCGAAAAACGGCACAGAGCCTATGCTGACTGGATGTGTCAGAGGTCTATGAGTGAGAAATATATGAGGGAGATCTAGTTCTATTACTAGATAGCCGGATTGATAAGAAAACTGGTGAAGGAAGGAAGTTTCGGCCCAAGTGGTTGGGCGCATACCGAGTCATGAAGGACTATGGAAACAGTGCGTATATTTTGTGCACACTAGAAGGTGGGAAATTCAATGAAACTGTCAATTCCTTGCATTTTAAATGATTTTACGCATGAGACATCAGAATCACCAATTGTACATTATCGTTATCTACATTGCATTAGTCATTTAGCTGTTTCATTTTTTCCACTCATTTCATAAAAATTGTAGTCTAGGAACTTACTCTTAAGCAATTTATTACAAATTTCTGAAACTATTGGCAAAAAAATTCAAATCACATCTCTTCAAACATCATCAAGTATTTTCAAATCTTCTCATCAAGTTTGATAGACAAGTATTGATGAAAACCATACCAAGGCCTCCATACTTGGTTTTTATCTTTCTTTCTACTAGGTGAAGTTGTCCTTACCCATGGTCTATTCTAGAAGCTTCTTGGTGTCACATCTATCCCTCTTAAGTCTCTTTGAAAGAAAGGATATCCCAAATTCACAAATCAAAAGTGTCAAAAATCAAATAGAATCAAGGTGCCAAGAAAAATAGAATATTTTATTTTACACACTTCTTTACCCCACCAAACTTTGGTGATAAGCCCACGTGTCTTACTAGTGGTGTAAGGTTGGGAAAGGAAAGAAGTTCCCTTACTCACCTATATTTTTCCTTTGGAGACAAACCCATGCTTCTTACTAGTGGCATGAGGCAAGGTGTGGGGGCTTCATTCACACAATTTAACAAACCTTGGTATTCTAAAAATACAAATCAAATTATATTAAGAGAAAACAAATGTCCAAATTCTAAAGAGATCAAATCCTCAAAACCAGATTTTGTCAACCAGGTTGCCATTTATAAATCTAAGTCTAGATAAACTAGAAAGTAAGTGGCCTTCTTAGCTTGGTGGTAGTTCTGAGTAGGATGAGTGTGTAGGTCTAAGTTTGGTTTCTGTTACTGGTTTGTCTGTCTCTCATCATTCCATTCAGTCAAACTCATACAATTTGTGCCCTTCCTCACCCTTGGTGTTGAGCCCTCGCATCTTACTGGTTGCATGGAGTTGGAAATGGGGCAAGTTCATCTCTTTATCATTGTACATTCATCACGTTTTTCCAACATAAGAAGAAATCACAGATAATGCCCAAAGAATTCAAATGTTCAGTACTACAATATGTTTGTATCATCTCATATCAGCATTACAAAAGCATACAAAGTAAAACATTCTGTTTACTATCATTTGTTATCCATCACATACATTCTAAAAAGCATGAAAGAAAATATTCTAAAAAAACATCTAGTGGACATGTGGAGACAAGTCACAAAATCCTAGGCACCAAAAGTCTAGATCCAAATATATATATATACATCATGTTTCATGTACAATGCCATCATGCACTAGGCATGGTCAAAACGCTCAATGAGCCCGAAAAGTAAAAAAACACTCATATAAATATTTGACAAAACACTAAAAAAATGGCCTCTCAACCCCTATGGGATCCCTCAAAGGGCGTACGACCACATCTAGGACTCTGGCTACACTAGTGCTCTGAATGCACTGAAGGCTCACGGTCATGACCAGTAGCTGCTGTCTCACTATGAGAATGACTCCTCATCAAGTGCCTGGTCATCCTATATCTAGCTACCTCAGCGTAGAGAGAAGTCATGATCTTCACCACCTACCAGATAGAGGCAAAAACATCCATAAGCCTACTGGCTACTAAAGGCTCCCCCACGTCCATAGAAAGATCAGCATGAGTCTTCTTCGAGGGGAGCAACAAGGTATCTGTGCATACTCGGTGAATCAAGTCTCGCCACTCATCAGCAGCCGCTGCAAATGAAGGAGAAAACAAGTTAGAAAATGATCAAAAATAAAACCAAGAATAAATGAAAACTAAGACAATTCTAACTAAAGCCAAGTCAAGAGAAGAGTGAAAACTCACTCGAATCTTTCAGACTCCAAGAAGGATCTCTAGGATCCACGTTTGCCACTAATGATGCCACTGACTAGCATCCCTCTCTCACATCTGGGGCAATGTGATGGCCTGTGACAGACTCGCCATCTCCCCCTAAATCTAGAGAAAGAAACTCCTCTGAGATCAGAGTCACCCTCTCTGCACTCTGCTTTGCCCTCTCAGCCCATAAGATGTCCTAAGTGTCATACCAATTAGAATCACTATCATCCTCCCCACCCATCCCTCGAATCTCCATCTCCTTTGTCTCCTCCTTTGTCTCTCCCTCAATGAACTCCTTAGACTCAGAGTCCACGTCAATGGGCTCATCGCTGCTATGGGAGGGACTGGCTGTAGACACAAAATTTGGGTCTTAAGACACCTTGTGTCCCGCATCTCATCTCGCAACCTAACCCTACCTCACCACCTAAACCTTACACACTTAATTATTTATTAATTACCTTATAATCAATAAATCCACATCTCCAACCCTGCCACCTCACCTCACCACCTCACTATGACCTAGCCCTAACCATAAACTAACCTAATTAAAACCTATAACTTGGTCCAAACCCACACCCATGACTCATCACCCATCACCCACACCAAAACAAACCTAATAATGACTTGACCAAGCCCGCAACTAACCCCTCGGGAGAAAAGGAGGGAAAGTTGGCTATTTTACTAAAAATAGCCAACTTTGACCTAACTGACATCGGTCCGTACTAGACTGGTGTCGGTTAGGTAACTGCCATCGGTTCCCTGTAAATGACCTCCCCCAACCAAAAATAAAGGATCCAAATTCATTTGCAAGAGGGAGACAAGTGAGCAAGAGAGAAAAGGTTGTAGAGAGGAGAATTGAGCCAAAGACTATAACTGAGCAACTAGATCACTGTCACACTCATCCAAACATTGGGAGAGTCAGAGGATAGCTTCATCAACTCACTTCTAATTGCCGGATCATCCCAACTGAGCCTTTCCTTCACCACTGCATTCCTTAGACCTACATCCACATCAAAAACTAGTAAGTAGTCTCTTTTATTATCTTGTATGATTCTAGACACTACTTTGTGAACTTTTGATTCATAGGGATTATAAACTCACTCCTGGATCTACCACCCGGTAGTACCCTGCACCTAACCTTCATTCATCCATCTATATATTGCCCCAAAGACATCCTTATCACTCTCTGAGTCTTCTCTATCACCCTACAACTCCCCTCAACCATCTACCAACCTTCTAAGCCCCATCTACCAACCTTCTAACCAACCTCCATTTAAAAGCCCCTAAATCAATGCCCCTACCAATATCGGTCATCCCCTACCGGTATCGGTTTTATAACTGCGGTTGGTTATCCAGTGACCGGCATCAGTCACTGTGACTTATACCAAAAACCAACCTTTCACCTATATACCTCCAAAAAATCTCATATCCAACCTTGTCTATCCCTGTAACTTGATCTGAACGTATTAATAACTAGTGACCAAAAAAACAACATGACATTTTACTATTGGTAGTTTAGTCTCTATTGCTTTTAGTAACGAGGTACCTAAATCGTGATTTCGCAATAGCTTCTTTATTATCATTTGCATTAATTTGTATTAAAAGGGAACTGACCACCTTCGAAAGGAAGTCTAATATTTCCTGGGCCCAAGGTAGTTCCCTCACTTATTGTTTAACAAAAATTTGGTGGTCTTGCATTCTTATTTACAGGTAGTCCTTCCCAGACAAAAATGAGCTCTTCACAATTGGTCTGATCTCTCTACGGTACGTGCACACCTTCCCAACACTCAACAGGTATTCCTCCTAGCCCTAACCCTTATCTGTTTCTCAAGAGAATGAAAAGATAGAAATGACTCTATTCTGGAACAAAATTCTGTGCAAAACATTTTGGCACGCCCGGTGGGACCCTTCTCAGGTTTCTTTCTTTCTTGCTTGTTTTCATATAGGGAGCACACTAGCTATTTCTTTCTTCTAAATATTCACAAAATATTTTGTCATTTTGGTAAAATAACTTGTCTTTCTTTCGCATCTTTGCATTAGTGAAAGTCATCTTCTTAACCTCTTCTCTTTCTTTGCTTCATCGAATATCATTTTCAATTTGGGTTTAAAACACATGCATCACATTCTTGCTTGTTGTTTTTAATTCTAGTGAACGTAGATTAAGTAACAAGTCGTACACATGGGGGTGATATCCATAGTATTGACGAGAAATTAATCTTACTCTCATTGCACAACACATACCAAATCACATCATAAGCTACACAACATCTCAAACATCCCCCCTTCCCGCGGTATTCCTCCACCCGATTGAGTTAGCCTTACAAGCCAAAACAAACTTGACATCTCCCTTAGGTATTTTGTTTAGGATTGACATCATCTTACGTCTAAGGCATAAGCCCAAAGTGATTAAAAAATAATCCTAGGGTTAGTCTCTTGATTTGCTTGTGTATCTTGCTTGTTTTTTTTTGTTTTTCTCTTAGTTTTGTTTCTCTATTATACCATGTCTCAGTGATCACTTCAGACAATTTGGTGGGTCTACTAAGCCTTGTTATCCCCAAACCAGTAGCCTCTTACATTCTCTCGCTACCTTCACAATGACCGACACTGGTCCTCTTCTACCAACATTGGTTACCAAACCGATATCAGTTACTGTGTTTCATAGTTCCTGACAAACCAGCAACCTACCAATTCCAAAATTTTGTTCTTGTTTCTGTTCCTGATTGATTAATTCCCTGATGTATCCTCTTGTCCATCATTTTTATCACCCGGAAACAAGCCGCAGCCATGGTTTCACATGCTTGTTCCATGTCTTTACCTGAGTCACCCCCTTCACATCCTATGGGGAATCCTACGGACACCAGTGCTTTTCCCAAGATCTCTGTAGGAGATCTAGACTTTGCCAAATTTTTGGATGCTAATCCTAGCACCGTACAATATTATTTGTCTCATGCCCATGACCGTACACCTGACGGTCAGCTCCTCTTGGGTATGCCTATTAGTATAGCCACTCACTTAGCCCCTTCCCCACCTAATAACTCCGCCTCACTGTCTCCATCCTTGGCCCCTTCTCCCAGCTCAGTGGCTTCGGTGGTTCATACTACACCAATTGGCCTTCCTTTGGTTAATATGGGGCCCCACATATCACTACCGTCCATTTCCCCTACCTCATCTCTCCCGCAGATTGCCTCTTTCATAACTCGCTCTCTACCATCTATCCACACGAGCTTTCCCTCTCAGGCTCCGCCCATCTTTTCCTTTCCGCAGACTCATCCGGTGGCCTCAACATCTTATATAAGACACCCTTATTCGGCCACCCCAACACATTCATCATCGTTACCTTATCAACATTCAACCCCACCATTGTCTAATAGCGGCTCTTGGCCCAATCCTCCTCTGTTTATGACGACAACACCATCATCTAACCCAACCAATGATTTAATCAAATAGATGATGGACAAGATGTAAAATCTTGAGGCTTCTGTTTCAAGAAGCCGTAACACCCTGACATACGAGAAAGTTTATCATGAACCTATTCATCCTTCTGTCCCCCTTCATACATATCCTCCTTAATGGGAATTACCAAAATTTACTCACCTTAGTAGTAAGGAGGACCCTTAACAACACTTGCGATATTTTAGACATGCCTGCTATCTGATTGCTCATGACGATGCCTTACTACTTCATAACTTCCCCATGTCCTTATCAAAACCTACCTTGGAGTGGTACAGTGCTTTAGCCCAGCACTCAATCTTCTCCTTTAACTAGTTAGCCCAATTTTTCTTGGATCACTTCTCCATCAATATTGCCAAGAAAGTATCTATTACCGACCTCTATGCCATCTGACAATTGAAGACGAGTCTATCGCAGATTTCATTGGACGATGGCGGGGCCTCATCAACCAGCTTACTTATGCCTTACCTTAGGCTGAGCTCATCGAACTCTTTACGCGGGCTTGTGCTAAACACATTTCTCCCACCCTCCAAATTCAAACTTTCCACACCTTTGATGAGGCCTTTACTATGGCTTGGAAACTAGAGATCCGAGCCTTAGAGGAGGAGAAATTGAAGTTGTGTAACAAAAAATCAAATTTCCGAACCCAAGACTCCACCAACAAACCCAACACCACCAACTCTCATGCATCGGTTACTTCAAAATCAAAAGGATCCGTACATGCGGTGACGTTCAAATCTTAAGCACTGTCTAATACCCAGTCAAAACCCATCTATAGGTATAAAGTCGAGCCCATCAAGTACACTCCCTTAGGAGAAACTTATGATGTGATCTTGGACAAATTGCTTAAAGCAGGAGCTATCACCTTGCCTCCTGTTAAACCTAACTCGAGGTTTGATTCCACCCATACTATACCTTCTTGGTATAAAGAAAATTACTTCTGTAACTTTCATCATGTGAAGGGACATAGCCACGAAAACTGTAATATGTTGAAAAACATAGTGTAGGAAATGGTTGATGCAGGGGATATAACCCTCAATAATCCTAATGCCCCTACTAATCGAAATTTAAAAATCTTCAACAAACCATTTCCAAACCATTCATCTAACAGTAACACAAACCAAGAAACCTTAGCCGAGGAGAAGAGTGTGCATGAGATCCATGCAGTTTTCAACTCCTAACCAAGGGCTTCCATCGAGGAAATTTTGAATCGAGCCTCTTCACCAACGTAGGGGTCCTCGCCCCCTTCTCCTTCCTTAGGACAAGAGGACATCACCACTATTCCTTTACCCATAAAGGAATCAACTGCCCAGAGTTCTCTTCTTACAGAAGAGCCTTCTTACACCACATCCCTGCAAGACTGCGAGAGGATGTTATCCAACCTATCTATTTCCCAAACATCTCCTTCCACCACTCTGGCTGCACAAGAAGAAGGATCACCACTTTTTCTATCATCCTTAGAGAAGAAACCCCTCAAGCCTACATCACCAAACTCCTTAATCTTGACATATCCTCTAGAAAATTCCCTCCTCCCTATCAATTCTTCATCTCCTAAATCTTTCCAGCGACCGGTTGACCTCTTAACACCCATTGATACAATGCCTCATTCGCCCCCTATATCACACCCACAGTGGACCGGAATCACAATCCACTTCTCTTCCATACCAAAATTCCCGTTCACACGAGAATATTTTCATCCCCTAGAAGATAGATGATTTTTATGGGAACGTTTGAGTACACCATGCTCTACTCAAATGCAGATGACTAATGCAGACACCTTTACCATATGCCCAAAGATTTTACAAAAGCTCAAAATGCCTATGTCCTCACCTTCACCCCCCTCATCTATACCGAATACCTCATCCACATCTATCAACCTAACCAAACCTTCCCCTACACTTGGGACTTCACCAATACCCAGCCTGACGCACCCACCTAAATGGTTAGATTTATCCAAAAATAAAGCCGTCAATCCACCTAAGAGACAGACCCAATCTCCTCGAGTCCAATCTATGCCTCCACCAAAACTAAAACCCTTACCACCGATCACACTGGTACAGCAGGCACGGTTTCAACCCTTGTCGTCACACCTACCTTCTATATTGGGGCTTCACTCCTCCACCTTGCCTCAATACACCATGCATCCCACGTCTTCTTTAACACAACCTGCACCTTCTGCACCCATACAGAAATCCATGGGCATCTCAACACCATCACCCCAAGTATCCTACCTACCCACCAACCCTAAGAAAACTTGATCATCAAAGGACTTGTTTGTTGTCGCTCCTCTTTCCCCATGGTTGTTTCCTACCACCATGTCATCTGTGGCCTCATCATCTAACCAGCTAAACATGACTTCTACGTAGAAGAAGCCATGCCTAGTTAAACCCAATAATCAAAATACCTTACCTAAACCACCTCCCGTATGAACCACTCATACCCAACCATTACCAAAACAATCAATAATCTCACTCACTCAATCAATAGCCTCATCTTCATCTGAATTTGACCTGCTCAAAGGATCTTACGCCAAGATCCTTGATATGTTGGTAGCGGATGCGACCATTTCCCTACCCCCACTCAAACCCTATGATCCATCTAAACCTCGACCTATAGGTTATGATGAATCTAAATTTTTTTCCTAACACCGCACACCAAGACACAATGTAGAAGGATGCAAAGCTTTGAAAGCCATCCTTCACCAGTTGCCTATCTCGGATGGAAAATCTAAGAAAGACAACTTACAGAGGGAAAATACCTTAGCTTTGATCCCTTCTCCTATACCACCTGTCCCCGCCTCGCCAAAATCTATCATCATTGCAACCCCACCTCTTGAGAATAGTGACTTATTCCTACCATCTTCCTTATCTCGTATTCACGAGATCAACATGATTAGCATTACTACTCGAGGTCAAAAAAACAATGGAAAAAATGAAGAGAGCACACCTGTGACCTCTCTTTCTTCTTTCGCCATCCCGATCACACCACCATGTAAAGTGGTTATTCGTGGACCTACCTATCCAGTCTCTGATGGAGTTTCCCATCGCACCATGATCAAACAACTTCACCAATCTCCTATGAAAATGACACTCTATGATCTCATTTAAACATCTGAATCTCATCGACAAGCTCTAATTGAGATCCTCCAAGGGATAGAGGTCCTACCTAACGAAACCCTGCCCATCACCTCCATCTTAACACCCAATCATGTCACTTCTCTCACCAAACAACCTACCTCCACAACCACCTCTGTCCCTGTACAGCAAGCCGTTGCTGTCTGTTTTTCTGAAGAAGAAATTGTCATCTTTGGTGCAGAAGATCCTGACCCCACTCTTTTCATTTCGGCTTACATCCAGGACATCCGAGTACACCGTGTTATGATCGATGGGGGTGCTAGCCTAAACATCGTCTCTTCCAAAGCCTTCCAACACATGAATATCCCTCCTAGCTGCATGTGTGCCAACCCCACCATGTTGCATTCATTCAATGATGCTATTACTTCTACCCTAGGCACCGTGATCCTTAACATTTGTGTAGGGCCATGTACCTTTCCCGAACTCTTCTATGTCCTTAAGGGAGAGTTCCAATGCAACATGTTGTTAGGCCACCCTTAGATCCGGGCTATGGGATACATTCCCTCCACCTTACATAGATGCATAAAATTCGAGTATGAGGGGAAGTCATACACCGTCACAGCTGACGCTCCCCCCTTCAAAACCTGTAATATGTTATACCGACCTAATGATGTGCTTGTACCAGTCAAGGCACCCATTGATCTGACCCAACCATATATTTCAACCACGCCTCAACCATCCACCTTAGCCACACCCACACCTTCAACCAATGAAACCACTGACGCGAATATCTCTTCCTTCCCCACAGACAACATCCCAACCTCGGATCCCTTGGTAGGTGTTTTTCAAAACCTTACGCTGGGGGAGTACCACCTATAGAATGTTAGCACATTCCATACCCCACAAGAGTATGGACAGTTACATGTGCATCCTACCTACGACCGTCGTGTGGGGGAGGTGATCTCCTACGGACCACCTAATTGCCGCACTAACCTAACATATGGGGGTGTTGACGCATCCTCTGTCACCCCTGAACCTCCCCTTGGTGTGGTTCCCTTCTAACCTAATTTTCAATATCTAACCAACCGTCGTTTCACCCTCACCTTCTTGACTCACTTTGCTTGGAAAGGTTTTGGTTTCGGTATTTATGAACAAGGAAAACATACGATCATTCCCATGACTACACACAAACACAAATATCGTAGTGGTCTTGGATTTTCTGAACCACCTACACCAAAGAAAACTTGTGTCAATTGTATCTAGGAAGACGACGAAGTCACCCCTTCTGAACCATCATCGCCCATTTTTCCATCTTCACCCACGGAGTCGATAGACCCAGAATCTATCCCTCCTAACTTTTTTTTTTTGTGAATGCTATCTTCCTAGGTCCTCTCACTTATCAACGTGATGGTGAAGACCCATCTTCTCTCCCCCTTTTTTATCCAGACATGATCGAAGAAGACTCTCCTTCGATTAATGTTGTGGAGTGCCAGGATGACGACTCCATCCTCACCTACCTTGGTGCGGACAACTCTTATATTCAACGCGCCTTACCATTTGAAACCCAAACCATGTTGAATGAGTCGACTATAGAAATCAACATTCACATGGAGGACGATCCTCACATTGTAAAGATCAGACAATCTCTCGACGCATCAGAACAAGCCGCCTTCACTACCTTCCTTCGTGCCTGCAATCAAGCTTTCGCTTGGTCCTACACTGACATGCCAGGAATCGATCCTGACATTGTTGTCCATAACATCACTCTAAAACCAGACTCCAAACCAGTTAAACAAAAACTGAGAAAAATGCATCCACGCATTGCCCTCTTTGTTAAAGAAGAGCTTTAACGGCTCCTTTATGTTTCTCTCATCTTACCTATTGACTATCCTCAATGGATTTCTAATGTCGTACATGTCACTAAAGCGATAGGGGGACTTCGAATATGTATGGATTTCTAGGACCTTAACATCACTTGCCCAAAGGACAACTTCCCCTTACCTAGCATTGATCAACTTGTTGATCTCACTGCGGGCCATGAGATGCTTTCTCTCATGGAAGGTTTCTCGGGATACAATCAAATTTTAGTAGCCCGACCAATCAACATAAAACCACCTTCACTACCCCCTAGGGGACCTTCTGCTATTGTGTCATGCCGTTTGGCCTTAAGAATGCTGGTGCGACCTATCAGTGGGCTATGACTTACATTTTTCATGAAATTATGAACACTATCCTCGAGGATTATGTCGATGATCTTCTTAGAAAATCCAAACATCGCAGTGAACATCTCAATGTTTTAACCATTATTTTCAATTACCTGTTACAATACTGTGTTCATCTTCAACCAAAGAAATGTGTCTTTGGTGTCCTTTTGCGAAAACTCCTTGGCTTTATCGTCTCTTTGTGTGGCATTGAGGTTGACCCAGCTAAAGTCAAAGCTATCTTAGAAATTCCCCCACCCACTAACCTAAAACAATTGTGTAGTTTGCAGGGAAAACTCCAATCTATCCGGCGTTTCATCTCACAACTCTTGGATCGATGTCAACCTTTCCATCATCTCCTTAAAAAGGAAATTTTCTTTCAATGGAGCAAGGAGTACCACCAAGACTTTAAGCTCTTAAAGCTTATCTCTTGCAGCCACCCGTGCTTATCCCACCTCAGGACGATCGCCCTTTCTACCTTTACCTTTCTGCCATCGACCATGCTTTAGGAGCCATGCTCACACATCGTGACTCTGAGCAGCAAGAGCAAGTAGTTTATTACATAAGTCATACTCTTGTGGATTACAAGACTAGGTATACACACATAGAAAAGTTGTGCCTAGCCCTATCATTCGTGGCCAAAAAACTCCGACATTACCTCCTGAATCACAAAACTTTTGTCATCACCAATGCTGATCCCATACATTATATGTACGCTAAACCTCATCTAAACCAACACATCACACGATGGCTTATGCTCCTCACCAACCTCGACCTTGAGTTTGTACACCAGAAATTAGTCAAAGGACAAACTAATCAACTCGCGGAAGCCCCTTTACCTGGGGAACAATTTACCAATTTTACTTTCCCTGATGAACTCATCGCAACCCTTTCGCTCAGTGATGCGTCTTATCCGATGACCATCTTCTTTGATGGATCTAAATGTCAACACGGTGGAGGGGCGGGCATTTTTCTCATTCCTCTTGATGGTGAACCTATGCCTCTTTCATTCAGGCTCAATTTCCCCTGCACTAACAATATAGTGGAATACAAGGCCCTTGTTTTGGGTCTCCACATTACGTTACACTTAGGTGTGAAGTCTATTAACATTTTTTGTGACTCTCAATTGGTAGTAAATCAAGTTACTGGCATCTACCAATGTAAAAATGAGGAACTTCAAAAGTACAAACGTTATGTAGATTCACTTTTGACCTTATTTAATCATTATTCTATCTAAACCGTTCCACGCTCAACTAATAAATTTGCGGATACTATGGCTTGCTCGGCCTCGCAAATTCCTGCCTCACCGACTAACTCTGACATATTTGTCTTGGTCCAAAAACTCTTTGCCCCATCTTACTTAGTCCCAGACGTTTGTATGGTAAATAATGTATCTATTGATTCGTAGGATACCTGGTATCACCAATTTCACGACTACCTTATAACCTCTGTTCTCCCACCTGACCTTACTAGTAATGGCAAACGAGCTTTTCTTAAAAGTGTTTCTCATTATGTCATCATGGGGGGACTCCTCTATAAACGTTGCTTCGATGGTATCCTCATTCGATGTCTAACCGGCACTGAAGTCACCCATACCATCCAACAAGTCCATGACGGAATTTGTGGTGGGCACTTTAGTGGCCTTGTTGTGGCCAAGTGGATCCTTTTCCTAGGATATTATTGGCCTACTCTTAATAAATACTACTGTGAATACGTTAAGCATTGTGTTATGTGTCAACAGCATGCCAACCTTCACCATACTCCCAGCCACCCACTATAGGTCGCACGAGATCTTTGGCCTTTCTCACAATGGGGTTTAGACCTTATTGGCGAGATTCACCAGCCTTCTTTGCAGCGTCACCATTGGATCCTCATGGCAACCGAATATTACACTAAATGGGTGGAGGCCATTCCACTCATTTCAACCAAAAAAGAGAAAATTGTTGAGTTCATTAATCATCACATTATTTGTCGTTTTGGTGTTCCTCATCGCCTAATAACAGGTAATGGTAAATCTTTCTAAAATAAGTTGTTACGAGCCCTTTGTGACAACTTTGGTATCAAAATTAGCTTCTCGTCACCCTACTATCCACAAGTAAATGGTCAAGCTGAATCTTCTAACAAAACCCTAACCAAAATTCTCATGAAATTCATTAACGATTCTAGGAAAAACTGGCATGACCACATCCCCTTTGCCCTTTGGGCTTATCGTACCAGCATTCATACTTCCACTAATGCCACACCATTTTCTTTGGTGTATGGTACTGAGGTTGTCTTGCCTCTCGAAATAAAAATCCCTTCCCTCAGAATATCTCTCTAGGATATTCTCACCAATGATGACTTCCACCAAGAGCGGTTAGCCCAATTAGAGCTTCTTGACGAGCGTCATCTTACAGCTCTCAACCACCTTCAACTTTATCAAAAGCACATCAAGCGTGCTTATGATAAGAGAATTCATGAGCGTACCTTTAAGATTGGTGATCTTGTCCTCAAAGAGAATCAACACGTAACCAAACTAGAAAAGAGAAAACGTGGAAAATTTGCTCCTAATTGGATTGGGCCTTACATTATCACTCACACTTATGGATCAGGTACTTATCGTTTAGCTTCACTTAATGGTAAACCTGAACCTGAACCCCTTAATTCCTTCCATCTCCGACCATTCTACTATTGAATTTAGTGTTACATCACTTCTTATCTACCTTGCGCTCATCCCTTGAGCTCATTTACCACCTCATACACCTTGTTTCATGCATCTCAAAGTAGAATCAAACTCACATGGTTTGATCATCACCTCCTCTTAAAGACACCTTCCCTTTTTAGTCTAGTCCATGACTTAAAAATATCAAAATAACAAGTTCTCAATTATACAATTCTGGGATATTATTGAGTCAAAATTCCTGCAAAACTAGATGCTTCATGCCAAACGAACATCTCGACCTATAAGCTATAAACTAGACTGCTCCCTCGAAGGACAGCTATGTGCAAAGCCGCATCTGCTACTATAAGTAGACTAATCCCTTGAAGGATAGCTATGTGCAAAGCCGCATCTACTACTATAAGTAGACTGCTCCCTTGAAGGACAGCTATACAAAGTCATCCTCTATCAGAAGCTTCTCACATTGATCAGCTTCGTGAAGACCTCAAGAACAAAAAAATGCATATCCCATATAGACTTCCCGCATCGATCAGTCTATATCCAGAAAAATAAAAGTATCATTCAAAAGCACTTTTGAGTCATGGACTTGTCTATTTAGGTTTGGTTCTCTTTCATCAGAATAATCACCTTATAACAAGTTCTCTCCGCCCAAGCTATACCATCCACCTCACCTCACCATTCTTCAAAACAAAAAAACTCAAAGGACGTGACATATATCTGATATATTGTTATTATAAAACTCTTTTCATCTATCGACTTCTGGCCTATGCAAGGTACCTAAGGATTTAGGCTCATCCTAGGGTAATATGTAGTTTGTTTAGCTCTTTCCAACTAGGGACACTTTTACCTCTTTTACCCGAATCTAGGATTATGTGTTGACCTTAATCAAGACATGGTTTCCTATGCTTGGGTAAGCTAACCCTCGCTTCACCTATACCCACTTCAACACCAACAACATTACCCTACCAACATCAAACTTTTACCAACCAACAAATTTCTTAACCACAACCAAATTGCCTGAATTCACCTCTCCCTGGTCCTAAGGGAGAACTACATCGGTCTGAGGCCCCTCCTTGCTTTGTGCAATGGGCTATGTAGGCAGCACTTAGGAGACATGTGGTCTCCCAAGGTTAGCTTGACCATCCCCTACCATAACCTATCATGTGTTTTGTTTCCTTCAAAATATAAATATTTTTTTGTATTTATAACACTCACCTTTGTCCTTTATCAATCCAAACATTCAACACACAAACAATCTTATTATTATCATAACTCCAATCAACATACATATTCAGTTTTATTTAGTTGTTAAACAAACACATCTTCTCTATTATCAACACGCAGGTCGGAGTCCTTATTTATTCTTCTACCCCTATGTATGAAACTCACTTAGGCCCCCGCACCTTATCCTGGACTAGGTAGCGATGGTGATCGTCGACGCCGCTCACCTGGCCTCTCCATCCTCAAAGGTACTAATGCTATTGGTTCCTCCCACTGATCCACCAATATCTCCTGTAACATATGAATAGGCCCTCTCACATGGAGGAATCTTTCCTCTAGTCTCTCCACTCGTGACTATGAAGCCTCTAACAATCTCATGGTCTTGTTCACCTGTGTTTGCAGCTAGTGAACTAAACCCTGCAGGCGGTCTCTCTCCGCTGTAATCATAGCTATGTCAAGATGACTGGCCCTCTCGTGTCTACCTCGCAGCTCTTTTTCCCACCATAATCTATAAGACTCTGTCACTCCTGCATCCATTACCCTGCGATCGGCTGCTATCTCTTCTGGTCCTTCTAGAAGTGTTGGCCATGGAGGTGAGAATGGTGCCTCAGTGTCGATCCTCCTGTATGGTATATGATCCATGGGTACATCCTGAACAAATCCAAATTGTCGTCGCACACGATATAGAGGAATCCTCTCGTACTCACCTAGCCTGTGTCCTGCAATCCACCTCAATCGCTCTACACCCCTCAAATCCTCGGCTATGTTCATCGTCACCATGTAGTTCCCATTAGGCCTCTAATAGATATCTGCAATCATCACTATCTCCAACATCTGCCTGTAGTACTCAGCATCATATATCACGGTCTCGGATCTTTCCTCTTGCTCTGTCTGGACCCATCGCCTAAATCCCAATCTCTGCAATCCTGTCTCTCCTACCTGGATTAGTCAGCCTATTGGTCGCACACACAATGTACTCATAGTCCAAACAATGTAATAAGTATGCACAATCCAGTGTAGTCCTGTGATTTCACCTGCATGCCCATAAACCCCTGTATAGCTCCGCCAGATATGCGGGTGCCCATGTGAAAGTAACGGTACCTTCTATCATCTCACGAATAATACACATCAATGATTTTGGAAATCTTCCCCCGTCTGCTCTAGGTAATGCATAATACCCCACCGCTATCATTAATACCACGGCCAACCTTGTTGCCTCAGGGTGTGCAGCAAACATTATACCATAAGTAAATGTCAAGATTCACTGTGTCAGATCTCGTGCGGCTAGACCAAATACTGTCAGTATCGTTGCCCGCGCCGCGTTGGGCCCTGCCTAATACACTAGTCTTCCTATAATTGGAAGTCTCAAAATTCGAAACACATCTTCTAACGTCACTGTCATCTCCCCTATTGGCAAGTGGAAGGTATTCTTTTTTGGATTCCATCTCTCAATCAGTGCCTACAACATAGCATGATTGCGTATAATTTGTGAATAATACCAGATTCTGCTTAACCCCACACGGTTTATTAATGCCCACTTATTTGGTGTTACATCCGCTCATACCCATGATAACAAAGTTGGCACCCTATCATTCATCCTCAACCCTGCCTCTGCCTGCACACATCAAACCAACAAACATCAAATAAATCCCCAAATGTTTTTTACGACAATCTGTAACTTTACACAGTAACCGATATTGGTTACCTAACTGATACCGGTTAGGCATAAACCGATATCAGTCACTGTCAATTCTATCCACCCTGCTCAAAAACTTACACCTCCTATGATAACTTACTCGCTTGTTTTCCCCTCTCTATACCTAATTTTTTTTTGAAACACCTGATTACCTACCCCATAATACTCGCCCCATCCCAAACCCTTGCTTTTAACCTTTCTTTTCATCTCTACCCACTTACCTTAGCACATCCTATTCATAAGCATGCAAAATCTAATTACAACCAAAACTTATACCTCTTGGGATGCAGCAGCTTGAGGTGGAACCTATCTTCCTTCTCCTCTCTACCCACCGGATGGTTCTCCTTGTTCAACCATGTTCACCACCCTCTTCACTATAACTTGCCTTTACGCCTTCTTAATCCAAGCCCACGATCATTTTACCTGTCTCTTTCCTCCTTATCACGTAATTCTCCCCTGCAATTAACCTATATGGATGTCAACAACCTCGCATCCTCGTATTTAACATGTTGCATGACTCTAAAAATAAGAATTTTAGTTGCCACCCAAGCCTTTCTATTTTTAGAAAATCACGTTTTAGCATAAACAATATCGGTTACCTAACCGATATCAGTCACATAGTGACCGACATCGGTTAGCTAACCGATATCGGTCACCTATCTCCTTTTGCTTATACCTAGGCCTTTTCTTTGTTTTTTACAAATTTTTAGCGGAGCCCACCTCTTTTCTGCATAATGACATCATTATCGAACTCCATCATCATAATAACATCACATTTCAATATGCCATATCATCACAACATCATAACATCATCTATCTACAATAAAATTTAATACCATCAACAAAATACATGATGACATTATCAATATATGCATCAAACCCATCAGATTATATCACACCATTTGGATCTAACTCATCATCTATACACATTATATATATATATATACCATCGATCAAATCAATGTCAAAATATACAAATTTCAAAATGCATGGGGCCTCTGTAATCAATGTTTAAAATACAAAGTTGGCACGCATGGGGGCCTGTGTTCTCTCAAAATCTCAAACTCAGCTCGCAGGCTAGTCTCTCATGTCAAAAGTATACTCGGCTAGCAGGCCGGTATCAACTATACAAAATGTACTCGGCTCACAGGCTGGTATATACAACAACATTGAATACATAAATCCTATGTGGGCACGTAGGCCCCTATATGCACACTTGATTCATAGACCTGTGTCTCTATCAAAAATCATCCATCCAACTCGACCAAAAATGTCTCTGCTCTTGGGGCAACTCAGCTCTCTCCCCCTCCCTCAGCTCCTGTCCCTCAGCTGGCCCCCTGTGTCGGGTCTCGCCTCCTACCTGTAACCGACCCACCGGCTGTGGCTGCGACCCCCCTGTGACCTGTGACTCCGGGAAGTCTCAGCTTTATGAGCCGTATATGGCTGATAATCTACACTGGTACCATCAAGTAGGTCCTGATAGTAACGGGCCTCCGCTCTAGCCTCCATGTAATGGGTCCGTGCAACCATGACTGGTGGGGCTGGTCCCCTGACTCCTAATAGAAGTGGGCACTGCCTTGCCTATATGCCCTGAACCTAGGCTGGTACCTGTGGTGGTGGTGGAGCTGCCATCGGAACTTGAACAGGGACCTGTGGTGAGGTTGTACCTGTGCCTGTGCCTGCACCTATGCCTGGGCTAACTGCCCCTGTAACACCCCAATCTGTGCCTGTGTGGCAGCAAAGCTGCCCCTGTAGTACCTACACCTGACCTACGAGACAGTCCCTCTCCGCTATAACAGCCGCTAAATCTGGTTGTGCTGGACTGTGCTCTCACAGCCGCCCTCTTCCCTTCCCACCAAACCAAAAATGAGACTGTAACCCTGACATCATCCACTGTGTCATCTGTCAGTCTCTCTGCTACCCAGACTGGGTCAAATGGCTGCGGTAGAGGTAGTGGTGCCTCTACATCCTCCCTCTGATACTGTGGGAGGGGAGGTGGCACATCCTGCCCTAGTCCTAGCTATCGTCGTACCCTCTCTAGGGGAATCCACTCATACTCCCGGGGTCTCCGTCCAGCTATCCAGAAGATGTACAAGATCCATCGCAGCTATGCTCAGGCTCCTCCACGGGGCTGATGGCCTCTTTATGGCCTCCATATAATATCTAATGCAGTCAAGCCCTCTAACATATGATCTGTAAAAGGTAACATCCTGCCCTGCGACCACTGCTCGTGGCTGGCCCACAACCCCCAACCACCTCTGAAACCCATATCTGTATACTTCCTATGGCCCTAGCTGCTGGGGCAACCCCACTGGTCGTATACACATGATGTGCTCATATGCCCAGCAGTGTAACAAGAATGTTCAAACATATACCAAATCACCTCATCTGGTGATAGCCCCAGAGCTCTCTGTATAGCTACACCAGATACACTGGTGCCCATGCGTAGTAGGTGTGCTCCTCCACCATCTCCTGTAAAACTCCCATCAGAAAGCCTGTGGGAAGTGGCCTCCCTCTGAGTTAGGGAGGGTGAAGCAGGTGATACTAACCATCATCAGCATGGAAAGCCATGTCTCCTGTCGATGAGCGCGATACATCTCGCCGTAGCAAATGCTCGCACTATGATACGTAACCAATGGGGCTGCATCCCCAAATACCTATAAGATGCTATCCATCGTTGTCTCAGCATCCACCTAGAACACCTCCTCACCTATGATCAACAGTCACAGGATGTGACACACATCCTCTAGGGTGACTGTCATCTCTCCAGTAGGGAGATGGAAGGCATTGGTTTCCGGATCCCATCTCTCGATGAGGGTAACCATCAGGCTATGGTCCTTATCCACAACCCTATACCTCTCGACTCCACTGAGTCCAACCTCCTGCATAACTGTCCACTGCTTTGCGGTCACATGTGGCCACTTCCGCTCGCATGGTCAATAGGGGCAGGCATCCGTCATACCCTCAACCATGGTCAACTACTCACCCAGCAATGCCTACAAAACATCAACCCACTCCATCAGTCCTACTCCTATAATCCCTTAACAAAACAACCAACCTAACCCTCTATACTTACTCACCCACCCAACCACCCCACAACCCAACTCTAGCCCTTTAACCATACCAAACCAATTTAACCCATCCCAATCCATATGCAACCCATAACCTATCCTACCCGAATCGACCCCAACCACCCAATTACCCCCCACCCCAATAACCTATCCTACCCCAATTAACTTATCCCACCTAATCCCCGCTAGCAATTCACCCACCTCACCCAGCAAATCTACCTTCTCCCCCCTCAACCCTATAATCTATCCTACCCGCCTAAAACAACACCCAATCAAGCAATTTTACAACCCTCCCTCCTACCCATGGTGACCATTATCGGTCTACCTCGACCGCCATCGGTCCCCCACCCGCACCCTATGTTCAAATTTTCTGAACCAACGTCGGTCGACACATGACCGATGCCAATCTCTGCACCTACCAATCTATACCTAAAAACTGTGACCGATGTCGGTCGACTAGTGATCAACATTGGTCACTGTGGGGTTTAGGGACCGAACCGAAAACGGCCCCCAAATCCCCTTTTTTTCCCTATTTCTGCCCATTTACCTAGCACAATTTCCAAAAACCTTACCCACCCTAATGTTTTTGCTTACCTAATATATCTACCCAATCCATTTTACTGTTTACCTTCATTTATTCATTATTTTATCAAATTTTGGATTCCTACCCCAATACCCAAATCCCAGCTAAATTCATAAAATTGATAGAAATAGGGGTTCAGAGCCTACCGGTATGACTACACGTCATCGTGGTGGGATAGGTGGTGGTGGTCCAGCTCCTCCAGCACCCCTAGCACCTCCTGCTCCTCTAGCCTGTGCCATAGCTCCAAATCTCCTCAGCAGGGTCCTCAACCAATCAAGCTCTTCCTCTCGATCTCTAGGGCCTACCAATAACTCACTCACCCACTCAACTAGTGCCAACTCAGCCCAACCACTTGACACAATCAATTTAAAACTCCACAAGAGATGTTTTGGCACTCACATTCACAATATGAAAATGACATGCCACTTTTTTCTTTTTATAGGTTTTGACCTCTAACCGATATCGGTTAGGGTGCGCCCTAGAAGACCGATATCGGTCTTCTAACCGATATCGGTCACCCATAACCGATATCGGTTACCTACTTATCTTAACCTAACTCCTACCCTTATCCACCAATCTCCATTTTTCACCACATCGCCTACCCCCAGCTTTGCTAAATAGCCTTATTTTGAATTCATCGGCCCGACCCAAGGCCGCAACCAACCAATCGGCCCGACCCGAGGCCGTGACCCAAGACCCCGCAACCAGCCAACCAATCGGCCCAACCCACCTGAGGCCGCAACCAACCAATCGGCCAATCGGCCCGACCCCTGCAACTAACCAATCGCCTGCCGCAACCAACCAATCGGCCTGACCTAACCAATCGGCCGACCCGAGGCCGCACCTAACCAATCAACTAACCAATCGGACCCGAGGCCGTACCCAACCAAGGCCGCAACCAACCAATTAGGCCCAACCCAATCGGCCCGACCGCAACCAACCAATTGGGCCCGACCCAAGGCCGCAACCAACCAATCGAGGCCGCACCCAACCAATCGGTTCGAACTGGGCCAACCAACCAATCGGCCCGATCCGCCACACCCAACCAATCGGCCCGACCGAGGCCTAACCAACCAATCGCAACCCAACCAATCGGCCCGACCCAAGGCCACACCAATTAAGTGCCTCAACCAAGGCCCACAAATTATGATTATATCCACCCATCATGTCGTTGTTTGTTCAATCGAGCTCACCTGTTCATGTTTTAGCATGACTAGGATACTTGAATTGCTCAGCCGACCAGATTTTCCTAGACCGAGACCGTGACATTTATCTCAACCAAACCAACCATTTGGTACTGCCGAACATGCCTAAACATTTCGGTACCTTACCCATTATATCCCCTGGAGCTACTTCCTATGCCTTGGATACCAAGATTATATCAACCTTGTTTGGATAAACTATCGACCTTTGCCTATGAATTACTTGTTTGCTCTTCAAATCGTGTACCCTAGTTACACTACTGCATTTTAATGTATGTCTGCTTCCTTGAACTCACCCCACCATCTTACCATCATCTCATCATCATTCACCCTTTATTAACCCTATCCTTGATTTCACATCGCCTCAATCTGTGATAGATTTGAGGGGGATTAACTATAACCTTAACTAGGGCAAACACTTCTTATTATTTTCAGTGCAGCTTTATAAGACAAGCTTCATGACAACAAGGGGAAAATGTAAACACCAAATTTGGGCCTTACGATGCCTTGTGCCCCGCATCTTATCTTGCAACCTAACCCTACCCCACCACCTAAACCTTACACTCTTAATTATTTATTAATTACCTTATAATTAATAGATCCACATCTCCAACCCTGCCACCTCACCTTGCCACTTCACCATGACCTATCCCTAACCCTAAAATAACCTAATTAGGACCTATGACTTGGTCCAGACCCACACCCATGACTCATCACCCCTCACCCACACCAAAATGAACCTAATAATGACTTGACCAAGCCCACAACTGTCCCCTCGGGAGAAAAGGAGGGCAGGTTGGCTATTTTGCTAAAAATAGCCAACTTTGACCTAGCCGACGTCGGTCCCTAATCGACCGGCGTTGGTTACATAACTACCATCAGTTCCCTGTAAATGACCTCCGCCAACCAAAAATAAAGGATCCGAATTCATTTTGTAAGAGAGAGACAAGTGAGAGAAAGAGAAGAGGTTATAGGGAGAAGCATTGAGCCCAAGACGATAAAAGAGCAACGAGATCATTGTCACACTCATCTAAACATTAGGAGAGTTGGAGGATAGCTTCATCAACTCATTTCCAATTTTCTGGATCATCCCAACTGAGCCTTGCCTTCGCCACTGCATTCCTTGGACCTGCATCCACATCAGAAACTAGTAAGTAGTCTCTTTTATCACTTTGTATGCCTTTAGACATTAGTTTGTGAACTTTTGATTCATAGTGATTATAAGCTCACTCTTGGATCTACCACTCGGCAACACCCTACACCTAACCTTCATTTGTCCATATCTATATTGCCCCAAAGACAACTTTCTCACTGTCTGAGTCTTCTCTATAACCCTACTACTCCCCTCAACCATCTACCAACCTTATAAACTCCATAAACCACCTTACAACCAACCTCCATTTAAAATCCCCTAAATCAATGCCCCTACCGATATCAGTTATCCCCTACCGGTACCAGTTTTATAACCGCGATCGGTTATCCAATGACCGGCATCGGTCACTATGAATTATACCAAAAACCAAATTTTCACCTATTTACCTCCAAACAATCTCATATCCAGTTTGGTCTATCCCTGTAACTTGATCTGAACGTATCAATAACTAGTGACCAAATAAACAACATGACGTTTTATTACTGGTAGTTTAGTCTCTATTGCTTTTAGTAATGAGGTACCTAAATCATGATTTCGTAATAGCTTCTTTATTATCATTTGCATTAATTGGTATTAAAAGGGAACTGACCACCTTTGAAAGGAATTCTAATATTTCCTAGGCCCAAGGTAATTCTCTCACTTATTGTTTTAACAAAAATCTGGTGGTCTTGCATTCTTATTTATAGGTAGTCCTTCCGAAACAAAAAAGGAGCTCTTCATAATCAGTCTGATCTCTCTACGGTATGCGTACACCTTCCCAACACTCAATAAGCATTCTTCCTATCCCCTAACCCTTATCTATTTGTCAAGAGAATGAAAAGATAGAAATAACTTTATTCTGGAACAAAATTCTATGCGAAACACCGCCGGCAAGCTAAAGTAAAGGTGCCTAAGGAGCATCGGCTCCCCCTCGAGCACGTACCACCCTCCTGGCTGCGATAGGAACACCAGGAGTAATAGTAGTCCAACCCCGGCCTCTAGGACCTCCCCAAGCCTCACAAATAGATATATACACTAGCCCCGCTGGAGGAAATATGTCTATTTATGGGAGGCTGAACTGCTGTGGTACTCGGTCAAAGGGGTGGATCTCCAACTTCCAAACCCTGTCTACTAGCTGAATGGTAGTATAACAAGCAATCAATGTGACAGTCTGCTCTCCCCATAACCCTGCCATGTCCTGATAAGGAGTAACCTCCATGTTTGAAATGGTCAAAGATGCCACTAGTTGGTGATGGGCTCTAAGAACGGTCATCCCTATCCACCTTTCTGCCCTGATGGCCCTAGGATCCTCCGCCTCTACACCTCTCCTGTACGGAGTGATATGCTCATACACCCAACTCACGACAAGAGTTGGGTGGCTCAGTGATTGTCCTTGTAGTTGGACCACCCTGTATAAATCGTGGTAGGTGGTCCCGAGGATGTCTGCTTCCCAAGCGTAAATGCGTCCATGGCCCTCAATCTATGCAATAATGGGGGTACGAAAATATAAGAGAGTGTCTCCTCCCTTGTCCCTAATAAATCTCCAAGCAAGGATGCTCATGATGGCCTTGTGGAGCACAGGAATGTCTGTATCAACAATGGAGCAGATTCTCACTCCCTTCCTCGACCCCATCGAAACAACTACATCTCCCATATAGGTAACCCACTGAACCACCTGAGATCTCGATACTACTTTCTTAAGAGACAACCACTTCCTAAAGATCGGAACCCCTAGTATATGGTAAACATCCTCCAGGGTGATGGTCCACTCACCTCTAACTCCTAGAAATTGGAAGATGTTCTGATCTGCATCCCAGTATGAAAATAAGTCACATAGTATGTGACTAGCAGGTGCACCGTGAGGGACCTATGCAATCCTCCAAATGTCAGCCCTCTGAAGAGTATCTTGCTATACCTGAGTGAGTGCCTCTAACACTTCTGGGAGCCAATCAAACTCCCTCTCTTAGCTCCATCTAATATACTCCTCCTTCTTCTGCATACACCCAAAAACACAGAAAAGGAGTAAGTTAGTATCAAAATCTGATTGGAAAAGCTATCAATAACATGTAAAAGTGCTAAAAATGAAAAAATAAGTAAAGCAAAGCATTTTTTGCTTTCTATCACGAACCACCGCCCAGTGCAGAGAGGCACTTCCGTAACTGCCACCTTTTAAGGCAGCAGTCCTGTAACCGCCGCCCTATGCAGGGCGGTGGTCCTATCCTAAAAACGCAAATGGCACAAAAGCCCTAAAAAATGCCTTAAAACAATCAAAAGACCCCATTTTAACTAAAATAAGGACCTACCCTATAGGCACCCCCCTTTGAGACTCATTTAAAACTAGTGTTTTCAAAAATACCCCCCCAAGACAAAGACTTCATCATTTCCACATTTTAGGTTCAAAAACAATAAATTGAGAAGAACTAACCTGATACTTAGCGAGTCGATGTTCTGCTCTCGGAGGCATGATCATTATCTCACCACGAACGTTTTGACTATACTCTCATCGAAAACCATCATCGTGGGTCCTAGAGCTCAAAAACTATCAAATCAATCCTCGTAAATGAATAGTGAAATGAGTACGTTTTATATATAACCTTTTAAAATTGATTTTGAATGTCTTTCGCAGGGTCGGAGCATTGACGGAGGTAAGTTCTAAACCCCGCATAGATGGTAAGTCCTCCTTTCATATCAATTTACTCTTATTTCTCAAATTGTTTTATCTAGATGCACTTGAGTCCCTTTTTTCATTTTGTAGATAGCAGGATTTTGGATGGTGACTTTCTAACACACGGGCGTGTCAGGTATAACTCTTAACTCCCCATTTCGGACCGCCATACTCAGATCCACCATTTTACACCTCTTCATGGCTAATACGCTTCTCTGAGGGGGCAATATGTATGTACCCAAAATTGTAGGGTACTGCACCGCCGGAAAGATGTTACACATACCCCAATGATGATACAGGTCTCCTTGGATGGTGTTCGGAATCCAAAAAAGCTCGCCAAGTATACGTTTATATCCCACATTCCCCACTCAGCCTTCACATGCTTTGTTTTTCCCTCTGCCCCCTTTTTTCTTACATTTTGGTCTTCATTGACGACACCGCTACCCAAGACAGGGCGGTGGTCCCGTAACCACCGCCCTGTATAGGGCGGCAGTCTTGTCCACAATTTTTTAGAAATTTTTGATGATTGCATCAAACGTAAATATTTAATTTCTACCCACATTCTTAAGCTACTTTGCTTTGAATTTATGTTTTGGCCGCCTTGTGAATATTGTTTTCCCTTTGTTTATAGTAAAAGATTTCAATTGGGAGTTACCCTCTGGTAAATGCATTTGCTATAAACAGCCAACTTTTTTTCAAGAAAATGGCCCCTCTCCTTCTCAATTCTATTATTCAGTCTTTTGAATTTCTCAATTAGAATTCCCATAGTTTCATGTTTTTCTTCCATTTTTAGTTTTCCTTTGTTGTTTAGAGGTCATTTGATCTTCTTTTTTTAGTCTTGCTTCATTATTATTCCATGCAAGTGAGTTTAGAGTAAAGTAGTTTCATTTATAGACTGGAATCCATTAGAGTTGCAGGTTTTTTTCATCACAAAGGATAGTTTTAAGAACTCTTGGTGTATTTTGTGTTGTATTCCCACAATAAATCCCGCTAGGAATTGAATAGTCAAGCTCTATTCACTTGTGCTATCCCTCTCCTACTCGCATTGTATTCAGTCAATATCCAAAGCTACCATTGTTCGAATACCTTCTTCTATTGATGTTATCATATACACACTTTTTTGGATTCAATAGAACATGAAGGAATGAGGAGATCACACTGAGGGGACAAAGTTACACACAATTGGATTTACCACTATTCTTTAAACGCCAGGTTTGAGCTATCAAAGTTCTAGTTACAACATATCAAATAGAGTAGTGAATTATTTTATTTCAGTCAAAATCTCACTCTCGATATCACCAACGAAGCTGTGGGGATTGATAGTTTCTAAGAAATTGTGATTCATTCCTCACTTCTGAGGTAGTATTGAGAGTCTTTCAATTTAAAATAATTAGTTGCTTAGATATTTAGGATAAATTCACAACTGCACAGGCAAGTAGCCACACCAGGCTATTTTGTTTGTTTTAATTCTATTACTAGATTAGTTGTCCATTTTCTAAATATATTAGAATAGCTGCTCTTTGATTTTGTTAAAATACTCCATCGAAAATACAAAAATAAAATAATACATGCATAGTGTAGATATATCTTTCATAATTACTTTATTAATTTTAATTAGAAAGTTGAATCGTTTTGCATGACAATCACGGGACCTATAGAGCTTAGAGAATATATATTTGAACCAATAGTGCCTCAACCAAATCTACATAAAACATTAGCTGATATAGATAAAGACCTTAGGATACAGGTCTTTTGAACAACGACAAACCTACAAACAATTAGTGAACAACTGAGAAGGTTAAATATCGAAAACGACAAGGCATACACATTTTGGTCAAATAATCCTAACTATAAACTGCCTTGATAAAACATCTGAATGACTATACAAGGATTCGAAAGAGAAAAAGTATTTGGTTGTGATCCTTTAGTTCCACAACTTGATGCAAGAGACCTCCTCGTTGATATAGATACTAGCTTATGCATTCAAGTTACCAGAACACCTTTAAGGTATTATGAGAAAATTATACAACTTCTAATTCTAAACATAGAGGTTGAAAATGCGTATGATTAATGGATAGTCAGAAGAAGGGATTGATTCTTCACATGACCATAATAGGTCCACAACAACAACGAACTCACGATTGTGATCCCCAAGTCCCACAACCCAACGGGCCTACAAATTAGTTAAGTATTGATACTGATTTATGAATGTTGGTATTTAGATGCTCACCACTCCCACCAGATATCATAATGCAGTTCTCCATATTAAATATAGAAGCCAATCAATCTAAAATTTTCTGGAATAGACCAGAAAACCACCCATAGTTCACTACAAATCCACTGAACCTCCTATCACCATTTTCATGACCTTGTCTGGAGATATATACGAAGCTCCCACAGGTCACTTCCCACGTATCCAACAACCAATAAATAGGATCTCAACAAAGCTCAACATTGATTGGAGCCTCCGAATAGCTATCATATCTGAACAAACCATTACACCAATTCAAGTTAGGAGGGCCTTCTTTGCCTTAGATTCGCAAATTCCATTATTGTGTATTGAGGATATAAGATTACCCAATTAGTTTTTCTATATCCATTTATATTCCACATTCATCAGCCATCTCGGCATGACCTCAAGAGGTTGGGTACGGGGAAGAGGTACTTGTAGATTCCCATGCTCGTAGGTCACTTTTCCAGTGTACAAAACTGTTGAACCCGATGTAAAAAAACAAATATTCCCCTTTTATTTTATTTCTTTCATCCACCTTCACTCTTTCCCATTATTCTACAGGTATTTATATACCCCTGAATATGTTGGGGTATGACGCATATGGTAGACCTCTCTCAGGTCTCGAAGCAAGCTATAGTCAAACAAACAAACAACCATCACCTTCACTTTCTACATGGGCTGATAACTATTCAAGTAATTACTTGTCGTCTCAAACTCCCCCTCACAGAACTAGTTCTAGTTCTTAATTCTGAATTGAGGAGTTAGATCAACTTACACAAACACAACAAATAGAGCCATCAGGCTCTAACAATATGATGTTTACTGGAGAATCCATTTCATCTCATCGGGTATTGTTCAGACCATAGATTAGTAAACAATCAGATCCACTCCCATTTTTGGATGAGGAGTACTTAGCAAGCTATGCTAGAAGCGAACAACACTTCCAGGATATGTATCCACCTATAGGGAGTTTGTAAACACAATCTGATACCCTATTCCAAGAAAACACCCCCATTCCTCTACCTATGGAAAATTCCCTTGGTGAAGCTTGGTAGGGTAATGATCAATTCATAGCAGGGTATCATACCCCTTGACAACCTCAAGGTATACAACAAACTTCATTAATGAAAAATAGTGTGTCTTCACCAATAGAGGTCATTTCAGCCTTAGTTGAAAAGGTTAGAGGGCTAGAAATTTCTCAAGAAAACCAAAATTCATATTTTGGGCAAGCAGGAATCCGCAACACTTCGCATCACCCCAGCCAGCTTGACCTCCTTACAGGAACAGGCACATTAGGCATGCCTCCACAAAATCCTTATAATTACCCACAATAAACGCCAACTAGGACCACGTTTTCAAATGTCACTCCAGTTGAAAACATAACACCTCCCGGCTTGGCACCAAACAACCCATACTAGAACATTACTCCTCCTTACTTAAACATGTATTCAAAGTCACCAAAAGGAGACATGTTCTCTTCTCCTAGGATGTTCGTTCAACCACAAGGATTCCCTTATGCCCCTGCAAATACATATGCTATGCCATATCAACAAACCATGCCACCCCCACCCCCTCAGCAAGCACCATCAATGGTTGAGGCCTGCATAGTAGGGACTTATTCAGAATATTTAAAAGAGCCCGTAGACTTCACCATATGAAGTGTTATGCTTCTAAGACCTCTTCCTGATTTACCCAAATATAAAGGGGAAGGGGATCTAAATGCACACATTAAGGCCTATGCGACAGCCATTTGGGAATTACTCCCTTGGGACGGGGTTATTGCTAAGATATTCCCCAAGACCTTAGAGGGTATTTCCCTTGATTGGTATTACAGAATACCTGAAGCCTTGATACACTCATTCAAACAACTCGTGTCTAAGTTTATTAAAGCTTTTTATATGAACAAATTGTTAAGAATGGGAATTAGGGAATTCTTGAATATTAAACAAGAACATAATGAATTTTCTACTCATTTTATCCAAATATGGCATACGGTTCTATACTCATAAGCAAGTGCTCCAAACATGGATCAAATGGAGCTATGTGATTTATTCCTTAATTCTCTCAATAGAGAGATAAAGGAAGAAGTCTAGAAGTTCCCACTAAGAACTTATGATGAAGCACTCAAGAGTGCTCTCCGAATCGACCAAGCAACAATAGATAGTGGTCGTAGGACATATGGAACAAATGGGAAATTAACCACTCCCAATCAAAACACCACGGCCTATCTGAATACTGGGAATGCTAATTAAGGACCTAAGATCCTTAACAAGAACCGTGGAGTTACAACATATGGAGTAACTGAACAATTTAAAAGGGCAAATGTTGTAAACATTTTGCCACCTGTTAATAATCAACAAAATAACAATTTTACTCCAACAATCAACGCAGTGGATTTTAATCGTCCACTGCGACCACAACAATGATAATGAAAAATCCAAACACAAGGTCCAAATCAAAAACCAACTGGATATTAGAGTCAAAACTAAAGGCAACAGCCTCAAAATTTTAACTCTAACAACCAGCAACCTTATCAGAATTTTTGGCCACAATAGGTTTTAAATCAACAACCTCAAAATTATAATCCTAATTTGTATTGTGGCTTCCACAAGATTCAAGGCCACAATACTAGGACTTGTCATGACAACAATAAATTCATGCAGTGATTGCCAGAAGATCAAAAACAACTCTTTATAGATATGCTTTTAGCAAATTCTATAGTACCTACGCCAAACACTTATACAGGGGCAGTTTCCCCTCAAAATACACCCCTCAAGACCTTTAATGATCCACTCCCAAACCATTCTAACAATAACATGCTAGATCCTAATGGGACAAATAAGGGTGTTATAATAGGAAAAAATGATCATGAAGCCTCAACTTTATGAAATCCACCAGTCACACCCCAACCAGGAACTCGACCCCAAACTAAGATAGTTGGTCTGGTGGCGTTAGACATCGAGTTACCCGTAGAAACCATAACAATAACATGGGATTATTCTTCTCAACCAACTCCAAGCTATCCATTGGAGCTAGACAACATTCAACAAACATTGGTAAAACCCATAGGCACCTATGATTTAATTAATGACTTAACTAAAACCTTCTCTCACATCTCCTTTTTGGATTTGCTAAAGAACTCTCCCATCCCCGGGGCTGCCCTCTTAGAAGCATTAGGCCTTAGTCATTTAATCAACATCACTCCTCCCCTAGAAACGCAAGTAAACCATGTAGACATTGATGTTTATCCTCCGGGGCAGCTAGATAGGGATACTGAGTTTATATTTGATATAATCAAAATGCCAACAGACGCTGAAATTGCATGAAGAGACGACCCAACTTTACATTTAAAAGTATGGGTTTACAATAATTTTGTTAAACGTGCAATGATTGACGATGGGGAAGTAGTTAACATAGTCCCCTTCACTTTTCTTCAAAATACATTAAGAGGATATGATAGCCTCAAGGCCACTTCAATTGGAACCATAGTTTTACCAGTCACTTTAGGACTCAAGACGGTCCTCACCAAATATTATATTATAGATCGGGAAACAAACTATAATATGATCCTTGGTCAGCCATGGATACACCGCATGAAGGTAATCCCTTCCACATTATTCCAAGAAATAAGATTTCTACACTTAGGGAAAATATTTGTGGCACAAGATGACCCAAAACCCTTCGATATACACCTAGCTGATTTGAAGAAAAGTCTGGGCATTCACTCCGAGTTTGAACTCCCAAAAAATCAACTTATCAAACCAATTAATTCAAAACCAAAAGAGAAGTTGATACCCACCACAGAGTTGGAAATTACAAATCTAGCCAATGACATTCCAACACTCAGAAATGAGACCAATGTTATAGAAACAGTGTCACTAGGGACTACCACAAAAATTGTCGAGTTGTTAGAGAAAGACTTACCTATTCTCCTACCATTTGATTCTATGGGTATGGGATGCACCCTAGGAATTACGTATCTTCCATCAGATGAAGTTTTCATGGTAGAAGTAACCAAAGCAAAAGAAATAGATACAAAGAATATCCCAACAACCATTTTTCCAAGAAATTATTGGACTCTCCACTTCGATGGAGCTAGATGTCACTTTGGAGCTGGGGTAGGAGTGATCTTTACTTCACATGAGGGAAATATCCTTCCTTTCTCCTTTAAATTAAACTTTGAATGTACAAACAATGGGGCTGCGTACGAAGCTCTCCTCCTTGGCCTATCCCAGCCAAAGGAATGGGCATCGATAACATTAGAGTCCTAGGAGACTCGCAACTAGTTGCAAACCAAGTCTTTGAGGTATATGAAACTAGGGCTGAGAATTTACAACTCCATAAAATAGCAGTATTAGATCTAAGCAAGGGATTTAACTTCATATCAATTGAAGCAATCCCACGAGAGAAGAACCTTCTCATAGACTCAATAGCAACCTCAGCTTCCTGTTTCACTCCAAATAGTGAGTTGGAAGATACAAATTTCAAGGTATCACTTCGTATCGAACCATTAGTGCGTAAAATATCAAAAAACTCACTCCTGACTCATGCAGAAGTTGAGAATGATTTTTCTATCACGGATCACTTAGACAATGATAGAGTCACTCTCGAATATCTAAACGCTTATGCGGAGCCACACCTTGCTCACCGCATAGTGGATCTTTCCCTAATACCACATTCCTCTTCCTATTTTGGAAATCCCATGGTAGAGTCTCCTCCACAGAAGTGTCTTGATATCTATGAGACAGAAAATGGAGAAAGCTTGGAACTACCTCCAGTCCCACCTGAATTTGAAGAAGGTAACGCTTCTTTAATAGAAGAAACCATTGACATAAACATTGGAACGGAGGAAGAACTAAAAAAGTTTGAAGTTGGGATCCTCGTTAACTCCGGAGGAGATATAAATACACACCCAAATCCTCATTGAAAATCAAAAGGCTTTCACATTTAACTATAAAAAATTGACGGGCATTGTACCATATAACACAGTACATAATCTTGTCACTAAACCAGAGGTAAAACCAATTAAACAGAAGTCAAGACCAATGAAGCCAAAAGTGGCTCTCATGGTAAAAGAGGAAGTAATAAAACTTCTCCAAGTGGGATTCATCAAACCCATTGACTATTCATAATGGGTATCTAATATCGTCCTTGTTCTCAAAAAGAATAGAAAGATACGCATTTGCATAGATTTTTGGGATATTAACAAAGCTTGTCCCAAGGATGAATTCCCATTACCATCCATTAACGTTATTGGTGATGCAACAGTTGGATTTGAACTTTTGTCCCTCATGGATGGGTTCTCAGGGTCTAATCAGATTAGAATATCTGAACAGGATCAAACAAAAACTACATTCATAACTCCATGGGGAACTTATCGCTACGTTGTCATGCCATTTGGTCTTAAGAACACTGACGCTACATATCAATGGGAAATGACATACATATTCCACGATCTTATCCATAAAATTGTGGAATCCTATGTGGATGACTTATTGGCCAAGGCCAAGAAGCACTGTAATCATCCAGAAGTACTTCGCATCATCCTCTCACAATTAATTGAATATGGTGTCACATTAAACCCAGAGAAGTGCATGTTTGGTGTGACAGGAGGCAAGCTTCTGGGCTATATTATATCTTCACGAGGGATTGATGTTGATCCAGCCAAAATACGAGTTGTTCTCAAAATGATCCCACCATCAGACGAGTCTGGAATCAGATCATTTCTTGGGAAACTCAGTCTGATCTGAAGGTTTATCCCAGATTTAAGTTTTTCCATTCATCTAATCAATAATCTATTAAAGAAATATTATAGCATTGATTAGACTGAAGATTACAACGATGCCTTTGAATCAGTTAAACGCTTCTTATTGTCTCCACCCACGCTAATGCCTCCAAAAATAGACCACCCTTTGATCCTATACTCACGAGCCACTCATGTCTCACTAGCCTACATGCTGGCTCAAGAAGACAGTGATAAACGAGAACATGTGGTCTATTTCATCAGCCGAACATTGCTCGACTATGAAACACGTTATACACAGGCAGAGAGAGAATGTCTTGCCATAGTCTTTGCAACAAAACTTTTAAGGCATTACATGTTAAACTAAGAAACAAGGGTCATTATAAAGACAGATCATTTACGAACATTCGTCGCCTAAGGGTCTTTATCTAAAAAGGTTGGGCATTTCATAACCTTAATGGGCAAATTTGAGTTGACATTCATAAACCAAAAATCCATTAAGGGACAAATCATTGCAGATTGGTTAGCTGACAATCCACTAAATGGAGGTGATCTGGTAAATTTTGACTTTCCTGATGAGTGTGTATACTTCGTCGAAACCAGGACCCCCATCTCTACATGTTCATGGTACACTGATATCATCAATTTTATCATAGACCACACATACCCGGAGGTGCCACATCACAAAAAAGAAGGCAGTTATGCATTATTACCACTAAATATGTTGTTTTAGAATAGGTACTCTATCATAAAGCGTTTGACCGCATGCGTCTAAGATGCGTCGACACAAAAGAATCCAAGAATATTCTTCATGAATCCCATAGTTGGATATGTGGAGGCCACTTCGGTGGTCACACCACTGCTCTAAAAATACATTAGATGGGTTTTTTTTGGCCCACTCTCAAACATGATGTAGTGTAATTTGTAGGTAAGTGCCACAAATTCCAATAATTCTCTCACGAGATTCACATGCCATTACAATCCTTGCAACCAATAGCGACATTGTGGCCCTTCTACACGTGGGGCTGGACTTGCTAGGGAAATTCCAATGGCCATAATTTTATAATTACAACCATCAAATATTTTACCAAATGGGTGGAGGCCATGCCTCTCACCACAGTACCAGGTTCAGTAATTGCCAAATTCATTATGAACCAAATCATTTGTAGTTATGGTGTCCCACAAGCCAATTTCTTAAATAATGACACATCCTTTAAAAATGACGAGGGTCGTGAGTTATGTAGAAAAATCAAAATAAACCATCACATGGCCTCTCTTTACTACCCTTAAGCCAATGGGCAAGTTGAAGAAACAAACAAAAAATTAAAGGTTATTCTCCTCAAAACAGTCAAGGAGAACAAGCGAGATTGGAATTTAAAACTATATCCGGCCTAGTGGGCCCATCGAACCTCAATAAGAACACTAACAAGAGCAACCCCTTTCTCATTGGTATTTGGGGCAGAAGCAGTTCTCCCACTTGAGGTTGAAATACCCAGTCTCTGTATCTTATTACAAGGGATTTTAGATGAAGAAGCTTACAGGGAGGCATGCCTCTCTCAACTGGAAAGCCTTGATGAAGCCAGGCTAAATTCTGAAAAACGGCACAAATCCTATGCCGAACGGATGTATTGGCAATATAAAAAAAGGTCTATGAGCGAGAAATATAGGAGGGAGATCTAGTTCTAAGACTAGACAACCAGATTGATAAGAAAACTGGCGAAGAAAGGAAGTTTCGGCCCAAGTGGTTAGGCCCATACCGAGTTATGAAGGACTATGGAAACGGTGTGTATCTTTTGTGCACACTAGAAGGTGAGGAATTCAATGAAACTATCAATTCCTTACATCTTAAACGGTTTTATGCATGAGACATCAGAATCACCACTTGTACATTATCGTTATCTATATTGCATTAGTCATTTAGCTGTTTCGTTTTGTCCACTCATTTCATAAAAATTGTAGTCCAGGAACTTACTCTTAAGCAATTTATTACAATTTTCTGAAACTATTGGCAAAAGCATTCAAATCACATCTCTTTAAACATCATAAAGTATTTTCAAATCTTCTCATCAAGTTCGACAGATGAGTATTGATGAAAACCATACCAAGGCCTGCATACTTGGTTTTTCTCTTTCTTTCTACTAGGTGAAGTTTTCCTTACCTATGGTATGTTCTAGAAGCTTATTGGTGTCACATCTATCCCTATTAAGTCTCTTTGAAAGAAAGGATATCCCAAATTCACAGATCAGAAGTGTCAAAAATCAAATAGAATCAAGGTGCCAAGAAAAACAGAATATTTTATTTTACACACTTCTTTACCCCACCAACCTTTGGCGATAAGCCCACATCTCTTACTAGTGGTGCAAGGTTGGGAAAGGAAAGAAGTGCCCTTACTCACCTATATTTTACCTTTGGTGACAAACCCATGCTTCTTACTAGTGGCATGAGGCAAGGTGTGGGGGGTCCATTCACACAATTTAATGAATCTTGGCATTCTAAAAATACAAATCAAATTATATTAAGAGAAAACAAATGTCCAAATTCTAAAGAGATCAAATCCTCAAAACCAGATTTTTTCAACCAGGTTACCGTTTATAAATCTAAGTCTAGATAAAGTAGAAAGTTAGTGGCCTTCTAAGCTTGGTGGTAGTTCTGAGTAGGGTAAGTGTGTAGGTCTAAGTTTGGTTTCTGTTACTAGTTTGTATGTCTCTCATTGTTCCATCAGTCAAATTCATACAATTTGTGCCCTTCCTTACCCTTGGTATTGAGACCTCACATCTTACTGGTTGCGTGGAGTTGGGAATGGGGCAAGTTCATCTCTTTATCACTATACATTCGTCACATTTTTCCAACATAAGAAGAAATCACAAATATTGCCCAAAGAATTCAAAATTTTAGTACTACAATATGTTTGTATCATCTCATATCAGTATTACAAAAACATACAAAGTAAAACATTTTGTTTACTATCATTTGTTATCCATCACATACATTCTAAAAAGCATGAAAGCAAATATTCTAAAAAAACATAAGTCACAAAATCCTAGGCACCAAAAGTCTAGATCCAAAAATATATATATATATATATATCAGGTTTCATATACAATGCCATCATGCACTAGGCATGGTCAAAAATCTCAATGAGCCCGAAAAGACCAAAAACACTCATATAAATATCCGACAAAACACTACAAAAATGGCCTCTCAACCCCTATGGGATCCCTTAGAGGGCGTATCACCACATCTAGGACTCTGGCTACACCGGTGCTCTGAATGCATTGAGGGCTCCCGGTCATGACCAGTAGCTGTCGTCTCACTATGAGAATGACTCCTCATTAAGCGCTCATTCTTCTTATATCTAGCTACCTTAGCGTGGAGAGAAGTCATGATCTTCACCACTTTCCAGACATAGGAAAAAGCATCGGTATGCTTGACAACTACTGAAGGATCCCCCATGTCCACAGAAATCTCAACACGAGTCTTCTTTGAGGGGAGAAACAAGGTATCTATGCATACTCAGCGAATCAAGTCTCGCCACTCGTCAGTAGTCGCTGCAAATAAATGAGAAAACAAGTTAGAAAATGATCAAAAATAAAACCAAGAATAAATGAAAACTAAGACAATTCTAACTAAATCCAAGTCAAGAGAAGAGTGACAACTCATTAAAATCTTTGGGCCTTCAGGAAGGATCTCTAGGATCCACGCCTGCCACTAATGATGCCGCTGACTGGCATCCCTCTCTCACATCTGGGGCAGTGTGATGGCCTACAATAGACTCACCATCTCCCCCTAAATATAGAGAGAGAAACTCCTTTGAGATCAGAGTCACCCTCTCTGCACTCTACTCTGCCCTCTCGGACCATAGGATATCCTGAGTGTCATGCCACTCTGAATCACTATCATCCTCTGCGCTCGTCCCTCCGATCTCCATCTCCTATGTCTCCTCCTTTGTCTCTCCCCCAGTGAAATCCTTAGAATCAGAGTCCACATCAATGGGCTCATCGTTGCTATGGGCGGGACTGGTGGCAATTTGAAGTAAAGGTGCCTAAGGAGGATCGGCTCCCCCTCGAGCACATACCACCCTCCCGGCTGCGATAGGACACCAGGAGTAACAATAGTCCAACCCCAGCCTCTAAGAACTCCCTGAACCTCATGAATAGATCCATACACTTGCCCCGTTGGAAGAAATATGTCTATGTATGGGAGGCTGAACTATAGTGGTACTCTGTCAAAGGGGTGGATCTCCAACTTCCCCGCCATGTCTACCAGCTGACTGGTAGTCTAAAAAGAAATCAACATGATAGTTTTCTCTCCCCATAACCCTGCCATGGCTTGATAAGGAGTGTCCTCCATGTTTGCAGTGGTCAAAGAGGCCACTGGCTGGTGACATGCTATAAGAATGGTCATCCCTATCCATGTTGCTGCCCTGATGGCCCCGGGATCCTCCACGTCTACACCTCTCATTTACAGAGTGATATGCTCATACATCCAACTCATGACAAGAGTTGGGTGGCTCAGTAACTATCCCTATCGTCAAACCACCCTATATAAATCATGGTAGGTGGTCCTGAGGATGTCTACTCCCTAAGCGTAAACACATCCATGGCCCTCAATTTATGCAATAATGGGGGCCCAGCAATATAAGAGAGTGTCTCCTCTCTTGTCCCTAATAAATCTTGAAGCAAGGATGCCCATGATGGCCTTGTGGAGCACAAGAATGTCTATCTCAAAAATGGAGCAGATTCTCACTCGCTTCTTCGACCCCATCGAAACAACTACATCTCCCATTTAGGTAGCCCACTGAACCACCTGAGATCTCGATATTGCTGTCTTAAGATACAGTCGTTGCCCAAAGATTAGAACCCCTAGTATATGGTAAATATCCTCCAGGGTGATGGTCCACTCACCCCTAACTCCTGGCAATTGGAAGATGTTCTAATCCGCATCCTAGTATGAAAATAAGTCACATAGTATGTGACTAGCAGGTGCAACGTGAGGGACCTATGCAATCCTCCAAATGTCAGCCCTCTGAAGAGTATCTCACTATGCCTGAGTGAGTGCCTCTAACACTGCTGGGAGCCAATCACACTCCCTCTCTCAGCTCCATCTAATATACTCCTTCTGCATACACCCAAAAACATAGAAAAGGAGTAAGTTAGTATCAAAATCCAATTGAAAAAGCTATCAATAACATGTAAAAGTGCTAAAAATGCAAAAATTAGTAAAGTAAAGCATTTTTTTTGCTTTCTATCATGAACCACCGCCCTGTGTAGAGCGGCGCTTCCATAACCGCCACCTTATAAGGCGGCGGTCCTGTAACCACCGCCCTGTGCAGGGTGGCGATCCTATCTTGAAACCACAAATGGCACAGAAGCCCTAAAAAATTCCTTAAAACAATCAAAAGACACCATTTTAACTAAAATAAGGACCTACCCTATGGGCGCTCCCCCTTTGAAACTCATTTAAAACTAGTGTTTTCAAAAATACCCCCCCCCCAAGACAAAGACTTCATCATTTCCACATTTTAGGTTCAAAAATAAAAAATTGAGAAGAACTAACCTAAGACTTCACGGGTCAATGTTCCACCCTCGGAGGCATGATCACTATCTCACCACGAAATTTTTTACTATACTCTCATCGAAAACCATCATAGTGGGTCCCAAAGCCCAAAAACTATCAAATCAATCCGCGTAAATGAATAGTGAAATGAGTTCATTTTATATATATATAACCTTTTAAAATTGATTTTGAATGTCTTTCGTAGGGTCAGAGCGTCAACGGAGGTAAGTTCTAAACCCCGCGTAGATGGTAAGTCCTCCTTTCATGTTAATTTACTCTTATTTCTCAAATTGTTTTATCTAGCACCACTTGAGTCCCCTTTTTCATTTTGCAGATAGCAGGATTTTGGATGGTGACTTTCTGACACACGGGCGTGTTAGGTATAACTCCTAACTCCCCATTTCAGGACCGCCATACTCAGATCCACCATTTGACGCCTCTTCATGGCTAATACGCTTCTCTGAGGGGGAAATATGTACGTACCCAAAATTGTAGGGTACTGCACCGCCGGAAAGATGTTACACATACCCCAATGATGATACAAGTCTCCTTGTACGATGTTCGGAATCCGTAAAAGCTCACCAAGTATATGTTTGTATCCTGCATGCCCCTCTCGGCCTCTACATGCTTTTTTTTCCCCTCTTCCCCCCTATTTTCTTGCATTTTGGTCTTCAGTGATGAGACCGCCGCCCAAGACAGGGCGGCGGTCCCGTAACCGCCGCCCTGCACAGGGTGGCAGTTTTGTTCTCATTTTTCAGAAATTTCCAACGATCGTGTCAAACTTAAATCTTCAATTTCTACAAGCATTCTTCAACTAATTTTCTTTAAATTTATGTTTTGGCTGCCCTGTGAATATTGTTTTCCCTTTTTTTATAGTAAAAGAGTTCAATTGGGAGTTACCCTCTAGTAAATGCATTTGCTATAAATAGCTAGCTTTTTTTCAATCAAATGGCCCCTCTCCTTCTCAATTATATTATTTAGTCTTTTGAATTTCTCAATTATAATTCCCATAGTTTCATGTTTTGCTTCCATTGTTAGATTTCCTTTACTGTTTAGAGGTCATTTGATCTTCTTGTTTCAGTCTTGCTTCATTACTATTCCATGCAAGTGAGTTTAGAGTAAAGTAGTTTCATTTGTAGATTGGAATCCATTAGAGTTGTAGATTATTTTCATCACAAAGGATAGTTTCAAGAACTCTCGCCGTATTTTTTGTTGTATTCTCATAATAAATCTCACTAGAAATTGCATAGTCAAGCTCTGTTCACTTGCGCTATCCCTCTCCTACTCACATTGTATTCAGTCTATATCCAAAGATGCCATTGTTTGAATACCTTCTTCTGTTGATGCTATCATATACACACTTTTCTAGATTCAAGAGAACACGAAGGAATAAGAAGATCACATTGAGGGGACAAAGTCACACACAATTGGATTTACCACTTTTCTATAAATGCCAGGTTTGAGCTATCAAAGTTCTAGTTACAACGTATCAAATAGAGTAGTGAATTATTTTATTTTAGTCAAAAGCTCACTCTCGATATCGCCAAGGAAGCTATTGGGATTGATAGTTTCTAAGAAACTGTGATTCATTCCTCACTTTTGAGGTAGGATTGAGAGTATTTTAATTTAAAATAATTAGTTTCTTAGATATTTAGGATAAATTCACAACTACGCAGGCAAGTAGCCACAACAGGCTATTTTGTTTGTTTTAATTTTGTTACTAGATTAGTTGTCCATTTTCTAAATATATTAGAATAGTTGCTCTTTGATTTCATTAAAATACTCCATCGAAAATACAAAAATAAAAGAATACATGCATAGTGTAGATATATCTTTCCTAATTACTTTATTAATTTTAATTAGAAAGTTGAATCGTTTTGCATGACAATCACGGGACCTAGAGAGCTTAGAGAATATATATTTGAACCAATAGTGCCTCAACCAAATATACCTAAAACATTAGCTGATATAGATCAAGACCTTAGGATATAGGTCTTTCGAGCAAAGGAAAACCTACAAACAATTAGTGAACAACTGAGAGGGTTAAATATCGAAGACAACAAGGCATACACATTTTGGTCAAATAATCCTAACTATAGACTACCTTGATAAAACATTTGAATGACTATACAAGGATTCGAAAGAGAACAAGTATTTGGTTGCGATCCTTTAGTTCCACAACCTGATGCAGGAGACCTCCTCGTTGACATAGATACTAGCTTATGCATTCAAGTTACCAGAACACCTGTAAGGTATTCTGAGAAAATTATACAACTTCTAGTTCTAAACATAGAGGGTGAAAAGGTGTATGATTACTGGATAGTCAGAAGAAGGGATTAATTCTTCACATGACCATAACTGGTCCACAACAACCACAAACTCACGGTTGTGATCCCCAAGTCCCACAACCCAACGGGCCTACAAATCAGTTAAGTATTGATACTGGTTTACGAATTCTGGTATTTAGATGCTCACCACTCCCACTAGATATCATAACGTAGTTCTCTGTATTAAATATAGAAGCCAATCAATCTAATATTTTCTGGACTAGACCAGAAAACCACCCATAGTTCACTACAAATCCACTAAACCTCCTATCACCATTTTCATGACCTTGTTTGGATTTATATATGAAACTTCCATAGGTCACTTCCCACGTATCTAATAACCAATAAACAGGATCTTGGCAAAGCTCGACATTGATTGTAACCTCCGAACAGCTATCATATCCAAACAAAGCATTGTACCAATTTAGGTTAGGAGGGCCTTCTTTACCTTAGATTCACAGATTCCATTATTGTGTATTGAGGATATAATATTACCCAATTATTTTTTTTGTATCCATTTATATTCCACATTCACCAGTCGTCTCGGCATGACCTCAAGAGGTTAGGTACGAGGAAGAGGTACTTGTAGATTCCCATGCTTGCAGGTCACTTTTCCATCATACAATAACCATATTGCACATTCAATCATTAGAATGTACATCAAATAGAATTCCATAACCAAACATGAAGGTAAGGAAAACCATAACAATCCAACTACAACTCCAATTCCAAATTTTCGTGAAGAAATTATGAAACAATAACAGAAATCAATGCTCACAAACAAAGTAATCCCGAAGAGGAGTTAATCTCTACTCAAGTTCTTCTCAAAAGACAAAGATTACAAGAGACAAACCTACTCCTTTCCACAAAAACTTGACAAGACTATTCAACAACAGTCAAACCATAAGTATCAAAGTACTTAACAGTAAAACCTTATAGGCTACTAGATCTCAACACTATTTCCATCAATGATTTGAACAAGGTAGACCAACAGGTCAAGAGAAATCATTATTTCAAAATGGAAATGAGTAGAAAAAAGTTCAAACACTAAGCCTATCCAAGGACAGAGGAATGGTAACTCAATAAGGAAATAACTCAAGATAAATCATTACATTTCGACTGTACAAGAAGTTCCATTTTGAACAAGTTTAGGATGAAAGCATACTACAGACCCGAACCATAACTGATCTCAAAAGAATACAAATATACATATTTTTCTTTACAAAGAGAAATCAAGTCTTATTCACTTTTTCAGTCGATAATTGTATCCCAAAACCATAAATGATAAGGTTCAAAATTACTCGCGAACCCAAAATGGAAGTCTCACAAAGGCTTACCAATTAATACAAAAAGAAAACAATTCGTGATTCAAGGAATCAAACTCAATACAACTGAACAGAGAAGGAATCATTCCTAACTATTTCAGTGTCTAAGGTAGTATCACAATCTTTCAAAAAGACTCATATTTCATTAAAAGAGACAACCGAGAGGGAGGAAAGAACCCCAACGCCAGATACAGAAGATGTTTTAGTCATAGTTCCAAAACAATAAGAACAGAGTAAAAGAGAAACAAACTTCACAACCACAAATAGAGATAGTGGTGACTTGGTACCAAATATACAGTCAACCAGAACGCAGGTTTTTTCCAATCCATGGGAAAATAAAATCCCATTCTATTCTTACACCAGTACCATCTCAAGGGAGTCATCTCAATCATAGAACTGAAGTTCTATGTTTCTAAGCCAAACGCTTATAGTTCCAAATCCCAAGAGGTTTTTAAACGACCCAAACAAGTTCCCACATAGTTACCTGGTGAATATTCGCTCAAGTAAAGAGTTATAAGCTTAGTCAATCAATAAGGAATAACCCAATACAAAAATTCCTGAACAGAATCAGATGTATCAACCCGAATGCAAACTCTTAACACTAAAGTGTTGGATAGAAGTACAGATTTGAAACCTGAGCTTCACACACAAACATTCAGGACTTCACAAATAAATTAATGCGAATACAAATATAAATGCAAACTTCAAGAAATAGTTCAGTAATACATAAGTTTCCAAAATAGTGGTTCCATTCAAACAAAGCTTCAACACAAGCTTAATCAAAACACTAAGTTCAAACCCGAGTCTGCATCCAAATAACGCAACCTAGAAGCAATATAAACTAGAACTGAAGTTTTCCTTAAATTCCAATCCATATAGTTTCACAACAATCTAATCAAGCTCCCTAACCTTGATTACAAGATCAATATTGCAAAGCAGAGATACAAAACACATTCCGCATACCAATTTCAATTGCATGTAGTCATAAAACTCACACAGAGAGATAGTTTCCAAAGAATACTATTTTTCCATGGATTTAAATCAAACACACAAGGATCCATAAAACCCAACAAGAAAAATAACCAGATAGACAAGAAAATAAGAATCTCATGAGAGCAGAGTTGTTCTAATGAATCATTTAGAATAATGCAAAGAATTTTAATAGTTAGAGCCTATTTTTCTTGATAGCATTTCCACCAACTTGAAGGAGACTTCCAGCTGAGCTTCCAGCTCTTTTTCTCCTCCACAAAAGATCAACAATGAAACATCTTTCACTTCCAAGCTTCACATACTTTCCTTCGATAAAAAATAGATTTGAAAAACCAAAAATAGGTTTGAACTGAAGGTCAAACTACTGGTTCGAAGAACCAGTTAGCTCCATGCAGAGAAAAATCTGTCGTGTAAGAAAAACCAAATGACATCCTATAAACCCACCTCCTATGTTTCCAAGATAGTTTACACGCAAAGACCGAGGCTCATAAATGTCATTCAATCCAAAATTCCTACTTATATTTCCTATGCACCGCCTCCTAAATCTGGCGAATGCCAAATCAACACAAAAATATAATTTCATCCGTTAGTGGAGTTTCCACGTAGGCTTCCACAAAGTCCACTAGCCCTCTATCAAATTTGGTAGTACCTTGTCATTTTAACCCCCTTTCAAATCATTTAAAATCCATTGGAACCGTCGCCCTTATGTCATGCGACCCCTTTAGGTTCCCTTTAGTTTAGGTTAGATTCAAATAGAACTTAGGTTAATTTAAAAATTACCAACATAGGTCTTAGAACATTAGTCATTAGAATTCCCACCTTAGGTTAGGTTCAAATCACAACCCTTTAGTAATAGGTAGTAGCTAAAATAACTTAGTATCCCCCTTAGTAACTCTTCCCTTATTTTCTTAGCATAACACTTAGGTTAGGATGCCAACCCTATAATAGAATAAGAGACTTAGGCTAGAACAGTATCCATATAAGTAAACATAGCTAGAACTTAGTTGTTATCACCTAGCTTAGGTTACCATTAGGATAGTTCTTAGATTTTTAGGACACCAAACTTATCCAAAGAGAATTGAATTTTTCTCAAGTCCTTAATGTCCCACCAAGATAAATCACCAAAGACCTAGGAACAACATACAACTGAATGAAAACATGTTGCAACAAGGCCAAGAATTAGTATCATGCAAAATTCAGTCTTCTATGTTCCTTAAGCTGCTAAATGTCAATTTTACCATTCAGTTTATGAAGAAGACTTCAAACATTCCTTGGATCACTGAAATTGATCCAAGAATGAGTCAGAAGAAGAAATAAGTCTGCAACTCTTAATACTTGATTGCAGCTTATCTTTTCGAAGTGAAAATCGATTCTTGACAACCATATAATTTCAGTCTAATGATTTTTAAGAATAGAAAAGATCTATCCCAATCAAGCAAGATCTTCAATAGTCAAAAGAACACATCTTTATCCAGAAAATCACATGTCAACACTTGAATGCAAAGAGGAATATATCTTTTTTCGAGGGTGTTACAATTCCAGGAATCAAAAGGGCTTCCTCAAAGGATGTCAACTCACTTTGTAAACAATAAAGTGAATTGTAATGTTTAAGTGATAGATTATAAACAAATATACGATAGATAGATACAAAGGTAGTAGGTAAAGATAACTAAAACTCAATATTGAATGGTGGGTCATGTCCAGCTTGTAATGTGGCCCACGCAAGTGTGGATACAATCTGTACACATTCAAAATAATCATATCATAATTTTGTAGCTTCTTGTTCAATGTCATGTAAGAATTAAATCTGATCTTCGATGTCTTGCTTGGTTTTGGAAGATCAGATTGCATACAGGCTCAATCCATGGATAATGTCGAATTTTTCCTAATAGAAGAGTTGTTTGACTATTAGTGGTGAGTTAATGCCTATGATTTCATGTGATTGATCACCAATTTCCATCTAATAATGAGCCACGCTTAAAAATATATTATAAGAAATAGGTTTGATAAAACAAATGAAAATCTACTTGATAAAAGTTGTTAAAAGGTAAAATTGAAAGGAATCGCTGGTGATTGGGCAAATTGCTGGTGCTTCAGGTGATTTTTGATAGTTTAATAAAATTGAATGTTTAAAGTTTTTTATTAATGTTTCATAGTAATGGATGAATAAAAATGATGTTAAACGGCTAATAAAACATAAAATGAATACCTGGAGGTTGGAATGAAACTAAAAGAAGCCTCAAACCTTGTTGGAAAATGATTTACATGGTTAATGCAGTCTGTAGGTTGAATAATGAAAAATTTCTTAACAATAGCCTTAAATGAATTTGAAAAAAATTAAGGAAGATTGACAACGATGAAAACTAGTAGCTCGGATATTTTGGTGTTAAATTATGATGTGTAGGGTTTTGTAAGATGGTGCTGAAAGAAAGATCCTGGGATTCAAAATTAAGGATACTAGAAAGAGGCTGAAAAACTTCTATTTTTAATCATTGGTGATTACCTGAATCATCGACTATCTGGGTTTCTCGGTATTTAGGGTGGAAAAGGTGTTAAAACCACCTCTAAATGAATTTTTTTTTGTTTGTGTTTGGATAAATAGTTTCCTAAGTTGTCAGGGATGAGGTGTGATGGTTAAGGGGGTTTTGAAATGGTTTGTCTTTATTTTAATTTTGATTTTAGGAAGTTTCTAGGTGGTTGAATGGGATTTTGACAGCTATATGATGGACATTTACGTGTGGTAAATATGATAAAGGGGTTTCGACTTAGGATAAGATGATTTATGAGTGTAAATGATTAATTAGATTAATAAGTGGTGAAGAGGATGAAGGGTACACATTTTTTGTGTCTATAACCTTATTAGGTGGATTCTCCTTGATACGTTTGCACTCCCCATGAGGATGACATGAGAGTATATTTTTACAGATACTAAACACCCAATGATGGATGGATGTCACACAAATTTGTTTGTGTCACCATGATATGCTAAAGAGGTTATGACTCGGATGAGGACTGGCCTTGCAACACACAATCTGTCTAAGAGGAGACAACAGTGAGAGAATTCTCACAGTAGAGCCACTACTACTGGTAGATCACTTGCCCATCTCATTGATAGTCTCATGGGAGTTCCAACATATCAACACATGGAGGCTCTCATGCTACACCCAGTCATTATCATCGTACGATCCGCAACAGGAGCACTCGCCCTACACCTTCAATGGGATCTCACAGAGAGGGATAGGTCATGGGCCTTTATTGTTTTTGGACCATTTTTGTGTATATATCGATTTTTAAAATTATTTTCACCTCATAGATGAACGTTTTTACCACACTTGTTAGAGTGTGTTAGCATTGTAAATGAAACTTGACATTGTTATATATACATATATGGATATCTTTTTTTTGGGTTTGGCATTGTTTGTAAGAGTTGACTTGGTCATGATTTATCTTATCTGTGTACTCTTAGATAGTTAAAATTTTTGATGTTTTTTTATGTTTTATGGATGCATGCTATGGATGATGATGATGCAATGTGATGGAAAGAATGATTTTTTATTTATTTATACACATGACAACAAATTGTAATTTAGATACTTTGATTTTCAAGAAATATTTAGCTCTCTTTTTTATCGACAAAATGTGATGAATGTAGTATGATAAGAAACTAAACTCATTCTATTCTTAACTCTATGAAACTAGTAAGATGTGAGGGATCATCACTGAGAACCAATAATGATGCAAGATATATGATCTTGAAGAATGAAGATGATGACAAGAAGATAAGATTTTGACAATATCCAATTAGGAACCTACAACTCAACCCTAAGCAAGGTCAACTAACTAGTTCAGAATGCATTTTTCTTGTAAGTTTAACTAGACTTAGATCCATAGATGGCCTTTTGATTGAAAAATATAGTTTTTAGTATTGAATCTCTTGTAACATACACATCTAGCTTATTTTCTTTGGAATTATTAAGAGGCACTTTATTTGATTATTTATTTGCACAACTTTTGATTTATTGATAGGACCCCCGACGTCTTTCCCTATGCTACCAGTAAGAAGCATGGGTTCATCACCGAGGAAAAGAAATAGGTGAGTAAGGGCACTTGCCTCCTTTCCCAACCTCATACTACCAGTAGGAAGCATGATCACATCACCAAAGATTGGTAGGGCCTAGAAGTGTAGTTTTATTTGTAAATGAAAGTATTTTTGTGTTTATTGTTTGTTTATCTCTTTTCTTACTTTATATTTTGGATTGTGCTTTTGGGAATGAACATTTTCCCATAGTCTCAACCCCACGAAACTAGTAGGATACGAGGGCTCACCACTAAAGGTTGAGATAGAAAAACAAAATCTCCATGTGAAATGTTTAGACTGTTTCTGTCATAATTGAGATTTTTAGGGAGAGATGTGACATCAAAAATATTTTAGAAAAAACCATGGGAAAGGATGCCTAAATTGGAAGAAACCATGAATAAAACTGAGTGTGCAAGCCTTATTAGGACCAATGTCATTACTTTGTCTAAAAAACTAAAATGATGAAAAAATTAGATAATTTGGAAATGATAAGATGGATATTTGAAAAGGTATGATTGAATGGTTTTTCCAATAATTGAAAGTTTTTTTTTAAATTTTCTTGAAAAATAATTTTAAATTTATAGTTTCACAAAATAATAATGCAAATGACAAACAATATGGATGAAATAATGTATAATATGAAAATGTAAGTGACTATGCATAGAAACATTTGAGGTGAAGTGAATTAACCAATTCACTAAATTATTCACCTTCTAAGGTACACAAATGGTACGCACCATTCTTATACTCTTTCATTACTTGGTACAGGCCTAACTGCTTTGGTCTAAACTTTCTTCGTTTACTGACCTTTTTATCAATATACTTTTCAAGTCTCAATACTATATATCCTACATGTATTACGTGTTCATACACTTTCTTGTTATATTGGCAACACATTCTATCAACATAGACCTGATGATGTTGTTTGGCTCTAAGTTGCCTCTCATCCAGGCCTTCTAAACTATCCAATCGCATCTTGCAATACATGTCTTCATTTATAATACCTTCCAAGGAAACATGAATAGATGGTAGTTCTACCTCAAGTGGTAAGACTGCTTCGGCACCAAAGACTAAAGAAAAAGGGGTTTCCCTCATGGGTGTTCACACTAACATTCTATAGGACCAAAAGGCTAGAAATAACTTTAAGTGCCAATCTCTTTTCTTCTCCTTAACCATCTTAAGGAGAATGGGTTTTAACATCTTATTCATAACCTCAACCTATTCATTTACCTGAGGATAGTATCAAGAGGTTATGTGATGGTGTATCTTAAATTATTTACACAAATCACTTACTTCTTAATTTTTAAAAGGTGTTTCATTTTCTGAGATGATGATTTGTGGGACACCATACCTACAAATGATTTTGTTTAAGATAAATTGGTGATTACATATCCAGGTATGGTAGTAAGAGGCATGGCCTCAACCCACTTTGTAAAATATTATGTGGCTATGATAATAAATTTTTGATCATCTGATGATGAGGGAGATAATTTCCCTATCAAATCAATACCCCAAGTAAAGAGGAGATATGGTGTCACTATTGGTTGTAGAGCCTAGGTAAGAATTTGTATCTCATATAAGAACTCTTGTCACTTTTGGCACTTGCGCACATATTATACAGTGTCATGCTCTAAAGTCAGAAAAAATATCCCATTTTATGAATCTTACGAGCATTCTAATGCCCTCCAAAGTGGCCACCATAAAATCCATGGTGGTATTCAAAGATAATTTTTCTAGTTTTTGTTCATCAACACATCTCAAAAGCATGCCATCAAAGGCTCTGCGGTAGAGCACTTATATGATAATGTAATTTTTAGTTATGACATGCAACCAGTGCCTTTTCTATGAATTGTATCATTTGGGATATGTTTGATATAGTATGTGGTTTATGATGTTTTTATACCATGAAAAAGAGGAAATGGTGAGTCTTTCTTCTACATAAAACATACATTCGTTGGTGAATTCTAGATCGACTATCTGTTTACAATCTATAGCATTATCTGCCAACCAATATGTGCTTATTTGTCACTTGACAAACTTCTGATTGAAAAAGGTGAGCTTGAACTCACCCATTGAGGTGGTGAATCTACCATCCTTCTTTGAAAATGTTTCTTGAGTAATGAACATCCACAACTTCTATTATTATACTATCAATTGTGTTTCTTGGTTAAGCATGTAATGCCTTAACCTCTTAGTTGTGAAGACAATGGCCAAACACTCTCTCTCTCTTTCTCTGCTTGATTGTATCTTGTTTCATAATCCAAGAGAGTGCATCTAATGAATTTCTTGGCCCGCTCATGGCCATCATCATCCTATTGTACCAACATGTATGTTATTGAGACATCAGTGGCTTGAGAATACAAGATACGAGGATGATCAACCTTTGGTGGCATGAGCATGGGTGGAGACAAGAGAAAATGTTTGACCAAATTGAACATTTTGTGAAATTTGGTCATCTAATATTTTCTACACTCTTGATTCAATAATTTTTTGATGGGGTGAATGACATATGTTAAGTCAGGAATAAACCTGTGAATTTCCCCAAGATTACCAAGGAAATATCTAATTCATGACTCATCTATGGGTGGGGAAATTTCTTAAACCACCTAAAATTTGGCATTGGATTTACATTCAATGACTTGGGACGAAATGATATATCCCAAAAAATTGCCTCCTGTTACTTGAAATATGCACTTTTCAGGATTTAGCGTTATGTCGTATTCAATTAAGTGCAAGAGAATAATGTGAAGAACTTCAAGATGGTCACCAAGTTTCTTAGATTTTGTAAGCATATCATCAACATACGTCTCCACTATCTAATGACTAATATCATGGAAAATATATGTCATGGCCCACTGGTAGGTGGCTTCAACATTCTTTAGACTAAAGGGCATGATAGCATAACAGAAGGTTCCCTAAGGAGTTTTAGTAGTAGTTATTTTTTGGTCCTCTTTGAAAATGTTTATCTGGTTCTAACCAAAAAATCCATCCATATGAGATAACTCATACCCAATCATTTCATCTATGATGATATCAATCAAAGACAGTGTAAAATAATCTTTAGGACAAGCCTTGTTAATATCCCTAAAGTCAATACAAATTTGTCTCTTCAGAACAGGGATGATGTTTGACAACCACATAGAGTAATCCACTAGTTTTATAAACCCTAATTAGAGGAGTTTTATAACTTCCCCCTTAACCATTAAATCCACCTTTAGCTTCATGGGCCCCAATTTTAGCTTTACACATTTTGCATCAAGTTTGTAACAAGGTTATGAAGTACCACATCGGGAGAGACACCCGTCATCTCCTTATATCTAAAGGTGAAGGCTTTAGAGTGTTCTTTGAGCACCTTCATGTGTTCTTCAATCTCTTCTAGTAACAGGGAAGAACAAAAATTCAAGATTTTGGGTTCCTCTTTCATCCCCATGTTTATGTATATCATTCCTTTGATCAAAGAGTCATTACCCTCTTCAAACTTAGGTGGTGCTAGAGGTAACTCCAATTCTTCTTCCTCTACTTTGTACATTTCAAAATATTTCGATGAGGAAGAGTTCATAATTTGATCTCCGAAGTAGGAGGAAGGGTGAGGTATGAGGTAAAATCCCTTATTATGGTGCGCAGGATGAAGGTATGTGTAAGCATCAAGGTATCCTAAGATTTCTTTGTCATTTTCTACAAAATCTAATGTGACGGGATCATTTTCCAGTCTCAACATATGCCAAATTTAAATTAGTGGAAATATTTTGTACCAAAGGTTTGGCTCGGAATGAAATGGTAAATTTGGATTCCTTTTAACCCTTCCTAGGATAGAAATGAGAAGAATAAGTAGCCATAGAATCAATGAGCTGATTTTTCTCTCTTATAATGGATTCTATGGAAATAAAATCAAAACCATTACAAAGCTCGAGAATGGCTGACTTGTAGAGTTAAAGGTGCTCCGCTCTAGTCTCGTAAATTTCTAAGACTTGGTTTTCAATTAGATAGGAGTTTCCTAAGACTCTCATGTGGTGTAAATTCATCCTCTTGGCTATGATAAGACCAAGAATCAAAGTTTCATGCTTAGCTTCATTATTCATACACTCAGACTTTAACTTGAAGGAAAATGACATGATTCTCCCCTCAAGAGAAGTAAGTATCACCCATGCCCTTAGGCTAAAGAGACACTTTGCATTGTCATAATTAAGGATATAATAATTTTCAAGGAAGATAGATGCTTCATTATTCTTTGGCCCCTCTTCCTAAATATCTAAGACCTCAACTGTGCACACCTCTCAAAATCCATCTTTAGGGAGAGTGGTTATCCCAAGAGCATGACCAATTCCCAAATAATCAAAGGGAAGAATTATTGGTAGATCATTCTCTAAGAGTTTAACAATTTCAATTGTATTTTTTGTCGAAACAACTTCTACTACTGCGGATTTGTTTTCATTAATGTCCACACATTCAATTGCTTTAGGTTCCTCTAGCTCTATTGTCGGAATAAAGTTGTTTGTGGGAATGGGCCCCACTGAAGGAAGGGTCCTATTCAACTAGATTATTAGGAGTTCAAACTATGTATGAACCCCAAGATTCTTCTTAAGATTGGCCAGATGGGTGTCAAAATGATTTAGATTACCCTGGGCCATAAATAACTTCCCTAAATGAAGGAATATGACATCCTAGAACAGAGTAGAGGGAATGGCCTTCATCTTATGAACCTAATATCTTTCAAGAATCTTATAGTTGATTTCCTTATCTATAATATAAAATCGATCAAAACAATCTTGGGTCCAAGAGTGACTGAAATAATTATGGTTCCAATGGAGGTAGCCTTAAGGCTATCATAACCTCTCAACGTGTTTCAGTTTGACGAACATTTTATATCTCTATAACCTATTTTTTCAAGAATGAGAATGATATAATGTTAACCACAACTCTGTTGTCAATCATGTCTCTCTTAACATATTTTTTGTATATCCATACTTGTAAATACAAAGAATGGTCACCTCTCCATGCTAGTTTAGTGTTAGTAAGAATTTTACTAATATCAAATATAAATCCAACATCTCTCTCATGTTATCCTAGAGGATGAACATCAAAGTCTATATGGTTTATTTGGGCTCTTGGAGGAGGTGTCAAGTGAATTAAGTGACAATGAACAAATGCTTCTAGTAAAGAAAATTGGTGTGCTAGTGAGTTCTTCAACAAATCCAGAAAGGATATGTGAGATAAGGTCTTGGTTTGTTCTATTATTAAATCATAGGTCCCTACTAGCTTTGGCACTACCAACACAATGTCTTGTAATAAAGGGTAAATAGGGAGATGTTATGATGCATAGTCATAATTACGAGTGGCTACATGGATGTCCAGTTTGGTTTCTAACTCAACTAGGCCCATAATCTAGGTTGGTCCTGGTTTTCCAAGGGGAAGTTACTCCTAGATCAGTAGACGTAGAGGATTTGTGATCATTTTTCCATATGGGAGTCCCCTTTTTGGTGCCATGAGGGTTAATTTTATATTTTTTAGGGTGCATTGGGAAGGGGTCTCTATAAATCCCAAGAATAGCATTTTGCAGAGCAACATGCCCCGTGTAGGAATTCTGCATAGGTTTTTTGGGGTTAGCCAAGAACATCTCAATAAAGATTTGTCTCTGATCCTATGAAACAAGTTGTATGAAATTATTACAATCCCTACAAGTTTGATTATTGTGTCTTATAAATCTATAGAAACTATAGTACAAGTTAGGATCATTGTCTTGAGGTTTTTTATTCTAATTTTCTTATGGCCCATAGTTCCTGTTGTAGTTCGTATTTTAATTTTTGCAGTTATAATTTGGAGGTCTCTGACCCTAATTTTGATATTATTTTTGAACTTTATTTGGGTAAGGGCTTTGGCCTTGAGTTTGGACCTATTGGGGAGGACGATTGAAGTCAACCGCGTTAATGGAAAGATTGAAGTTGTTATTCCTTTAGTTGTTTGTTCTTGTATTAATGTTATTGTTGTTATTTGGGTTGTTAGTGCTAAAAATGTTTTTCTTTTTGGGTTGATATGCTACACCGTCCGTTGTAGCACCACATTTTTATTTGAGGACCTTGGGTCCTTGATTGTTATTGTTTGAATTTTTTGGGTAATTTTAATTACCTTGAGAGGGAGTGACTAGTTTCCCATTTGTACCATACATCTTTCATCCACTATCGATCGGTGTTTGGTAAATGCACAACACACCCTCTAAGACATATTCATAGCTCTAAAGAGGAAAATTTTGTACCTCCTCCTTAGTTTATCGATTGAGAGAGTGAAGGAATAGATCACAAAGCTCTATTTGAACCCTATTTAGATCATTAGTAAATGAGTAGAGGAATTTCTGCCACCTCTGAATGAAATGGGAAAAAGAATCGTTATGCTCTTGCTTGTTGTGCAGGAAATCTTTGATTCCTATTCTCAGTAATTTTTTCATGTTGAAATCCTTTAAAAACTTTGAGACGAGTTTCTTAAATGAATGAGTAGGGGCTTTTAGGATTCTATAGTGTCAGTCGAGATCAATCCCTTTAAGGTTACTGGGGAATATTTTTTATACAACCACATCCTAAGGGAGAAGTTATCTTATGGCAGTGGCATATGCCTTTATATGGGAATTTGGGTCTCCCCCCTTAAAATTTGGGAGGTATAGCAATGGTCGTGGGAGTATAACACCTCATATAGAGAAATCTAAAGTCTCTTTCCAGTATCTAGAGTATGTCCCTAATATATATGATTCAACCATTGATGATATTTGGTGGGAAGGTGGAGGTGGAAGCGAAGTTTGGTAGGACACAACATAGGCATTGGTTGAGGCATAAGGAACCCCTTGTTAATTATACAATCCAGGAAAAGAATACATGTCCACTTGTGGTGATTTTTAGTACATGTGAAGGTACAAGGGACATTATTTGGATACGGATTAGTAGGCACAAAACCATGGAGCACCACATTTCTGGTTGGAATGGAATTTGAGAGCACACTTCCAACTAGGTCTTATGTTGGATATTCAAGTGGAGAGTGAGGGGGAATCCCTAGTGTGCCAAATCGAGTAAAGAGGTATCCATGGCTAGGAACACCCATGTAAACCTAAGAAGGTGGTGGTGGAGAAGGGACAAAATTATATTTCTAAATGAAGTGGGGAACCTTTCCTTTCCCTGTGAATGGTGTAGACTTGGAAGGTTAGGTAAGTTATAATTACCTAACTCTCCCTACTAAAGGCGAGATTACATCATCTGATGAAGGTGTTGCATTTTATTTAGGCATGTGTTTAACCTTGGGCTACAAAGTCATGTGATATCTTGCTATAAATTGATCTTTTGTAGACCACCCCTCTTCAGGTGTGTTTTCTTTTATGGGAGGAGGGGTAACAACATTGTTTTGAATAAGAAAATCAGTGTACCCTTGCATCATATCCAAGTATTGATCTATAGTATTGAGATGCTCACCTATTCTTGTGATCCATGTTAGGAACTCATTCTCCTATGGTAGGTAAGAAGATAAATAATTATCCTACATGTTGATTTGGGGCGTGAATAAGACTCTTGGATTGAACCCTTGTTCTCCCATGAATGTCATGTTATTATAGTTGGATAACTCTAGTTATGAAATGTGGTTAGGTTGGTCTATCTTGTCAATCCTAACCAATGAACCAGTATTAAACCTTTGAGGAGGGGGTGTATGAGGAGATGAAATATTATGTGAGTAATTATTAGCCCACCCTAACAAAAAAATTGATTGTTACATACTCTTATGATTGTAATAAGCTTCGAGACCCAAAATGATCTTGTCGTATTCCTGGCCCAACATATTCGAGGGGTTTATAAACACCCACAGAATAATTGGAGAGGAGAAGGATGGATGAAAGAATAGAAATAAATGAGGAAACGAAAAGGAACTAGTCCTTCACGTTGGGTTCACCAATTTTGTACGTCTAGAATCAACACGTGACTCTCACATGCATGCGACATCCAAAGGTTGTTTCGAGACAAATAAGATGGAATAGATAGATGACTATGGAATGGATAAATATGAATATTTTGGGTAGGTAGAAAGTGGCTATGAGGTAAAACAAGAAAAAAAAATGTCCTCAATGGGAATGATAGGTATTTGTTTGTTTAGTGCAATGAATGCATGTCTAACCTTCTCAAGTGAGATAGAATGATCAAGATAAATGGTGGCAAAAATATTTTGATCAATATCACTTTGACTAAATAAACCTAGAACTGGTTGTGGAAAATGATGGAATCATCCTTCGTCTCTCATAAATTACTCTCAATATAAGGTCATGAATATGAGAAGAGATATGGGGAAAGGACAATTCTAGTTTCTACTAGGCTTGTTTTCCTAGAACTCATTGGTGTTATCCACCTCATCATTTAAAGCAATCAGATAATGGATGATGCTAGGTGGGATGGGATTGGTATCGAAGATGAGTTGTCTAAAGACATGATCAATGTTGGTCAATTGTATAATAATGTTTGGTTACGGTACTATTGGGTCACACACTCATCGTCTAGGTTTTATTGGGCCTTGGATGGTCATGTGGGCATGGAACAAATAATCTATGGAAGTAAACAAATCATGTAAAGAAACTGAAATGTCTAAGGCTACATTCAGGTAACCTAGGCCACTAAGGGAACGTAAGTGGTTTGTGTTAATTTCAATCTAATTAAATCTATGTACCTATTTTAAACAAAGAATGAAAATATATTTAAACTAAATAAATTTGATTACTCTCCTTTAATTTAATTAAATATACGTGTAACTAATTAATTAAATAAATGAAATTAATCTAATCTACTTGTTTTTGTATTTTCCAAAGACTTTTAAATAAAAGGAAATAAAACAAATAAATAAATCTAAATATTTTAATCCTTTTTTTTGGATTTTTATGGTTTTCCATAAATAAGTAAATAAAAGCTACACAAATAGTGAAATTACTTCTAATTAAATTAAAACTACTCCTACTCTAAAATTAAATAAACTAAACAGTAAAATAGCTAAATTTGGTTATTCCTCTGTTGCAGATGAATTAATTCTACTCTAGTTTGAACAGGGGAATTTTCCAATTTATAAATATGGATATTATTTCTGATAGATTTACCTCAGAATCATGGGAATAATTAAAAGCTTCTCAGAAGTAATTTATTCCCATAAAAATTCCCTAGTAAAACACCAAAATTCCTACATAAATTTTTTCAATGTGAAGAAAATCAACAAAGTACACAAACGCATAAGCTTCTTCAAACTTACTTCCTTTACAGATCCACAGGGATAATTAGGGAAGAATATTTCAAGATAATCTTTACTCGTATGCATGTACAATCTAACTAATGAACAAAAGGAAAGCTACAGATAATTTTATAGTGAATAAAATGAAAGTTTTGTGTACATAAACTTCCTTCAAAACCTTCTCAATTAAATCCACATGGATAAGATGAGAAGGAGTTTTCAACAGAACCTTCTTACAAACAATATAATGACTTGTAAATTCTACATTTTCAAAACAAGATTCTGAGTTGATTATGAATTAAAATATAACTGCTGAGAGAAAGCTTCTAGGAATTTAAATACACCTCCAACCTGGAAATGTAAAATATAGAAAGTATCCAATGTTGGTTGTTCTTTTATTGATCCCCTTAGCTTCTTTTCCAATTATGATTCCAATGAAGTTTAGGGAGCTATGTTGGTTGGTATGCAAAAGAAGATGTAGAAGTGTTGGAGCTAACTGGTTACAGGCATTCTGGTAGCACTGCAATCAAGAGAGTAAAAAAGGAAAAGGATATGATTTCACTTGTGTGCTTCTTGGTAATATTTTGGTAGAGTAATGGTGCAATTCTAATTCAAGATACTCTAACCAATGCTTTGGGAAAAAGATTGGTTTTAATAGAAAGTTGGTAGGGAAATGGTGCAACACTCTTTGAAACCAAGGTGTTCCAAATCACCATATGAAGGGGTAGTTAACTTACTAAGAATAGTAAGTGAAGAAGAAATGTATACACATCTAACATGTAACATTCCCATTTTAATACTTTAGAAATAAGGGAAAAAATTACATAATATTCTCTATTCTAAACTAACATAATTTAGAACACACATTCCAAACATAATCTATCTCATAACATAAAACCATATGCATTTGTAAATGACTCGGTGAAACACTGATCTCTCATTTCATGACTTAGTATCATACTAATCTCTCATGTTAAATTTATAATGTGTATACTATGTATACTTGGTTCCTTTACCCCTTTTAGGGGTATCAAGTGTTCTGTTTAAGAGGCCTATCTGAATATTTGTTACCAATATTCATCTGAAATCCCACTTCTTAAACTAGGTGACATAGGACAATGCAACCAACAGCTTGTGATACTTTGGCCAAATATTTTAAACATATTGTTCATGTTTATATTCCTAGATGACATACTCATCAAGTGGAATAATTCCTTCACCTAATTCGATCTGTTATCTAGAATGGTCCTTATTGACTTCTGTCAGTCCACTCCTTTCAAAGTTTAACCCTAGTTAAGGTTAGCAACATGGCCTAGTGTGGAGGACTGCTTGTGGTGACTAAGGTACATAGACATACTCAATTTACTCATGTTGATTGGGTGTGTCTATTTATCCTAAGTCAATGTGAGTTGACCCCGACACTAGATCATGCCCCTATCACTACCTAGGGTAGAACTATGATCAAGTCAGAATTTATGTTAGTCTAGTTGAATGAACTATGAGGGGTGTTGAGACATGTCAACTACAACATAGTATCCTCATAAAGACCCTAGTCATCATGAAGGTACTACGTTGCAGTTGGCGTGTGTCAACATCCAACTAATTTTTCCTCATCTGGACAAACATACCTTAGATAGAAAGTTATATCATATTAATCTCCTCATTACATATTAATTACAAGCAACTGTACTGAACAACTAGGTTCCTCAACCATTAGGGTTTTGATTTAAAACTGTAATAGATGTAGTTAAGAAGATACATCTACTTCATAACCAATTCACATGCTATGATTTATAATATTAACATTCTGATTCATGTTTTACATAATAGGTCTAGCACACATGAAAGTGTTATTTATTTACTCACTTATTACAGCCCTAGCTTATATAAGTTCTAAGAAATTCCTTTTCCTATATTAGAATTCATTGAATGAAGTGTAATCCCTTTTATTTTTCTTTCCCGTCATCCCTATTTTGGTTAAGGAAGTCTATATGAGAAAGCACACCTTCAACTATCTACATATAACAATCAGGATTCATTTCCTAAAGGTCCATTTCATGGGAGTTGTCTTTCCTTTCCCTTATTAAGGTTAATTTCCATTTATAATTCCGTTGTACATTATAAATTATAATCAAATTTTAATTCTCATAAAATCATTTGATTTAAATATAGTCCTAATGATATGGTTGAATATCTGTGTAAGAATGTCAACTTTATAAGTTGCATCTTCACTAGAGAGGGTAATACAACTAACACCTCAGATCTCTATTTATTCCATTCCAAACCATAAAAGTATGTTACTATTTGTAAAATAGAGTAATACTTATCATTTACACTCATTGTATGTCAAAGGAATTTTCATCAAGTACAAAAAAAATTCACACATCCTTTATTCATCAAGGAGGAATTATACATTTACAAGTCCAAACACTTCAGACATAACTAAATGCCAAACATCAATATTAAATCAACTTCTGGTACAACTCTCAATTTTTTATCAAGTACATTTCAGTAATGAAACCATATTTCATCATAATAAAGATTTAGTCTCTTTGATAAACAAATGTAACTTTATAAAGATCTCTCTCCTTTCATCTTTTACAAATTCCATCTCCAAAATTGCTAGCATGGGTCAGTTCATTGAACTGAGCATGATAAGCACTAAATCATTAAAATGATGTGCTTTTAGCTAACTATTTCATAAAAAGAACTCTTTTGTTATGAAACAGTCCTAAAGCAAATCAGAAAGACTCAACCAAAAAGGAGATACAAACTCTAATAAAAGATAGAGAAAGAGATATACTTCAAATCAAAATCAAGGTTAGGTCATGAGATATAACAACTTTAACCTTCCATCCTATTTTCTTTTTATCAAAATAACTAAACAGTAAGTTAAGACAAGTAGCATTTCATCAGAATCTCACTACTACTTTCATACATTTCTTTTCATGTTTCCTCACTCAGTTAAACTTGTTTAACAGAAGAAGGTAACTACCCTAACTATCTTTTAGGCATAGCTCAGCAGTAGATCATTTACAAACATTACTTTCCATCCAAATATTTCATTAACCTAGATTCATCCTAAGTCAGAGATGCCAACAATCAAAATTAAAAATCATAAGAATAAGTTTAGGATGATCCAAAACATCATAACATTTAATGTGTCTCTAATTTGAGTATCCTAATACTCAATCTCATATCCAGGAACCAACTCAAGATAAAAGCCAAAACAAGCTAAATCATACCTCATAAAGAGGTAAGGTTACTTTTAACAATAAATGAGTTAATCATTCAAATCCCAAAAGGATACACCATTGCTATCATTAACTCAAGTGAGTAGAATAGTTAAGTTTAAAATTTAGACCAAATCAATAATCCATCAACATATTTCCAACCAAACACATTAATCCATCCAATTATTTTCGCTTTAGTTATACTACCCTAAAAACATTTTGCATTCAATCTCATCAAATAGTCAAGAAGTTACATAAATGTAATAGACCGGAGAGGGGAAAACAACTCTACCAACTTTCACAATCTGAAATAAGATTAAAGGAAGGAGAGAGAGAGAGAGATTACTACTTCCCCAACTCTTTTTATGATTAAAAGAGACATTAAGTAACCAAGAACCTATAATGCCATAGGTCAGTTATCTAATAACTTGAACCAAAATCCTGAATAGAGATTAACTCTGGGCTTGAATTGAATGAACACCAAAAACCAGTAGAAAGGAAATAATGAAGAGCAACAATATTCATTACCTTTCATCATTCAAAGGGATGGCACAGATAACCTCAATTTCTATAAATACAACAAGAAATTCATTCCCCCAAAGGACTCAGAGAGGAAAGAAAGAGATGATCAAAAGAATAAGTCTGAAAAAGACTTCCTAAAACTCAGATCCATAAGGGAGAAGAATTAAGCAATACAATATAACCAAAATAGGACCAATGTTCCAATTTCATTGAATAAAACATTTGCCCCATTTCTAAGGATCTGAAAACGATTTTATTGGTTAAAAATCATACCAACACAAAAACATTGAGTTAAGATCGACAAAGTATTCAAGAATTTCAAGGAACATCAATCCATAAGCTACCGTTAAACAATACCCAATAAGGTTTTCCCCTCTTAGCACCAAGTGCCATAAATCCACTAGTTACCTATAGACCCAGAAGAATAGAAATAGTAATTCCTATCCTCTTACTTGCTTCAAAAATCAAGCTTCCATAAAACAATAATTTCTTTCAAGGAGCTAACACAAGATATAATGTTTAGATATTCAATTAATAACCAAAAGAATTAATGCAAGTCTTAACAGACGTATAATCAATTACCAAGAAAAACCCGCAATAATTTATTCATCTTTATTATACAATGGTCTAAAATTTTGCAATAGGGAGGATATACACATAAAACCATAATCAAAAAATCACAAACAATGATATGATTCAAGGTTAAGTCATCATTTTGAAGTCTTCATGTAATAACCAAAAAAAACATTAAGATCAACCATCAAATCTTTATTCATGAAGAAGTTACGCAAGATCATAACAATAACCAGATGTTCCAATAGTTTCCTACGATTATACCTAGACATCCCAAGTTTAAGCAATTGAAAACACCAACAAAGTTTAAACAGTTCAACTATGATCACATACAGTTTTTTTTTGCTTTGTTTTCAAGCCCATGCAGAAAGATTTAAAGAAAAACCCAGCTATCCACACAAGAAAACTGAAACCCAGATCATATTTTCCATCATTCAAACAGGGTCAATAAAGCATTCCCAAAAACAACACAAAAACCAAAAGCAGAATAATCTTACCAACAGAAAAAAACCATATTATTCAAAAGAGCGTTTTTTTTATGAGAATTTAAGTAAAATCATAAAAATTAATAAATAGAGCCTATCATGCCTGATAGCGCTTTTCCTTCACTGATTCACAAAAAAAATCCAAGGAGATCTTCAATCCTTCTTTCGAAATGCAAATCCAAAAAAAAAATTCCTCTAACTCCTCTTTATAGCTTCTCAGTGCCAACTCTTTCCCTCCATGCCATGAAAGGAATAAAAACTCATGCATAGCCACATTGCATGTAAAAATCAAACTGGAAGTTTGAAAAACAAAACAACTACATGCAGAGCTCAAGCTTCAAACCAAATGAATCAACAAAACCAAAACCCTCTATCTTCTTCCTAGGTGGTTTCACCAGTTTCAAAATATTAAATGCAGAGTAGGAATTTTAGTCCTTCCTACCTTCCCAACACCCCATCTCCAATTTTGGCTAAGTCTTATTTCAAACAAAAACATGCATCCAAAACTTTGGCAAAAATGCCAACTCACCCATCTAAAATTTCCAATGCCAAATTTGGCTGCATAAGAGATACGGACTTAATAACTCACCTTTAATTCCTTGGATTCACTTCCTCCCACTTACCCCTTCCCATGTCGTTCCATAGGCCCCCTTAGGTTATCCATTCCATTAGTTAGGTTAAACATTAATTTAGGAATGAACATAGGTCCATAGGTAAGTCCTTAGTCTTACATTAATTAATCACCTAAAAGAAAATAAACTTAGTAACTTAGGTTAGATTACCCTTTTTAGGATAAGGTTCCAAATTTAAGGAACATAGTGTAAATAGGTCCCAAGTCCCCTATGAGAACTTCATCATACCAAAGTAGAAAAAGAAGAACCAAATTGTTACTCAATTCAAATACGAAGCAGAGATCCATGGAGAGGATTGTACATAGACTTCACACATTCAAGGTTTTGAAACCTTCCATCTGTCCAAATTGCACATCATGACAACAAGATATGAAAATTAGAAGTCATACCTTGGATCAATGGAATTGATCCAAGGTAATGTTGTTTAAATCCCCATAAATTATCAAAACTGAAACTCAAATTCATAATCTCATGCAATGAAATTATTCTACATAAAAGAGATGGATTGCTTCATTTTCAATTAAGCAAAAACACGATAGAATGTACTTGTTCCCAACAGATAACTTATTATCTACTGCAAACATGATTTCCTAAGTCATAAGATGACACCGTCTTAAGAAAAAATCACCTGTCAACGTTTGAACCTTCTATGTAGACTGGCAGTTACAAAACCATCGTGGTGGTTACGTAACCACCACCCAAGGAAGACCATTACTTACATAACTCACCACGGAAGTTGTGTAACTTAAGGGAAAAGGCTAAGGAAAAGGGTCCTAAAATTATTTGCAAAAGCATAAAAGGCTAGGAAACTAAGAAGTAGACAATACTAAGTCACATAGGTAATAAAAAGCAAGGAAATTGGACTTGGATTCATCATTTCATCTGGAAATGAAAGCTATCATCATTAGGGATTATTATTATTTCAACAATATAGCACCATGTAAATTTGCGTGCGTAAAATGATCTAAAAGGGACTTAGTGTCCATGATAGATGAACCTATAAAATTGTGTCTCTTGTTTTTCATTCTCACAAATTACATTATTATTTTCCTTTGATTGAATGTTGAACTACTCCAGTTTTTTGGTGTGAACTTTGTCATTTCCTACTCACAATGATAACCATCCCTTTCCTAATTTCTCTCCTTTATTCCTCATTGTTGCAAATTCCTACACATTTAGTGAAGTGTTCTTATGTGATCCCCATACTATTTGGCCACCCAAAATCATTAGATAGGATTATGATAGTTTAAATTCAATAATGAGAGCCTCCCCATACACAAGAAGGAGAGGCGTAGCCCCGTGAGCATTGGCAGAAACACATAATTTGAAACACAAAAAATTATTTCACCAACACATATGAAATCATAAACAAATATTATATAAAATTTTAGGAGATAATGTTAGCCACATGTTGGCTATACATATCTCGATATATGACCAAGGATTAGAGGCGTAGCATGGGCTACCTTGATTGGAGGTAGCATTCAGATGGATATGTCTTATGCAACTATACCTATTGAAGGAGAACACGTTAAACTCTTAGAGAACAAAGGATTTCAAATTTGATTGAAGATTTACAAAGGGCCTTGAAGGAAGTATATACTTATGTGGGTATTGATAATTGTGTGGAGAATACTTGTTTTATTGAAAATTAGGTTTACCCTATATGTTGTCATCATATTTACAGTACTAACTTTGATGGTTTTTGGACTATTTTATTTGATGGGGCATGTTTAAAAGGAGGGGAAACAACTAGAATTGTTTTATATTCTCTACAAGGTGGTATGTTTAGGTTTTCTTACAAACTAAATTTTGAAGGCAAAAGTAATGTAACAAAGTATAAAGCTTAGTTGATTGGGATAAACATGGCCTCTAAATTCAAAATCAAGGACTTGATTATCAAAGGGGATTTACAAATGAGTATATAATATATCATATAGGTGTATTCAGTAACTAATGAGAGGTTGAAATAATATAGAAATGTTATATGGGACTCCCTACTGTTTTTTTATTCCTTCAAAACCATGCATATTGACATATCAGTGTTAGTGTAGGTTATTATTTATCCTTTTATTTTTTTATTAAGATAATTCTTGCACTTATGTTATCCCTACACTTATTGGGTTATCTTGCTTAGGTATACTAGTTATGTGGAATTAGCTTACTAGTTATGTGGAGTTAGTTTTCAAGTTATGTGGAGTTAGCTTGTTAGTCTTTTGGAGTTAACTTAACTACTAGTATTAGTTAGTGGGAGTTCTTCACCACTAATCTAGGTAGTATTTATACTTCCCTCCTCATATATGTACATCCATCTTATTAAGAAATGTAATATAAGGTGATATAAAGTAATGTGTTGAGCATAATGGATTATGATGGATTTCCATCTATGATATTTTCGATCTTCTATTTTTGCAAATCTAATGTGGTGTGTTATTATCATCTGAGATCTTTGCGGCTTGGAAAATTTTTCTTATCATTCCTTTCATGGTATCAAAGTGATAGATGATATAAATATCCATTTGTAAGTTTTCTGCAAGCAAGAGTTTACTTGTTTTCATATATTTTGTATTTTGCTAGCACTTTGTTGCAACTTCCATTTTTACTAAAAATAGAGGGCTCTGTTGGATTCGAAGGGCAGAAAATACCCAGAAATGACTGTAAACTTGGCCATTGAAGGAGATAGCTTGTTTTTTGATTTTTTTTTGGTTTTGTAGAAGTGGACACTGACACGTATAGATCAACTTGGAAATCCATGCTAGGGGAAGAAATCTTTATTGGGGAAGTAGAAAGTCCAGAAAAATAGTTTCTAGGTTTTTTTCCTTCGGTACTAGGTTTTTTTCTTCCTCTATGCATCATTCCTATTTGGTGAGAATCTGGACATCTTACAAATTTGTGTAGGGAAGAAATCCTTACAGGGGAAGTAGAAATTCTAGAAAAATGGTTTCTAGGGTTTTTCATTCGGTACTAGGTTTTTTGCAGAGTTCCTATTTCGCAAGGATGTGGAAATCTTAAATATCCATGGCGTGGGGAATTAATTTCTAGTGAGGTAAAAATTACATAAAAACATTTTCTAGGTTTTGGTAGGTTTTTTACGTTTGGAAATGGGTTTTTCTTCTACTTTACAGAGTTCTTGTGTGTGAAGGATTCGAAGATCTTGAACATATATGCTACCCTTAGGGATTTTAGAAATTCATGCCGGTGAAAACAAAATTAGGAAAACAATTTCTGGTTTTTTCACGTTCAATATTGGGTTTTTTTGTTCTTCCATTTTTGAAGATCCTGAATTGGAAATTTTGTTCTAGAAAAGGAAAATTGAGGAAGACTGACAGAAAAAGACATTTTTAAAAATAAATATTAAAGCACAAAGTAAAACTCTTGTAACTTTTTATAGGCAACTCGTAATTGAGTGTCATTTTTTTCAAAGTGCTTATTTTTTCATGTTTTTCCCATTAGAACTATTTATTTTGAGAAACATACTAAGATTGTAAAATGTCATTATTGTAACACGCACTCAATTATAAAGCTCCAAATTTATATCTCTTCTTTGTTGAAAGATTTAATATTTTTATTTTTGACACATTTTTAGCATGTTGACAGTCTCTGTTATGGAAGAGGTATTCTAGTGAAGCCCAATGTTTGTTTATAAGTATTTTTTACAAATCATACAAATTTGTAGCATCACTTATTAGGGTTAGCACACCAGTTGTACTGATAATATATCAGATCTAAGCATACATGTAAATAAAAGCGGATATTCTACTAGAAGAAATATACAAACCAGAGAGACATAAATCAACACCAGATTTAACATGGTTCACCCAGTGTGGGCTACGTCCACCAAGAAACAAGACAATCTATTATCTAAAGCTTTGACAAGATATACAATGAAGATTTACAATCTTCCACACCTCTCAGATGTACAGTACTTTCTTTCTTCAAGCTTTTTGCTTCATCACCAAGAATTCTCTCTCTCACCAAATTTTGCAAGTTCTTTCTAATTCTTGTTAATCTCTCACTTCTAAACCCTAGCTTTATGCTTATATAGTCGTTTATAGACTTAGGGCACTTATCCATGCAATTACAATCAATAGATATACTTTAATGCTAAAAATAGATATAATTCCCAAGAGTTAATTAAAAAACCTTGCACAGGTAACCAATGTTGGTTATCCCTAACCGATGCTAGTTCCTCCCTTTCTTGACGGATTTCGGTTCACCCTTAACCAATGACGGTTACTGTATTTTCCAGAAAATTTCCATTGCATGCTAAACTGAAGTAATTGAGCTCCACAACTCAACAATCTACCACTTGGAGATTAATTACTGCACCATACCTGTACAACATCATTCTTAGATCCTTCCTTAGCTTTGTTTCTTCCTTTTCAAGTCTCAAACTCGAAGACAAACATAAGTGGAGTGTAGCTCCAACTTCTCCTTTGTTAATGACTTTGTTAACACATCCGCAATGTTCTTGCTCGTATGAATCTTTTCCAAATTCAACTATCCATCCTCCAATACTTTTCATATGAAGTGATACCTCAACTGAATGTGTTTTGTTCTCGAATGAAATGCTGAGTTCTTTGCCAAATGAATTGCACTCTGACTATCACTGAATAGTTTACAATCATCTTGCTTCTTTCCCAACTCTTCCATGAACCTACTCATCCATATCATCTCCTTGTTAGCCTCTATAGCTGCAACATACTCTACCTTTGTAGTAGACAAAGCCACAACCTTCTGCAATCTTGAAATCCAACTAACTGTCATCTCACCTACTATGAAAATATATCCGGTAGTGATTCTCCTACCATCTAGATCTATAGCCATATCCGAATCAACATAGCAACATAATGAAATATCCAAACCTCCATAGCATAACTACATGCTAGATGTCCCTTTCAAATACCTGAGTATCCATTAACTAGTTTCCAATGCTCTTTACCTGGATTGACAATATATCTACTCACCACTCCCACTATCTGTGCAATGTCTGGTCTTGTACAAACCATAGCATACATGAGACTCCCAGCTGCTGAAGCATATGGCACTCGTGTCATGTATTTTACCTCCTCATGTGATGATGGAAACTAATCTTTTCTCAATTTGAAGTGTTCAGCCATAGGTGTGCTAACAAGTTTTGCATTCTGCATGTTGAACCTTTCTAACACCTTATAGATATAATGCTCCTGAGACAAATATAATTTCTTGTTTTTCCTGTCTCTATTTATTTGCATGCCAAGGATTCTTTTTGCAGCTCCTAAATCCTTCATAGCAAATGTGTGAGGTAGCTTTCTCTTAAGCTCACCAATGTCCTGTTAGGAAATAAGGGATAAAATATGTGGAATAATCCCTCACAGAATCGCAACAGTAAAAACTAATATGCAGAAAATATTACAGATCTCAAATAAAAGTGCAGAATAAAATAACAAAACACAAAGAGACAATATTTAACATGGTCCACCCAATTTGGGCTACGTCCACAAAGAATCACTTGCTCATATGTTATTACAAGCCACGCTCTCTCAATATAATACCCAGATCTGTTTGGAGCTATGCTCAACAAACTCTACAGAATTCACGTCCAAATTCAAAACACATCTGTAATGTTTACATTATATCTACCATATGCATAAAACCATATAAGTAGACAATTGCTTAAAGTGGAACAGCCAGATTTACACAGGAAACAAATCAATAATACTTCTTATTCTTCATATGTCTCAATATGAAATACATTAGTAATTATATAGGCACATATGAATAGAACCTTAAACTACTTCCTATTAAAAGGAAGTACAATTAACAAATAACCCGTTTAATCAATTTACAGGTGTAACAACTGAAATTAATCAATACGAGTTGTTTTAACAACTCGTATAATAATATTTATCTACATTATATTATTATTAATGAGTTACCAAACTCATATAATAATATAATTAATTAATAATGTTTACAACAATTAATTCCCAACATTCACCCCCTTGGTGTGAACATTATTAATATCTGATCTTCACCCCCTTAATGTGAACACGACAAAGAACCATATTCGAAGAAATTGAACCACCTCCTGAAAGCACTTCTTAGACCAGGTACAAACACCATAGATTATCTCTTTACCCTCGTAAAGGTGTAGTGTCAAGCCGAATTATGCAGGAATGCTCCCTTCCTCTTTGGGTTCCTGTGGGACTTTCTCTGTAACCTCCCTGGGCGCTCCGAATTCTGAATCTCCAAGATCCACAAGCTTCACACTAGCTAGATAACCATCCCTTGAGTCTACCTCGAAATCTTCTCTTACTCCCAAAAGTGAGTATTCTGAAAACATGACTCCTCCAAAAAATCTTTGAAAAGGGTTTATTCAGCAAACCATCACACCGCAAACAGGAACACTGAAAATGAACTAAAAAAAGAAACCACACTGCACACATGTTACCAAACTATCTTTGCGGCCCTGTTGTTGGTGACTAACGAGAGGTCATTGATTGACCTCCAACCTCCGTTTTCCTCCATCCTCCGATATCATGCTACTAGTTTAGCCGGATGTGATCATGAAGCTCAAAATACCTTCAATAATTTGGACGTCGCATACAAGCGAAAATAGCACGTCTACAAAATTGAAATTAAATTAAAAAAATTATTTTTCGAACTTTGGAAGACGACACTTTTTACAATAGTATTGACCCACAACGAAATTTTGACGACGAAATAAAAATCGACTCTTGATTTTTTTGAAAATAGACACAAAAATGACTATTTTACCATATATACATATCATGACACTTTACGACAAACACACTAATGGTGTTATATAAGACACTTATACTCTTAATGACAAACCTGACTTTTTACACCATTATTGCTTTGACACTTATACAAGACTCTTTTACATTGACAACTAACTTTCAAAACAATACTTATCAATTTGAATGACTCAACTTTAATTTTTTACTGTAATTTAAGAGGACATTACCAAAATAGCATACATATGACATGGAAAAGATGGCAGCGGCCAAGGATTTTGACAATATAGTGAGTAATACAATGCGGTTGAAAACCCTATACGTATTAACTGAACATAGACCAAAACAAAACTATATGAATGGATATGAATACCTAGACAATGAATCGAGCACAAATGTTAAAGACCGAATGAAGGTAAAGAGCAGACACGTGGATGGTCTTTCCAATGCATGCATTGCACTGCCGTGTTCAGAGTATGAATCAAGAGGTAAGTTTGAACAGTTAGATTTTATAGAAGATGATCCGAGGAAAGAGATTCGGCACAGATCCATACTACGAATGCACGAGACATTTGATTAACTATGTTTAATTAAACGCCATTCTCAGATCAGATCTAACACATTGAATCAAGATAACTGGCAAGCTCATGTGCATATAAATTCCTAGACAACACAAACATGCAATTGTAAAAAAAAACTCGAGGCTTCAAATAATTGTATGCTTGATTCAACTTTAATATATATGATTTGGTAGATTGTAGAGGCACGTATCGGTATGGATGTGCTATGTGCAGAGATCGAAGCATTGTCCTGACCAATCACTCTTTTGCAATTTACTCTTGAAGACAAATAATGAATCTTGACGTCGTCTGGTGAAATACTGATGAGTATCCTCATAGCTGATTTGGAATATCAGGCCTCTAATTAGATGCATTGTAGATTCTAAAGTTTCTACCACCAAGCAAGCTGCTATAAAAATTGTGTCTAAACTGCTTGGTCACGCATTTCTTACACAGAAAATAAAATACTAAACTAATAATCGTTCACCCTACAAAATTTATTTTCCATTGAAATATTGTCATCTACAGGGAGAAAACAACTACTTTCATCCCCTTGACTACACTCAAAAACTCATCACAGAAGGATGGATTGGTCGCTCTGATACCAAATAATAGCTTTGGAACAACATAGATTTGCACATAGTAAACAAATCAATAATACTTCTTATTCTTCATATGTCTCAATATGAAATACATTAGCTATTATATAGGCAATATAATAGCTCCTAAACTACTTCTTATCTAAATCACTCAGGAAGTACAATTAACAAATAACCCGTTTAATCAAGTTTAACAGGTCCATGTAACAACTGACTTAATAAATACCTAAGTTGTTTTAATAACTCGTAATAACAATATTTATCTACATTATATTATTATTAATGAGTTACCAAACTCATATAATAATAGTAATTAATTAATAATGTTTACAACAATTAATTCCTAACACTGCTTAAGCAGTTTTATAAAACTGATGTCATGTATTAAAACCCTGTGTGCAAAGGACATCGTCCCATAAACTCTATGGGTCGAAAATCCCGTCCATATGAGTAAAAGCACGTTTCTCGATATATCTACAAATTGAAACGTTTTAAGGCCAAATTTTTATTTTCAGGGATTGCGACCCCTACAACCCTTGTGAGACATGCTTCTGTGGATTCGCAGTGTACAATACTCTTAGTGTATAGTCTTCAACATTTTCTCACATGAAAATAGGCTTCACAGCCTAACATGTCTTGCATACTAGATCCTGTAATAAGCATATCATCCACATATGGTAACAAAATAATATAGCTCCCATTTTAAAGCCTTTCGAAATAAACACAATGGTCAGATTCACATCTCAAGTAGCCATACTCTTGCATAAACTTATCAAATCTCATGTACCATTGCCTTGGAGCTTACTTGAGCCCCTATAGACTCTTTTTCAACTTGCACACTAATTTATCCTTACCCTTGACTTCATACCCAAGCGGTTGCTGCATATAAATATCTTCATCCAAATCACCATGAACGAAAAGTCATCTTCACATCTAGTTGCTCTAAATGTAAGTCTTCTACTGCAACTAAGCTCAATAAAGTACGAATAGAGGTCATCTTAACAACAAGAGAAAATATTTCACCAAAGTCAATACTTGCTTTCTATGCAAATCCCTTTACTATAAGCCTTGCCTTGTATCTTTTATGTCCACCCTCTTCTTCCTTGATCCTGAAAACCCACTTGTTTTGCAATGTTATTTTACCTACTAGAAACTTAACCAAATCCCAAGTCTGGTTCTGTTCCAAGGATTCCATCTCCTCATCTATACCATGCTCCCAATGAACATGGGTATTATCTTGCATTACTTCTTCAAATATCTCTGGTTCACCATTATCAGTCAATAATAAATAAGATAGAGAAGCTGTAAATCTTTCTGGAGGTTTACTTACCCTTTGTGACCTTCTCATAGGAGTTTGGGGTACCAGAGGCTCAATCTGGACCTCCTGGGCATTCCTATCCAAATCTGACAATGACCAACGCCAGTCACCTCTAACCGATGTCAGTTCTACTAACCGATGCCGGTTTGGATCTTCTGTAACTGATACCGGTTCATCTAATCGGTGTTGGTCAGGGGTCAACTGACACTGGTTACTATGTAACCCTATCGATATTTGTTTTAAATCCAAGAGTTCATTTTCATTCACAAACTTCTCAACCGGTTCATCCTTGGATATCATAATTTGATCCATGTGCATTAGCTTTTCATTCCATTCAACATCATGACTCCTAATAATTTTATAATTCTCTAAATCCCAAAAACAAAAACCGAAATCACCAGATCCATAACCAATGAAAGTGCGTCTCTTAGATTTTGCATCCAACTTCTTCATATTTTCCTTATCAACATGCACAAAAGATTCTGAACCAAAAACTTTAAGAAAAGAAAGATCTACCTCTTTTCCAGTCTAAGCTTCCTCTGGTATTCCTCCATCTAGTGAACTTGAAGGAGCGCGGTTAATCAAATAAACCACTATATCAACTGCTTCTACCCAAAAGTGTAAGGGAAATACAGAATGTATCCTCATACTTCTAGCACATTCCATGATTGCCCTGTTCATTCTTTCTGCAACACCATTCTCCTGTGGTGTTCTTGGAACCGTTCTTTCTCTACGTATCCCATTCACTGAAAAATAATCATTGAAATCCTTACTACAGTATTCACCACCATTTTCAGATCTAAGGCACTTTAACTTAGAATTTGATTCATTCTCAACAAGGGCTTTCCATCTTTTAAAAGTCTCAAAAACATCAGATTTACATTTAATACAATAAACCCATACCTTTCTTGTAGCATCATCAATGAAAGTAACATAATACTGAGATCCTCCATGAGAAGCTACCTGAGCTGGTCCCGACACATCTGAGTTTACAAGCTCCAATTTCTGCTCCTTCTTAGTTGCCACAACTTTGAGAAATCTCACTCTCTTTTTCTTTCCAAAGATACAATGCTCACAGAAATTAAGATCTAAATCTTTCAAATCTGATAACTTACCCTTAGCCTTTAAGATCTGCATTCTTTTTTATTCATATGACCCAACTGATTATGCCACATACATGCATCTGAATCTGAAGTAGATAATGCAGAAAATGAATCAATAATACACGTAGATAAATATAACGTTATTACCTTCTTACCTCTTGCCACAAAAAGGCACCCTTGGTGACTTTCCAAGAGTTTCCTATAAAAGTAACCATGCAACCAAATTCACCTAGTTGCCATGCAGAAATAATATTTCTCCTGAGGCTTGGCACATGCCTCACATATTTCAATACCCATGTATTTCCATTCTACAATTTTAGATGAACTTCCCCTTTACCAGTAATACTGCAAGGTTCATCATCGCCCAAATAAACATGCCCAAAATTTCCCTGGACATAATTTCTGGAATAACCCTTATTAGGGGTTACATGGAAAGAAGCTCCTGAAAATAAAACTCATGATTCAATTCTATTATCCAAAGAAAGAATAAGAGCATCTTGCATTACCTCTGATGTAGCAAGATTTTCTTCTTTACATTTTTATGGTTGTTGGTTCTCTTTATCCTTTGACCAAAAATCTTTCTTTGCATGTCCTTTATTTCCACCTTTCCAACAAGTAATTCCCTTACTTCTATATTTAGATCTGTTATCCCTTGACTTTGATTTCCCATTACTCTTACTCTTGGATCTCTCCTTCTTCCTGCCCCTACTTTCTACATTCAAAGAATTTCCAGATGATGATTCCTCTGTACTCTTCTTGTGAATTTCTTCATTCAAGATTATACAAACCACATCATCAAACTTCAAAATATTATTAGCAGATGTTGTATTACTAACAACCATTACCAATTTATCCCAACTATTAGGCAAAAAACATAATAATAAAAGTGCTTTTACTTCATCATCAAATTGTATAGCAACCGATTTTAACTTATTTACAATAGATTGGAAATCATTCCAATGACTAGATGTAAATCCACCTTCATGTATTTAAGAACTAAATAGTTTCTTCGTGAAATAAACTTTATTTGAAGCACTAGGTTTTTCATATAAATTAGCAAGATATTTCATTAACTCTACCATAGAATCTGCTTCTGTAATATTGGAGGCCACGGTTGCTGCTAGGCTCAATCTTATAGATCCCAAAGCCTTTCTGTCAAGAATATTTCATTCTTCATTAGTCATCTTCATAGGTCTAGACTTATTATCCAACGGTAAATATAAATCTCTTTGATACAAATAATCCTAAATCTGCATCTTCTATAATTGATAATTACAACCATAAAATTTCTCTACCTTGTATTTGTTTTCTTCTGTCATTATTATAGCTCTCACTCAATCAAAAAATCCTCTTTGAGTAAATCTATCAACAAACAAAACTATCAAACAAAGATCTGATACCAGTTGTTGGGACTAGCACACCAGTTGTACAGATTATATATCGGATCTAAGCATACATGCAAATAATAGTAGATATTCTACCAAAATAAATATACAAAACAAGATACATGAATTAACACCTGATTTAACGTGGTTCACCCAGTGTGGGCTACGTCCACCAATAAAAAAGTCAATCTATTATTCAAAGCTTTGACAAGATATACAATGAATATTTACAATCTTCCACACCTCTCATATGTACAATACTTTCTTTCTCTCAAGCTTTTGTTTCATCACCAAGAATTCTCTCTCACCAACTTTTGTAAACTATTTCTAATTCTTGTTAATCCTCCTTCTAAACCCTATATTTTATGCTTATATAGTTATTTATAGACTTAGGGCACTTAGCCATGCAATTATAATCAATAGATATACTTTAATGCTAAAAAATAGATCTAATTCCTGAGAGTTAATTAAAACATCCTCGCACAGGTGAATGATGTTGATTATCCCTAACCAATGCCGGTTCCTCCCTTGCCTAACTGATGTCATTCCTTCCTAATTAATTTCGGTTCCCCCTTAACCGATGACGGTTACTATATTTTCTAGCAAGTTTCCATTGCATGCTAAACTGAAGTAATTGAGCTCCACAAATCAACATCACTCTACCCATTCAACAGTATAGGAGAGTGTGTCATTGATACTGCTTCTTTGGGTTTTGTGTCCTTGCCTTGTTACCTTGGATTTTCTTTGATCGTGTTACTCCTATTTATTTGGATCTCATGTCCTTGCCTTGTTTCCTTGGTTATTATTCTTAGATCATGGCACACCTATTTGTAGTAGTTGATCTTGCTCAGGTTTTGTGTCCTTTCCTTGTTACCTTGGCTTTTATTGGATCTTAGTACTCCAATTTTTTTATATCTCATGTCCTTACCTTGTTGCCTTGGTTATTGTTCTTGGATCGTGGCACACCTATTTGTAGCAGTTGATTGATTATTTTTTATGTTTTTTTGCACTTTTGACATCACTCCATTAACAATCTCCTTGCATGGAGCTATTTTTTTGTATCCCAGTGTCAGTATTTTTTGAGTTTTGTGATTGAGAAGTGGATTAATACCACAGTGCACACCAAACTTCTTCAACATTGTACGCATTTTTGGAGCGGACCTTCTTTGGATATCTTGCAGTGATATTTTTCTCTCTACTTTTTTATTATTTGTTTTGGGTACCTTGCAGTGTACCTTTTTTGCATTTATTGTACGTGGGTACCTCATCAAGCCTTACTGTCATGAGCTACCTTCTTTTCCACCCACCTAATTTATGCTTATAGGGGTGTTAGTGTAGGTTATTATTTATCCTTTTATTTTTTTATTAAGATAAGTATTGCACTTATGTTATCCCTACACTTGTTGAGTTAGCTTGTTTTGGTGTACTAGTTATGCGGAGTTAGCTTACTAGTTGTGTGGAGTTATCTTTCTAGTTATGTGGAGTTAGCTTTCTAGTCTTGTGGAGTTAACTTAACTATCAGTATCAGTTAGTGGGAGTTCTTCACCACTAATCTAGGTAGTAGTTACACTTCCCTCCTCCTATATGTACATCCTTCTTATTGATAAAAGTAAATTAATGTGATCTAAAGTAATGTATTGAGCATAATGGATTATGATGGATTTCCATATATGATATTTTAACTCTTCTATTTTGTAAATATAATATGGTGTGCTATTATCATCTGAGATCTTTGCGGCTTAGAAAAATCTTCTTATCATTCCTTTCAATCAGTGAATATGATTGTTAACCAACTTATATTTTTAGATAAGGTAAAAAATATTTGGTTTTGAAGGGACCAAAACCCCTTTAAAAGAAGAGAAACCAGGCAAGAGAGAATCCCACAAAGTAAAACATAGGGGTCCAAGTACAACCGGATTTACTAAAAGGACACCCCAAAGAGAAGCACGACCCATAAAAGGTCTACATAAAAATATTGTTTTACGTAAAAACATTATAAAACCATAATTTTAGGATATAACCAACAAGGTCCCAAGACAGAAGTGTAACCAAAGTGTCACCATCAGTTAACTTTACTAGAGGAATCAATGCTTCTTGTCCTAACACTAGGTCTATTTTCCTTAGTTACTCCTTGATCATCTTTCTAAGAGATGATAACCTTTTTAGGAGCTGGGTCTGGTGGCACATTATCTTCAGGTTTAGAAAGCCTATCATCCTCAGAAGTACTAATCTCAAGTCTCATCTTTCTCTTTCCAACAGAATTGTTCTTAGAAATTTGGTCCTAGATAATGGAGATCCTCTTCTCTTGTATAACCATCTTAACACTAATCCCACCAATTCTCTTGTTCTGCACTTGCATTTTTCTTTGGAACTCCCAAATATCTTGGACAAGGTTCTTATTGACATGAAGAATTGTATCAGTAATGGTCTCCATATTCAAGACCCTGGCTTCCCATTCCACCATACTCCTGTATTTTTCCTTCTTGAAAGTTCTCGTCCCTAAATCTTTTCCCCCTTTTTTAAGGTTACAGAGAATGGTCATAGCCATGCCATCATAATTTTCTTGTACCTTACCCTTTTTAATGTGGTTAATTTTGTCAACCATTGTTTCATCATTTGAATCCACCACCATTTGGGTAGGGGGTTGGGCCAGATCTATAGCTTTCCATTTTTGGTATAATAAAATAATCAATGGTGCAGTGGGGCATCCTCTCTCTCATTTTGAAAATCGATAATGGAGGTAGTAAGGGAACTTAGCAGTAAGAAGGGGAAGCTCATAGCCTAATTTATACACATGTAATTGAGTATGGATAAATGGTATGAGAAAATCTTCCTGAATTTACCTTCAAGGGTCAAGTATTTCATGACAACTATACACACATCTAGCCATCACTCAGGGAGACTGATTCTAATTATACCATCATCAAACATGATAATTATTTCATCCGACCCAAATAAGGTGGAAATTTCATGCCTTCACCTAGTTTTATCCTTGAAAAGTTTTAAGCCTTCCAAGTATAGTTGCGTAGGCCTTAAAAATATTTTATTTAGTCACTGAGATCTCCATTCCCCTCATATTGACAAAACCCCCTCTCAAGTATTATAAAATTCAAGAACAAGTTGGGGGTCATTACCTTTGATATTTTTAATGTAGTTGGACAGAACACATCTTCTTAACATCCTCCATAGAGTCACATCTTGCTTGATGTGCAAATAGGTGGTCATCACGGTTCTAACTCTATCACTTTCCATGATTAACCCAAATCTTTGCACAGACTTGAAGTAAGTAACATGAATATTGTAAACAAAACACTATGAGACTAAACAAAAAATGGGGCATTTAATTCCCCTTCCCAAACATTATTATCCCTTCCACGAATCCATTCACATTAACCCAAGAAACTATCATATAACAACTCCCAATGTCTTATCATCATTAACATGTGATTTGATATTACTCCATAGGATTTTCCCACCATGACAAATCATCTTTTCTAGTTTGTTATTTTCATGATTAGCCAATCCATTGGTGGGATTATTACTAGCTCTAAACACATGGTTAATTTCCACCTTGTCAAATGAACCTAACAAGTGCCTAAATTCATTGATTATGTTGTTAAGTTTCCATCCAATTCCACCCTAATTCTTTAAGGAATTGAACACACATTGAGAATATCCTTCTATAATAAAACAAAAATCGACATTCATGGACACACAATTCTACGCCCCAAAGCATGGCCATAACTTCAACAAAGTTAATCAATTATTTACGCAAGGGTCCAACATAGGCTTTTATGCATGAGCCTAAATGGTCACATATTAATCCACCCCCCCCCTAACAATCCCTTTGTATTTGTAGTTGATCCATTGAAATTTAATTTGAGGTGGTTCTTAGGCAGAAATTTCGATTTAACATTTTTTTATTCACCCCTTTATATTTTCCATTAGACCACTTTGTGGGGCTAAGATTCATATTACTGAAAATATAAATTTCTAAATTCAGAAAGGGCTTAAAATATTTTCTTTTGATAATATGCACATTTTCTTTTAGATTATGGGAAATCTTACTACCAACCTTCTTTTTATTAGAACATTGATTTCTGAATAGTTGATTGTTTCTTTCCCCCCATATGCCCCAAATAATATGGGGTATAACACATTTCTAGAATTATTTGGTTATGTCATGATAAAAAATGAAATACCATTGCCCTATGAGGTGAGAGACATCCACAGGGAGACCCAATTGTACCTTAAAAATATCTAAAATGGCTGAAAAAACCTGGAAAGCAAAAATGCACTCCATGAAAAGGTGATTGGTTGTTTCTTCGTTCTATTTACACATGTTATATCTGTTAATGAGTAGCATGCCTTTCTTTTTTAGTTTTTCCACTATCAAAATTTTCTTCTAGACCACTTCCCAATAGAAAAAATTAATTTTAGCGATAAGGTTTTTATTCCAAATTTTCATCCAATACCTATTAGACTAAATATGCTCAAACCTCAAAAGATAGCTAGAATTAACTTCATAGTTCCCTTAATACATACCTCTCCAAATCATCTCATCTTGACAGTGTCTATGAGGAATATGGCATTCCTTTATTTTTTTTATTTAGTATTTCAAAAGGGAGATCAAGACCATTATAATTCAGGGGTGGGATTATGTGTAACCATCTCCTTTCCACTGACCAGTAATCACACACCAACTCACCATATTCCTTCCTTTATTATTTCTTGAGGTTCCTCTATGGTTCTTCAAAATTTAAAGGTTTATTTCTAATCCATGGATCATCCTAGAACCATATTTTTATACCATTCCCAAGATTCCATTTTATACCCTTAACTAAAAATTTCCTAGCCTAAATAAAGTTGTTCCAAAAATTGATCCTTTTGGAATTTTTTGGTTTGAGAAGAGACCCAAACTGTCACCAACATTTCAAAAGTATTTCACTTTTAAAATATCAATCTAGGTACCTTCTTATTTTTGCATTATCCATTTGATCTTAGCTATAAGAGCCTAATTCATTATCTGCAAAAAAATTAAACCAAGATCTCTTTGATCTTTCGTTCTGGTAATCTTTTCCCAAGAAATCAACGGGATCCTGGTCTTGACCTCTGATCTGAACCGTAAGAATATATTTTTTATACTTTCAATGGATTTCGTAAATTTTGTGGCAAGAATGAAAAAAACATAATATAAATAGATACTTTTTGTAAAGAACTTTGGAGGAGTTGGGTTTTACCTACATGTGAACAAAGACCCTTTCTATAAGGCTTATTTTTTATGAAACAATTCAATTAATTTATTCCATCCAGTGTCCTCCAATTTACCTCCACAAATTTGCATGCCCAAATAATTATCCAAGAGATATTTAATGGTAGATCCCATGATATTGGCCAGCCTAATATGTTGTTTCTCATTGACAAGAAGATGCAAGAACTTTTATGTAAATTCACTTGTTGTCCCGAAACTTCCTCATATTATTTGGTGATGGCCTTGAAGTTGTAAGCATCTTGAACAACCTCCTTTCCCAAGAGAACCGTATCATCCATAAATTGTTATAGGAACTAATTTTCCACACCACTAACCACCTTAACTCTTTCCAATCATCTTTCACTTCTATATTTTGAACACAATCTACTCAAGGATTCAGCTAAAATTATGTAGATGAAGAGAGAAATAGGGTCCCCTTTCCTTATCCCCATTTCTTCTTTGAATAATCCTTGAGGCTTACCATTTATAATCACAAAGAATATGGAGGTTGAGGTGTAATCCTGAATCATCTCGATAAAATGAGGAGTAAAACCAATTTTCTGTATGAGGAGGATCATGAAATTTAGTGACACATGATTTTAGGCTTTTTGCATGTCTAATTTGATGAGCATAGCCTCATGATTGGATTTTTCCTCTGTGTGGATAGTTTCATAAATAGAGATGATGTTTTGCAAGATTTGTCTTCCTAGGACAAAAGCACCTTGATTGGGGGAAATAAAATTATAGAGAACTTATGTAATTCTAAAGGATAGGATTTTAGATATAATTTTATACAAAGTGTTACATAGGCTGATCGACTTGAAATTAACCAGCTCCCTGGATCCCATTTTTTAGGGATGAGGGATATGAAAGTATGGTTAACTTATTTGAAAAAACTACCAGATCTGGAAATATCTTTAACCACTATAACCACTTCTTTTTTGATAATATCCCAATAAATTTGGAAGAAGAAGGCCAAAAAATCATCCAACCCAGGGTTTTTATCCCCTTCCATTACAGAAACAATAGCATTTATATATTCCTCAAAAGGGATGGTTGTAAGATATTTATTATCTACTATACCAATGGAAAGAGGAAAAAAATTAAGTGTCTCTGACATATCTTCCCTAGAAGCTTGGTGGCCCTCAGCAAACAAACTTTTGAAAAAAAAACAATAATAGTGTTTGAGATTTCATATTCCTCTGTAACGACAGCTCCATCATGTTTCATTATTTCCACATATATGCCCTTTGTTTTCCTTTATCATAGCTAAGATATGGAAGAAATTTGTAATCTTTTCTCCCTTCTTAAGCTAGTTAACCCGAGATTTTTGTTTCCAATAAATTTCTTCCTTACTAATAATAGTATGAAATTCAGACAATAGAGGTTTTTATTTTTCTTTATCTTCAATACTCCATATTATGTCTACCATAATTTCTTCCATTTCTCTCCGTTCCTCGGTTATTTAGCTTTTTTGCAAGAATTTTTTTCCAAAAGTATCCTTATTCCATTGCTTGATCTTGGTTTTGACATTTTTGAGCTTTTCTGTAACTTCAAACATGATATTTCCTTTGGTACCAATGCTCCACCATTCCTTCATCATTTTTTTCTAGCTATGGATGGGTGGTCCACATCTTTTCAAATATAAAGGGTTTTCCTTTGGTTTGCACCATATCCCTAAAGTTTAGAAGAATCGGATTATGTTCAGAACCAACGTGAGCAAGAGAGGATAACGAATATTTTTATTCTTTTATCCATTGAAAACTAACCAAAAACCTATCGAGTCTAATATGAATGAGATCTTCACCACTTATCTTGTTAGTCCAAGTATATTTTGGGCCACTAAGCTCAAGATCCAATAGATCATTTCAGTTTATAAAGTTGGCCAAGTCCTCCATACTACCTATATAAGAGATAATTATACCTTTTTTGGAGGTAATCGGGGGCATATTAAAGTCCCCCTATAATCCATTTTAAATCCTTTGATATCCTTATGAATCCAATCATATCCTCCCAAAGCTCATGTCTTCGAATGATTGAATTAGAGGCATATACCTTAGATAAAATGAATTTTTTTTTTAGCATAAATTTTTAAAGCACATTGCTATATGATGTTGACTGACATGTAAATGCCACCCCTATATCAAATTAACATTCCAAAGACATAGAAACCCTCCAGATGCCCCCACTAAAGATTGGAAATGAAACCCAACCTCTTTCAAAAAAGATTTATGGAACTCTTCCATCCTAGCAAAACTCATCTTTATTTCTTGTAACATCATAAAATCCATTTTTTTCATTTTTCCTAAATTCCAAGAGAATAATATGTTTAATGGGGTTTTTTGAACCCCTAATGTCCCATGAGAAAACTAGTATTTATCAAGGTTTGACTTGAGGCTTAACATCATGGATCTTTGATAACCTTCCATAACATTCATTCCTAGAGACTCTTTAATGCTTTTCCTTTTCTGATAGGCTTCCTAGAGAATCTTTGTTTCCACCAACATCCACCTTGGAGATGGTTCCTCTCATCCTTGGAGTGGATTTTCTTTTTGGTGTTAACTTTGGGCTTTTTTAGGACAAAAAATTAGCACCCTGGGATGTTTGGTTATAGATCCCTACTTTTTTCTAACATTGGGCCATCTCTCAAGTTATGGGACTTGCGAACTTGATATGGTCCTCTGGAGAAGGCTGGATTCCTCTTCCTAATCATAATGCTAAACTACCCCTAATGTAAGAAGAACAACTAAATAAACCTATTCGAACACTTCCAAGGAAATAAGGATAGATAAAATAATGAAATGCAATAATTCCTACACTAGAAATGGTGATATCACCAAGAGAAGGGGTTGCTAGACAATCTTCCCAGCCTACAAATAGAGAAGGATGAACCTGGAGAGGGTGGGAATGCACCCTAGACCAGATCACATACAATGCACCATTACAAATAAGCACAACAAAATTTAAGCCCTGCAATGAAAATATGAATATGTACAAAACACATGTTAATGAAGAGAGGAAAGAGGAAACAATAACTCATGAAATGCTAGAAGAGTTAACAAAAACATACTTTTATTTCTCCATTGATATAAACAATACATCACATTAGGGAGAGGAAATATTGTCAATATGGTATTTAATCTGAAGGCTTGAAGCCCAAAAATTCAACACATTCCAACTGTGGAGAAGAGGGGAACAAGATGAGAAAAAATGTCTAACTCTTTGTAATGTGCATCCCCTTTACCTAATATATAAGAATAAAATGAGAGAGATGGGGAAAAACCCAAAACCATTCTTCCACCACCTCCCGAAATCATCATGACACCTACAATAATGATGGGAAAATCTACAAATCCCATGCCCCTTTGTACCATGCCCTGCGCAAGAAGGAATTTGAACCCATGCTTGCATTTAATTCATCTCTGCACCTAGTTATGACCTCCATGGTCCTGTAACTTTATCATAATTTTTAACCCACCTAATGTATAAATTTTCCATTTTTAATCACTTCATGTAGTAGGGCTTCAAATTTTATTTCCATCGACTATAATCTTTCCAAATTATGATAATAGAGTGAAATTTATGAAGGTTTTAGTGAGGAGAACTTTTAATGTTTTTCACTAACTCGCCATAATGGCTTGCCACCTAACTCTTCGGGTAACTCACCCTGCAAGTTGGGATGGGATCCCACATTACATTTTTCCCAACTTTCTGACTTGCATTGTTCAACGTTATTTTCCTCCACCCCCGATGATACCTCATATTGCCACCCTGACAGTGATCCCCAAAAAACCATCGATGCATGCATTGACTCGAGCTAACCCCGATATACCCTAATCCCCAAGCAGCTCACCGTGTATATTAGGCATGGGTTTCTTGTTGCATTTTCATTGATTTGACAAGGTGCTCGAGCACCATGATTTCCTAACATGAATTTCTGACCTCATTCCCTAACACACACCGTTGAGGTGCCCCACTATCTTGTTCCTTTGACATGTGACCCCGACCTAGATCCCCGACAAACTCACCATGCTTCATGGGCTCGGAACCTGCAGATCACCTAAATCCTCCTAGATCACATGTAATGTGCTGCATTTCCCCTACTTCTAACACCTAATATAACCAAAGAACCTGACTTACTGAGTTTTCTCATCTAGCCAACTCATCCTGATGTCAAGGCAAGCCCTCGCCATGCCCCGCCAATTTCCTTATCGAGTCACCCCGACTCCCATGCGTCACCTAACTCGCCATGATCCATGTCTTTCTCATCCAACCAATCCGCTTGGGCTCCCAACCAAGTTGTATACTTCCCAACTTGACCTGCACTAGGATGAGCTCACCTGAGCTCCATTTCACCTCAGCCCGCATGCCCACCACCTTGGCTCACCGAGCTATTTTAGCTCCTGAGCCCTTTTAGGCCCCTTTTGACATTTTTTGCCCAACCTTTGGGATTTTTTCATATTTTCTCAAACTAGAAGGCCCTGAGAGACGAGTAGAGCACCCCTAAATGTTGTTCACCACTTTTTCTATTATTTTCTCATTTTTTCGAATGTGGGCCTGCTGGAGCTTGTTTTCACCTGTAGGCCAATCTGAGTCCTTTCAAAACCCAGAAGAGGAAACAATTCATCAATTTATTCCAATCCTTCCCAAAACACCGCAATTGGTCCCAAAACATGAAACTGTGCTTGTAAACCCTATACTCACCTATGAAGGCTCTATCAAATGCTCAGGTCCAGTCCTACCCCATTGTCCATTTTTCCTGGGGGTAAAATGGATAACAATTTGGTGACTCATGGGGACATTTTCCTATTAGATGTAGTTGACCAGCAACCTAGAGTCTCCATTGGGTATGGAGTCATTGTTGATATCATGATACTATTCCAAACCTCTGAAATTTTGACCCTAGAATTCTCTTGAAACATTGTTTAACCCTGAATTGATCCTCCATTTGCATTCCCAATCTTCATTAAGAAAATATCAAATCTTGCATGAGTGGAAAAAAAATTGATTTGAAATTTTATTTCTTTTCTCACTTCAATCTTGATCTATGGGAGTGAAAATGGTCTTCCAAACATGTCCCAAAACCTTATTTTTACAAGTATGAAGCACACTTAAACCAATGATTTCTTAGAATGCATAGCACATTACAGAGTTTTGAGTAAAACATTTTCTGAGTTGGGACATGATGGAACTCTAATACATTCTGATTTTTTCCCTTCTTCTAAACACTCCACCTCCATCACACTGTGCAAGAGAAACAATGAAACACAACACACAATATGTACAAAACTGAAAATCATACAAACTTTAAGTGAAACATGTAGAGTGTGCGTAGACACTTCTTCTATTGAAAACAAACCTACTCCTACCGTACCCTAACAGGAGGCACATGTGAGCTAAACGAACCCTACAACTAGTTGTGTAAAATAGCTTCCCTTCCTCACAATGGGAAGCCATACAAATGATTTGACAATGGACATTACTAATACTGAGAGTGAAAAACATAAACAAACAAAATTCTCCTCTTGGTTCACCAAGGCATCAATTCGAAAGAGATTACATCCCTCTTTTAGTTTCTCTGCATTTGTTTTATAGAGGCATTACAACTAATCCTCGGGACTGTGAAACTCATCCTCATGTGTGGAAGCAAGCATGACTGGTAGTGGCTCCCTCTTTGGCTCTAGAGAAGCCAGATACCTTATGGGGAAAGTTCTGATCCACTTATTTTTCCCACTGCTCTGAACCTTATCTTCACTAAGGAAGTCTTCCTGCATACTTTCCTGGAAAAGGTGATTGTTTGTGAGTTGATTTCCTCTTCATTTCTCATCTACAGACAACTAATCTTCTACCTTGATGATTGGTATCACATGTTTATCAACCTTGTTTCCTTCTCCTTCCTTGACCACATGGAACTATTCCTCAACATGCAACTTCTTATGATTGCTTGTAGTATCTAATGGGATCATTTTTGGATTGTCAATCAGCTAAAACATGTTGCTCACTTAGGAGTTCCTTCTCCTCCACTTGAAGAAAAAATTGACCTCCACGTCTATCTTCTTCATCCAATAGGAAGTTTAAAATTTCAAACTCATATATTCATTGCTCATGAAGATTTTAATGAATAGTGATGTCTTCATGGATTTTCCCCAGAGTGGATTCATTAGACAAGCCATTTTCATCAAAAGATAAAGAGAGAGGAAAGTCTATATTTTCATCACTACAAAAGAGCAAGAAGCTCTCTATGATCTCCTCTTCCTGTAGGGCTTCCGAAATTGTCTTGTTCTCCTCTATGACATGAACATCCTCCTCTTCTTTTGTACTTGGAGCTTCTCTCCCTTCTCCACTAATTTTGTAGCTTGTGGTTGATCAACAATTCCCAAAAACAAGGTGCCCAAATGAATAATACACTCGGAACACACAAAGTGTTGGTCGTCATCTACTTTTTCTTCCTCCAATGTTGCTGCAAAGTCAGCTTTCACCTCTTATTCTATAACATTGGCCTCTTTCAAAGGCATAACCAACATGGGGATTTTTTCTATTCTAAACCTTGAAGCCTGATTCTTCAAGATTTGTTTCATTTCTTCTCTGCTAGATTCCTCCTCTAGTTATCTCTCTTGACGGTTTTTTGGGTTTCTTCCCAGCATGGTTTTGTTAATTCAAGAGGAGGAGTGGGTTGGTCTACTAAATTTTACATTTTTGGTGATGGAGGGGAAGGTATTACATTTTTCCCTTGTGGAGGGGAATTGAGTATGGAAGGGAAAAGGGAAGAAAATTCAAGATGGGATGGAATGGTAGAAGGTGGAGAAATGGATTCCACAATGGGGGCAGTAGGTAAGAAACTTGGGAACTGAGATTCCAGTTTAAATGGCACTGATTGGGGAATGGGGAAAGGATTATAAGATGGTAATGAATAATTTTCCCATTAAAAGGAACAAACAACATCATACTCATAGGCCTCAATTTCCTTAATCCATTTTTCAAGCTGGGGCAACATTTCAACCATGAAGTCAAGCTTCTGTTGAGGGCTAAAGTGTCTTAGTATAGGACCCACCCATCGACAAGGTGTGCAAAAACTGATCTTGAATGCCTTCATCTGATATGTAGTCATGGTTTTTACCATACCGACATGTATCCTTTAAACCTTCATCCACAACTCAGCATCTCCAAATGTAAGTTATCCTCCACCATCTACATACTCCTGACCTTAAAAATTTACATAGTTTAGTGGATAACCAAACCAACTTGTATCTTACTCATGGAAGCATGCATATTGTCTATTTTCATCAAAGTCTAGATCTAGAGGTGATGTATAATGACCTAGGGATGAATCTTGCAAATTTGGAGGTGGGTTAAACTAGTATGGCTATTGCAAGTGTAAATTCCATGCAGAAAATGAAGTTATGTTTGAACAACTTCATGGAATGGAAGAAAATAAAAATTTGTGAAAGGAAAAATGGATGGAAATGGGTGGAATAAATGATCTACAACTCAGAGAAATGGGTTTTTGGTCTAATGAAGTTGTCATTAGTGCTTTGCATGTGCCTCCAAAGGCTGATATTTTATCAATAGCACAAGAACTTGATAAAATGGAAGTGGTAACTTTGAAGGGCTCAAAACCTGATTTGGAAAATAGACCTTGTTCAACAACTATCAATCCCTGAAATACACAAGGTGGAACTCATCTCATATAAAGAAACCTCCAAACTCTGATATGCCTTATTTTGAAACTCAGGAATTGTTTTGCATATGTGAAATCCCAAAATGCTCTTTTCAGAAGTAGGGGCAAGTAGTGCAACCTTTGAAACCTGAAATGCAAGGATTGGGGTCGTTTTGTGTTTTGCAAACTTAAACTCCCAATTTAGCTTGTAGATGTCTCCAAAGATGTGAATCTCCACCAAGGACGTAATAATCTTGATGAAACTGGAGGCGTAGATCAATGGAACACCTGTAAAGTGTAGAGATTTCACCTGTTGGTCCCACTGGGCATGCCAAAACTATTAGGAAAAAAAGTAGATCCCTGGGATGTTTGGTTACGGATCTCTACTTTTTGCGAACATTGGACCATCTCTCAAGTTTTGGGACTTGAAAACTTGAGATGGTCCTCCGAAGAAGGTCAGCTTCCTCTTCCTAATCCTAACGTTAAACTTTCCCTAATGCAAGAATAACAAATAGCTAAACCTATTCTAACACTTCCAAGGAGACAGGGATAGAGAAAATACATGAAATGAAGGAAATCCTATACTAGAAATGGTCATAGCACCAAGATAAGGGGTTGCTAGACAATCTTCCTAGGCTTCAAATAGATAAAGATGAACCTAGAGAGGGTGGGCATGCACCACATACTAGATTACATACAAGGCACCATTCCAAATAAGCACAACAACATTTAAGCCCTGTAATGAAAATATGAATATTTACAAAACACCTACTAATGAAGAGAGGCAAGAGGAAACAATAAGTCATGCAAGGTTAGAAGAGTTTACACAAACTTAATTTTATTGCTCTATTGATATACACAGTACATCACATGTAGGGAGAGGTAAATTTTCCATTACAGTATTCAATGTGAAATATTTACGCCCCAAAATTCACAACATTCTAGAAGTGGAGAAGAGGGGAACAAGAGGAGAAGAAATATCTAACTCTTTGTAAAGTGCATCCCCTTTACATTATATAAAAGAATGAGAGAAGTAAGGGGGGGGAGAAATCCAAAACCATGCTTCCAATACCTCCCAAAATCATCATGGAACCTACAAAAATGATGGGTGAACCTGCAAATCCCATTCCCCTTTATACCTTACCTTGTGCAAGAAGGAGCGTGAACCCATGTTTACATTTAATTCATCTCTGCACCTAGGTATGGCCTCCATGCTCCTGTAACTTCATCATAATTTTTCACCCACCTAATCCATAAATTTTCCATTTTTAATCCTCTATGTTGTAGGGATTTAAAATTTGTTTCCATCGACTGTAATCTTGCCAAGTTATGATGGATAGAATGGAAGTTATGAAGGTTTTAGTGAGGGGAACTTTTAATGTTTTTCACCTACCCACCATAATGTCTCACCACCTAACTCCTCGAGTAGCTCGCCCTACAAGTTAGGTTGGGTTCCCACATTGCACTTTGCACAACTCACCAACTTGCATTATTCTACATTATTCACCTCAACTCCCAATACTAAATCACATTTATGCCCCGACAATGATCCCCAACAAACCGTCAATGCATGCTTTGACTTGGGCTAACCCCAATATACCCTACACCCCAAGTGGATCACCGTGCATATCAGGTGTAGGTTTGTTGTAGCATCTACATCAGGTTAACAAGATGCTCGGGTACCATGTTTTCTTGATGTGAATTCCTGACCTCATTCCCTGACACACACTTCTGATGTGCCCCACCATCCTGCCCCTTCGACATGCGACCTCGAGATAGATCCCTAAAAAAACACCATACTTTACGGGCTCAAAACCCCCCAAGTACCTACATCCTCCTGGGTCATATGTAATGTGTTGCATGCCCCCCACTTCTGACACCCGACGCAACCAGAGACCTCGGCTCACCGCACTAACTCGGCAAGCCAACTCATCCCAATGCTAATGCAAACCCTTACCATGCCCCATCGAGTTCCTTGTTGAGTCACCTTAACTCCCATGCATTGCACAACTCACCATGCTCCCTATCTCACTCGTCCAACCAAGCCTCTTGGGCTCCCAGCCAAGTTGCATACTTCCCAACTCAACCCGTGCTTAGATGAGCTTGCCAAAGCCACTTTTTTCCATGGCTTGCCTGTACACCACCTTATCTCAGCGAGAATATTTTATCTCTTGATCCCTCTTAGGCCCCTTTTGAAATTTTTTTCCCAACTTGTGGGATTATTTCAGATTTTCTCAAACTAGAAGGCCTTGAGAGACTAGTAAAGCAACCCAAAATGTTGTGCACCACTTTTTCTATGTTTTTCTCGTTTTATCAAATGTGAGTCCGTCGGAGCCCATTTTCACCTATAGGCCAATCTGAGTCCTTTCAAAACCCAAAAGAGGACAAAAATCCTCAACTGATTCCAATACTTCCCAAAACACCGTAATTGATCCCAAAACATGCAATTGTGCCTGTAAACCCCAGATTCACCCATGAAGGCCCTGTCCAGTTCTCGGATCCAGTCCTAACCCATTTTCCATTTTTCTCGAGGGTAGAATGGATGACAGGATTTTCTTAGCAACAACCAAAGGTTGAGCAGGGGAAATCGATGGGTGTCACTATTCCCTTCATTTAATCAACTTCTTGTTGATGTCATATTAAACCAGGGGCGTGTCTAAAGCTATAAGCAACAAGAGTAATCTTATCGATCTAGTAGTTGACTATAGTTATTTTTGTATTTTCTGGGGGATATTTTCAATGTCTTAAGGACTTCTTAGAAAAACCTTATTTAAATCATACTATAAAAATGTTGCTGAAAGTAAACACACTGAAATCTTTACTAAAAGGAAAAACACTTTGCAGAATGGAAATAAACACACTTGCTTCTGAAAGTAAACACACTTAATTTAGAATGCTTGAAAATGATTACAAGAAATATAAGAATCTATCTAAACACCTGTAGGAACAAGTATACAACAGAGTTTAACTAGAAGAATTAAAACAATACAGAATTAACATATCTAAGTTATTTGCTAAAAAAATATAAATACCAAATAAACGAATATCCTAGTCTTTGGGGAAGTGGGCCCTTACTCCTCCTCAAATTAGGATTTAACAACTTAGAATTCTCTCAACTAGGAATGGCTATTTTATTGATAAAACATTCTATATTACAAAATGTACTGGATCTGAGTACTTATTCTATATTTCTCTTCTCTGTTATATATTTTTCTATTGCAGGTCTACTTTTATATACATTTTATAATCACAGTTGTCTCAACGATTCTGATGAAATCAAATGGTGCCTAGAATAGACGTTGAGTCAGATTATGGCTGATCAAACAACTGTAAGATAACTATCCTTGGATCTCTGTTCAGAAATATTATCATCCTTTCCTGATTGAAAGGGTTGTTGATGAAAAATCTCTAGATGTGGTTAGAATAGATAACTTCCATCAGTTTCAGAACTTCAGAGAAGTTCCAGAACCATAGGAAATCGTTAAGGATTAAAATAGTGAGAGTTCCGGAGCTATACCCAGGAGTTCCAGAACTAAATATTGGAGTTCTGGAACTAAATCCAAAAGTTCCGGAACTAGATGATGACTATGTGATGGAGTTCCAGAACTAGCTTGGAAGTTCTAGAACTAAGTTGTGTGGGAACAGATGCTACCAAAAACATACTGAATGCTTCCTGCTTCATTTCCTCGACTAATTAGACCTTCTTTATTACAAAACTGGATTTTAAACACACACTCCATTAGAAATTTTAGAGCTTTTAACATTAGAATCACAATCAATCAAAAGACAAACAATTATATCCTAACTCATATCAAATCAACTAAAAGTCACAAAATGCAATCAAACTTAATAAAAAGGAGAGTAAGATGAGATCATTTATTATACATTAATCAGGCATATTCTGGCCTCATCATTTCCCCCAATATTACTTATTTGTAAGTCCCTTTATAAACTTCATTCTTCAAAAGAGGGGTTATGTGTTCTACATTCCGTTTGATTGCTCAAATCAAATGACTGAAACTGGATTTTCCAATGCTTAAACTTAGATGTACTATACCCATCTCCTGCTTCTTTTTTCCTCTCCCACTCTTCAAATTCAGTAGGATCTTGAGGTTCTCTATTTTTCTAAGGATACATGGGGGTGAGAAGTAGAGGGGGCCTTGTTCGCATTCCCATCCATATTTTCCGTAGGTTTCATTGACCTATGGAATTATTGTGCATAACATTTTTTCCCTTTCTAAACTCTAGATCATATTTGTAGGGGATATTACTTCCCTTATTCTCAAGGAAATAGTAAGGAGTTCCCACCTTTTTGAGCATCCTTCATAAATATCTTCAAACTTTTCCTCCTAATAGGAGGTGAAGGCATCAATACTCTTTTGTATAATGGCAAGATAATGTGTCTTTAATCTCTCATCAAAGGCATGATTTATAAAATGTATAAGGAAGGTAGAAGGTTTACTATAGTGAGCTCTCATATAGAGACCTGTTGAGCTAGCTTTCAATAAAAATTCAGATTCCCTTTCCTTCCATGTAATTTAATTTTGCAGAACAAAGAAAAATGCATTGAGCTGGTTCTCCCCCACATACAAATTGATCATAAATCTTGTGTTTTTCTATAGCATAAAATTATAAAGATAAAATTCACACAAAAGATTTTTCTGTTCAGGAATGGATAGAGAGTAAGAGACCATGAATTCAGATTCATCTTTTAGTTCATGTGGAAGTCCACATGCAATCCTTGACAGTTACCAGCGAATGAACTATTCTTCTAAAAACACACTATATGCAGGAGAGGGTCTCCTGCAGGCAAGCAATTTTTCACTTATAATACAGACCATATGAATTTTTACAAGACATTTATATTTGTTTCTTTCCTCCTTATAAAACTTTTCTTCCCATTCTTTTCTTGCCTTATTTTCTTCTTCCATCTTGGTCTTCAATTCTTCATTTGATGTTTTGGCTTCTTTGAGTTCCCTGCAAGTGTCATTATAAAGTTGTTTGAGTGGAAAATAGGATAACTCAGTCTGTGGAAAGACTGTGGACACAACATTCTATTTTCTAGAAGTCTAACATTCTTCATCTTCTTCTATCAGTTGTTTCTTGTTTGCTGATAATTCCTCAGTCCTAGATGCAAGTTGAGTTGTTAGTTCTCCAATGAGAATTTCCATTTGTTCTAATTTGAGTTTGAGGAAATCCTATTCCTCATCCTTTTTTTTATAATAAGCTCTGCTCTAGAAAAAAACAGAGCCTGTTTATCTTGATGTCTTTCTTCTTCCTCTGAAATTACGTGAGGAGTTGGGCATTCTTCCTCTATCTAAGGAAATTTTCCTTTTCTTCTCCAGGATGCCAACTCTTCTTCTTCATGTGGCAATGCTAATGGTTCAGCCAATTCTTGAAAATCTTTCTCTTCAAGTCTCTCATCCCCTCTATTCATTTCATCTTGGCTTGGCTTAGGAGGAGTCATGGCCATGCTTCCAAAAATATCAACAGCTTCCTTTTCCATCCTTTCCTACTCACTCCTTCCCTCTAGGGTTTCCCTTAACCTCTTATGGATTTTTCTTCTCTGGGGAATTTCAACATGCCCAGTGGTGGATTTTCTTCTAGAGATTCTTCTTACTATTATTTCTTTCTCTTGCATGGGTGAGATATCACTATCAGAGACATATATTAGCTCCCCTGAAGCTGCTGCAGAAGAAGGAATTTCCTTCAAAGGTATATAAGGATCTATTGGTTTGGTCTTTCTCACAGACCTTCTTCTTTTTGGTATATTCTCTCTTTCCATTTCTCTCTATTCTTCTACAGGGGTTTCAATTTCTAGATTAGTTGAAGGAGAGAATAGGGTTGGAATTGTCCTTCTGATAATATTAGGATTTTTCTTGAACTTGCCAAGAAACTTGTCCCAAATTTCTTCTCCATTTTTCTTTGACAGAAAATGGTGTTGGCATATTAAATGAATTAGACCATAATTCCTGATTGTCCCAACACTCTAGGAATACCTCTAGGCTATGTTATAGACAGAATCAAAAAGAAACCCTGGAAGGTTTATTATGTACTCAGGTTTTGTGGCTCCATATCTCAAATATATGAGTATTTTTAGGACTTCTTTTCCCACAGACCCAAATTGACCATCAAAGGTTAAATATTTCACTATCCAAAATGCTACCCTATCAAAGGGTTTAGGCAAACTGGCCCTTCTGACCCCTTTTATGATTTTATTTGTATTGTATATGTACTAGGGTTTAGTTTCTCCTTCTTGTAGTAAGATTTCAACCAGTTCTTTCAAAGTCCCTTTGGTAGGTTGTGGGACATGCATATTTGGCACTCTAGACACATTACTTACAGAAAAAGGAATAAAGATATTTCTCACCTTTTTCCTAGAGTGCTCTAGGTTTATGACGAATTCTCTTACTAATTCATCATTATACCATGAAAATTTCTTCAGGAACTCTAGCCATCCTGCATGATTAAAGATAGATGCCACTTCTTCATCTATGAGAAATTGTGAATCATCCTCTGGTTTTGATTTCTTTTTAATCCCCATATCAGCTCAAGTTCTGTCTCTTTTTATTTTGTGAAAATTGGTTGCAAGCCCTCTTGCTTAGCTACAGAACTAAAGATTTTAGTTGCCGAACCTCTTTTCTTAGTTGCATAACCTCTGTTCTTAGCTACGGAACCTCTGTTCTTACCTACTGAATTCTCTGTTCTTTTTTGTGGAACACAAACTTAATTCGTTGTTCCTCCCTCAAACTCTCTACAACTTATTTCAATTGATTTTGTAATAATGATTACTAATGATAACCATGCTGCCAATTATTCCGTCCAAATCATCTTCATTATTACACACTTGTAATCATAATGTATAAATAGATGAATCATCATACTAACTTTTAAATTAAGTAAAATCACACATGCAAACATTTAATTTAACCCTAAACAATTTTAAAAATATAATTATCGTCCTTGATTATGTAATCCTTTTGCTATGATGACTCATCATTCCTACAAGTGGAACAAAACATGGTTAGATAAGACAGCTAGAATTTAAAATAATTTTCTTTTATTTGAACTAGCTAAAAGAAGAGGTCAACCGCCATTGCTGGTTTTCAATTGACCTTTGAGAGAATTTTTTTTTTCTTTTTTTTTCTTCTTTTTTCTTAATTTATTTTTTTGGGGAAGAAAGCGTCAGTTACTAGTTTTCATCTTCTTCCCTTTATTCTGGATCTATCATTTGGTTATTTGATCATTTTGGAATAACTGGGTTCTTCCATATGATCAAATTCTTTGTTTGCTTCAATCTTCCTCAAGAATTCATCCTTAGTGGGAGGCTTCCTATAGAGTTTCAGCCTATGCCCATTGACCAAGATTTTTCTACTGCTACCATCAATGGGAAGTAACTGAATAGAACCATTGTCAAATATTTTCTCAATCTGATAGGGTCCTAGCCATTTGGTTCTCAATTTTCCCTTGAATTATTGGTACTTAGAATCGAACAGCAATGCCCAATCTCCTACTTTGAATTTCATTTTCTTGATATGTGTGTCATGCCATTGCTTCCTTTGCTCTTGAATTATCTATGTCTACTAAAGTGCTTCCATTCTTCATTCACCCAACTCATTGAATTTAAGGATTCTTTCTTTTTTAGCTGCATCCAACTCAATTCCCACATTAATTTTTGTCTTGAATGTCTGAAGTTCAAACTCTATAGGCAACAAGGGATTTTTTCCATAGACTCATTCATATGGTGAAAACTTTGTTTTCGTTTTCTAAGTTGTATTATAAGTCTAGACAGCTTTAGGTAGTCTCTTTACCCAATCTTTTCTCCTAGCTTTAAATATTTTAGTAAGGATATTCTCCAATTCTCTGTTTGTTACTTTAGCTTGTCCATTTGACTGTGGGTGATAAGGAGATGACTTCCTATGATTTATTTGGTAATACCTTGTGAAATCTTGGGTCATATTAGACATGAATTGTGGTCCCTGATCTGAAACTATGCTCCTCAGTGCTCCAAACTTTACCATAATTATGTTCCAAAGGAAATCAAAAATTGCTTCTTCAGTGGCATTTTTCAATGCCTGCACTTCTTCCCATTTTGTCACATAGTCAATACACACAAGAATATATTACTTCCCTTGTGAAGGAGGATTAAAGTGACCATAAAAATCCAATCCCCATCTCTCAAATGGTTCAAATACAAGGGTAAGTGCAAGAAGTTGATGGACAAATATAGGGTCATCCGTGGACATCATATTGCAAATAACAACATAATATCAACTTGTAGGGATTATTATCAATACATACACTCAAAATTAGACAAAATTATATTAATATGAATCGTAGCATCCGGAATCTAGTTTCTAAAATACTAATTTTTGTAAAAAATTGACAAGATTAGCTATATTAAACACTCAAAATTCAATGACTTGGTATTTTTTTTTAAAAACGTCGATAAGATTATAGTCCGTTTGCCCACAATTTGGATGACCAAAAATTGATATATATATTTTTCCTTTGCTGAGAAGTTATATGCCACTATCTATCTTGGGATGGATTTTATTTTGTATTTTTTTGAGTAATATTTTATTTTTTATGATTTTTTTCCATGAAAGTGGTCTGAAAACTTAAAGAAAACAGAGCACTTTCCATTTTCCCACCATAACTTCATCAAAAAATATTGAAATCAAATAAAAATTTTTCAAACAATATAATTTCAGCACGGTTGGGATGGTATAAGTTTTATCACATTCTGACAAGTGAAACAAAATTTGCAGTCTTAAACGTAGACATAAACATTCGCGGGAAAAAGTGTCTTAAATACCTACTATTAGTAAAAAATTATAAAATGATATTTATCCTCTTCTATTCACTTTAAAATCAGTATTTCTACAAAGCTAATAGTCTCCCCCTACGCAAATGGTACCATTTTTATGACATATTTTTTACTTTTCGGCATGGTTCAAGTCCGCGGAAGACTAAATTTGATGTTTTGTTGTTTTTAATGTAAAATTCAGGATTTGATGTCCACTTAATTGTCCCCCAACTTGGTGCACTTACCCACAACTTGAGGTTGAAGAGGCATTTCATTGGTGAAATTTAGTTGTCCCATATTTTGACAAGGATCACACCGCTTGATATATCTCTTCACATCCTTGAATAGAGATGGTCAATAATAACCAGTGCCAAGTATCTTATGAGTTATTCTTTTCACTAAATAGTGTCCTCCACTTGGTTCATCATGACATGCTCTGAGGATGTCAAAGATTTCATCCTCTCTTACACACCTGTGCAAGACAAAATCAGGACCACATGTAAATAACAGTTCATTTAACCATTTGAATTGTTCACTAGTTTTGATTAACTTCTTTATTTGTTTCTTAGTGAAATAAGGAGGAAACTTCCCTGTTGCAAGAGAATTTTCCATATCAGCAAACCATGGTGTGCTTACTAAGATTGCAAATAGTTGTTCATCTGGAAAGTTATCCTTGACTGGATCTTTCTCCCCTGTAGTGGTTAGTCTTGACAAAAAATCAGCTACCACATTAGATTTACCTGGATTGTCCATAATGGTAATATAAAATTCTTACAAAAGTAATAACCATCTAATTATTCTTCCTCCAACCACTGGTGTGTTCATTAAATACTTAATTGTTGAATGATATGTGTGTACAAATATCTTGTACCCTGTAATATAATGTCTGAATTTATTGATTGCATAAATCACAACAAGAAATTCTTTTTCAGTGGTGGTGTAATTCTTTTCAGTGGGAGTAAGATTCTTTCTAAGATAATAAATGGCATACATTTTTCCTTCCTCATCTTTCTGTCCCAAAACTACACTAATGGAATAATTTGAGGCATCTGTTTGGATATGAAATGGCTTTTACCAATTAGGTCCTCTCAATATTGGGGCACTGATTAATTTTTCTTTAATTTCTTCAAAAGCATACTGACACTTTTCATCCCAAAGAAATTCACAGTCCTTGGTTAGCAAATTAAACATGGGGGCAGCAATTTTATTGAAATCTTTTATAAAGTGCCTATAGTACCCAGCATGCCCTAGAAATGATTTGATATATGTGGGGGTATGAGGAATAGGTAAATCTGAAATGATCTAAATTTTGTTTTGATCCACTTGAATTCCTTTTTTTGAAATATGGTGTCCTAATACAATCCCATCATCCACCATCATCAAACATTTTTCATCACTAAGAGACAAGTTGTGTTATTCACATCTTGTTAACACTCTGTCCATATTTCTCAAAGCATCTTCAAATGTATCCCCGTGTACAGTGAAGACATCCATATATACCTCAACACAATCATTTTTTAGATCAGCAAAGATTACAAGTACAAATCTCTGGAAAGTTACAGGAGCATTGCATAAACCAAATGGTAACTGTGAGTGTAGAATCACAGTACCCCCAAATGAGTCGTCAGATCTACTTTTCTAGGGCAAAATCATTTGGTGTGATTGCATAACATTGAACCTTCCCAAGGTGTGTGACCTTGCGAATGGGAAAAATCTCCAGAGAAGGTTGGTTCCTATTCCTAATCTACCTACCACAAGCTATTCTAGTGAAAGCAAGCTAATCTAATCCTAATTTAGCTTCCAAGGTGATAAGGAGAGAAAGAAAGCAAGGAAAAACAAAGCCTATACTATAACGGTGATACACCAGAGAAGGGAACAAGATATTCTATTGAGGGAGAAAGAAACAAAGAAAATGGAGATGAGGGAGGTCAGACAGAAGTGACACGACCTAGATCTTCAAATTCATCATTAAACTCCATGAAACACAACATCATGTACCTATATATGTAAAATACATGCACAGAAAAACAAATCTGGAAGGGAGAGGCATGGCGAAACAACAAAATGATGTAAAAGTTTGAAGAACACCACAAAAACATGTTTTTTATTGCTCTAGAAGGTGCACAGACCATTACATTTCTGGAATAGAGGTACAAATACATTTTCTAGGAATGGGAGAAGGTTCGCTGCTCAAAAATGGCATTGAGAAACAAATTTGATAGAGTTTCTGTATTCCTCGAATGTCTCTCCATCTCAAACGAGAAGTGTTACAGTATATATAGAAAGAAAAGAGAGAGAAGAGGGAAAATTTGAATCCTGCTCCAACCACCATGAGATATGCATTAAATCCTGCCTTGAAATTTCAACCATTGAATATCAATGCCTTATGTAAATTCACACATAATATGTCACTTCTAGTTTCCTAGTGGATTGAATTGAATCAAATCTGGTAGTTGAAGAGATTATATTCTACGTTAATATCCTGGAAGACTCTTCTTCATTTTTCACCTACTAGGGCCACGTGGCAGCCTGGTGCTTGTTTGGGCTTCCCTTTTGATATGGGACACGTGGCATCTAGATTAGAGAAAAAATCAGGCTTGCGGGTCCATAATTTACCTTTTCTCCCTTTTCATGAAACGTAAAACTTAGAAAACCCCCGACGGCCCACTTTCACCTGGGACACGTGGAGATGTGGGGCTTGTTTGAGCATCCCTTTATGGATTCTTTGGAGAAGCACCACTAGGACACATGGTTCCCTTTGTTGGCTCTTCCATACTTAGTCGATTCTGTATTTTTTCTTGAACGGTTTTGAGCCCAAAGACCTTGAAACTTCACTGCTTCTTTTCCTTCTTGCTCATGGCTTCTCTGTGACACTCCTCCTTCATTTCCAATCCCACCTATAACCTATTTTTCATCCTAGAATGTGATCTTGTGGGTCTGAGTTGTTCCCTTCATAATTTCCTTATGTGCAAGAGTTGTCTTAACCAAATTTCCCGAGGGGGCGAATTTGCGATAACAATTTGGTGACTCACTAAGACATCTGCCTACTAGATGAAGAGACCAGTGGCCTTTTTTACATCCATTGGGCATGGAGTCCAACCTTATAAACTGATTCTGATCAAAACTCTGAAATTTTGACCTCTAAGCCTCTTGGAAACCCGTTAAAACTTGGAGTTGATCTTCATCAAAATGCCAACTCAAATGAACTATGTAAGAGCAATACAACAACACCAAAAACTATATACAAACTGAAATCATACATACCCCAAGTGGGATATGCAGAGTGTGTAAAAGAACTTCTTCTGTTGAAAACAAACCTACCTACTCTACTCTAACCAAGAGCAAAGGGAACTCAAACAAAACCTGCAACTGGCAGGGAGAAATAGCTTCCCTTCATCAAAAAGGGCAGCCATGCAACTGATTTGGCACTAAACATGGCTGGTTGGATGAGTGAAAAACTAATTACAAGTTGGTCTTCCACCCAAATCATCAAATTATCAGCTGGAGACAAGACTAATACCTCTTTTAGTTACTTTACATTTGGATTGAAGAGGCATTGCAGCTGATCCTTGGCACTTTGCATATCATCCTCATGCTTAGAGGAAAGTGTGGCTGGTTGTGGCTTCTCCTTTAGCTCCAATGAAGAAAAATACCTGATTGGGTAAGGTATGATCCATATGATGTGCCCATAGCTCTGAGTTTCAACTCTGAAAATGGATTCCTCTTGCAAATCCTCTTGAATGAATGGCGTGGAAGAAGTGGTGGAACTCTTCTACTCTTTTTCTTCCTCCATAGTAGTATAAAACTCCTCTACAATTTGTAGCTCTTCATCTCTGATTACAACATCCATTGGAGGTTCTATTGCATCATCATACTATGTTGCTATACATTGTTGGTTCTAGAGTTCTTCTGCTGATTTTTGAAGATCAATCTAGTCTTGGGCAGCCCCTTCTTATAGCATGAAGTTTGTCAAATCAAACTTTCTACTTTGTTGTTCTAGAGGACTGCTTGGGACAGCCATGTCTTCTTTAGAATTTTCCTCCATGATGGATTCATCAACCAAAATAGGCCCTTCGAATGAAAGCAAGAAATTATCAATGATGCCTTCTTCTTCTGTTGTTACAAAATTTGATTTGGTCTCATCCATTTTCTCCTTCCCAATGAGACTTTGAGCCGATTTTTATTCTTCTTCCTTGGCTGATTGTGCAACTTGAATTGGATCAGATTTTCTCTTAGAAAAAGTTCCATTGTGGACACTACACTCTAAGAAACTTGATAATTGATCTTCTTCCTTTACTTTTTCTTCTTCTACTACGACAAAATCAGTCATAACCACCATTGATTCTTCAATCTTGACCTCCTCTATTGGCTTGACCATCAAGGGGATCTTTGTAAACCCAAATTTAGCAACCCAAATATTCAGATTGTCTATCATTTCTTTTCTTTTGGGATCCTCATCTTGTTGTTCTCCTTGACAGGATTCTTGAGTCTCTTCCCAACATGAGCTTGGGAAAGAAAGAGGAGTGGCAGGTTGGAATTCAACTAGATTTGCGATTGTTTGTGGTGGAGAGGGAGGTGGAACTTCTTGTTTGTTTGGAGGGGATGAATATTTGGAAGGGAAAAGGATGGAAGAACTAAGATGAGGTGGAATACTAGGGAATGGAGAAATGAAATCAACACTTGGGGCAGCAAGTGAGGGGCTTGACTCTTGCCTCTATTGAAATGATAAAGATTGAGGGAGAGAAAATGAAAGACGGGGAGCTGGTGATTGACTTACCCATTGACAAGGTTGTCTTGACTCCAACTCATAAGCCTCAATCTCCTCAGCACACTGTGTAAGTTTAGGCAACACATCAACCATGAAGTCAAGCTTCTCTTGAGGATTGTAATGTCTTGGAAAAGGGCCTTCCCATGGACATGGTGCCCTGAAACCAATTTGAAATGCCTTCATTTGTGCTATGCCTCTTGACTGAACCATGCCAACCTCCATTTTTTAAATCTTCTCTAGTAGACAAACATCCTCTGCATTACTATCGCCATCATATGTGTCCCCTTGTCATTGATAAGCTTCATAGTCACACTGGTTTTGACACCGCTCATATGGGTAAGCATAATGATTCTAGATCTGATTTTAATGTTGATCTGAAGGAGTTGGGAAATACGTTGGAGGTAGACTATATTGCTATAAGTGTGAGGTCCATGAATGGAATGAATTCATGATTGTACAACCTCGTGGAATGGGAGAAAATGAAAGAGATGGAAAAAGAAAATGGATGAAAATGATTGGAAATGGATGAAAAAGGTCTGTAACTCAAAGAATGGATTTTTGACCAGATGGAGTCACCAGATGTGCTTGAAAGTGCCTCAAAAGGATGAAATCTTCACTAAGAGCTCATCAGACCTGATGAAGTGAAGTGGTAAGGTGCTTCAGGCCTATCCCACTGGGAGTGCCAAAAGTGTTAGTGCAGAATCACAACACCCCCAAAAGAGTCATCAGATCTACTTTTCTAGGGAAAACTCACTTGGTGTGATTGCATAACATTGAACCTACCCAAGGTGAGGGACCTTGTGAATGGGAAATCTCTCCAAAGAAAGCTGGTTCCTCTTCCTAATCTACCTACCACAAGCTATTCCAGTGTAGGAAAGCTAATCTAATCCTAATTTAACTTCCAAGGAGACAAGGAGAGAAATAAAGTGAGGAAATATAGAGCCTACACTAAAACGGTGATACACCAGAGAAGGGAGTGAGATATATTGTTGAGGGAGAAAGAAATAGAGAAAATGGAGATGAGGGAGGTCAGACAAAAGTGACATAGCCTAGATCTTCAAATTCACCATTAAACTCCATGAAACACAACATCCTGCACCTACAAATGTGAAATACATGCACAGAAAAACAAATCTGGAAGGGAGAGGCACGGGGAAACAACAAAATGATGCAAAGGGTTGAATAACACCACACAAACATGTTTTTTATTGCTCTAGAAGGTGCACAAACCATTACATTTCTAGAATAGAGGCATAAATACATTTTCCAGGCATAAGAGAAGATTAGCTGCTCAAAAATGGCATCGAGAAACAAATTTGACAGAGTTTCTCTATGCCCAAAATGTATCTCCTTCTCAAACGAGAAGTGCTACAGTATATATAGAAAGAAAAGAGAGAGAAGAGGGAAAATTCGAATCCTGCTCCAACCACCATGAGATACGCATTGAATCTTGTCTTAAAATCTCAACCACTAAATATCAATGCCTTCTACAAATCCGCCCATAATATGTCACTTTTAGTTCCCCAATGGATTGAATCAAATTGAATCTGGTAGTTTAAGAGATAGGATTCTGCATTAATGGCCTGGAAGACTCTTCTTCATTTTTTAGCTACCAGGGCCACATGGCAGCCTGGCACTCGTTTGGGCTTCCCTTTTGATATGGGACACGTGGTAGCCAGATTAGAGAAAAAATTGGGCTTACGGGTCCATAATTTACCTTTTCCCCCTTTTCGTGAAACATTAAACTCAGAAAACCCCTGACGACCCACTTTGACCTGGGACACATGGAGATGCAAGGCTTATTTGAGCCTCCCTTTATGGATTCATCTTTGGAGATGCGTCGCTAGGACACGTGGTTCCCTCTGTTGGCTCTTCCATTCTTAGTTGATTCTATATTCTTTCCTAAACGGTTTTGAGCCCAAATACCTTGAAACTTCACCGCTTCTTTTCCTTCTTGCTCCTAGGGACACATGTAAGACTGCGGCTTCATTGTTTGAGCCCACCTCTAACCTATTTGGGTCCATCTTTGGAGAAGTGCCGTGAGGACACATGGTCTCTTACGCTGCATTCCATTCATAATTTACTTATGTGCAAGAGTTGTCTTGGACCAAATTTACTGAACTGTTTCGAGCCCGAGTGACTTTGGGATATCAATCACCATTCTTCCTATAGGAAAAGCTTCCCCATGGATCCTGTAAATGTAGCATCTTGTCCTGATCTTCAGTAGTAACTCTGATCTAATTTTACCCAGTTCTTCATGCCATGTAAGAAAGGAGAATACTATTTAAAATGTAGAAATGGCTTAACTAGAGTCATTGATCTATGAATTGTACAGGGATCCTTTGATTTCTCTTGGCCTCTGTCACTTTGTTGTTGAATCCTTTTTGTGACCACATATTGTCCAGATTCTGAATGAGTTTTCTCCGGTTCCTTCTATGCAGGGTCATGGATTTGATCCAATGATTTATCTAAGATAGGAGTGAAATAAGGACCTACTTGTAATAGTTTTTTAAATTTCTTGTTTGAGTATATCCCTTAAGGCTAGGTTAATCCTTCTCTAAGGCTGCCTAACTGTTTTAACGTTTTCCACTATAGATGTGATGAGTGCAGATACTAGGGTGAATTACCTTCATGTATTTGTAATCCCAAGAAAAAGCTTTAGTTTGATTTTTTAAAACATCAAAAATTTTAGCTTCTTCATCATCCTTCAACCAGTTGTTAATGTTCAAAGTTTTACATGGTTGAATCTTCAACATGCTTGGTTCTAATGTGTGATGAACTAATTTTTTGAAAGGGTTCCATTAAAGTATTTAGTGGACATGCATGTGGTAACAACATATGGTATGTAGCAACATCCCCAAAAGTTCCTTGAGACAGAATACTGGAAAAAGGACAGTAATGAGAATTATGATAATTATCTCTTTGTAGGTCAAACTCTTCGTCACTGCTACTTTCTAGATATTCTTCACCACTTCCTGATGTATTTGAAACTGAAGCTACTAATTCTTCCTCTCCCCACAAGAAATCTCATCCCTTCGGAGAAAAAAATATTTCCAATCACAGAGAACAATTTTTTTCGTGGTTCCGGAACTAAATGCGGTAGGTTCCATGGAACTAAGTGTTGTAGGTTTTGGAACTATAGTTGCGAGGTTCTAGAACTATAGTTCGTAGGTTCTAGAACTATTTTTGATTGTCTTTGAGGACAAGATGGTGCTCATCCAATGGTGGATTAATCATCTCTTCTACTTCTCTTACATGATCCTATAATGTGATCATAGCCAAAGAAGACAAATTTTGCTTATTAGTATCAGGAGAATCAACCAACAATTGTTCTTGATTGTTCAATAAAAGGTCACGTGCAGAAGGATATAAGGAAATTTTCTTAGATTTCTTACCATTTGAGATTGTCATATCACCTGACTTGCAATCAATTAAGGAATAGTAACTGTAGCTAACAGGATAACCCAATGGTCTACCCAAAATAATGGGATAACCCAATGTTTTACCTTTTGGCTGCAGTATAAGGAAGTCAATTGGATATTCCCACAACTCCACCATAACTACCACGTCTTCAATAATTCCTTATGGTTTTTCTATAGAATGGTTCAGCCATCTATAATATGGTATTAGTAGGTTGTATACTCATTAATGGTAATGTTTTCAAAGTATCCATTGTCATTACATTGATAGTCACTCCCAAATCTACCAAAATGTTATGTATATACTTATTTCCTATAGAGAAAGAAATAATAAAACTTACTGGGATCTCTGTATTTGGGAAGTGAAAGTTTTCCTGCTAATAAATTAGCAAGTTTCCCATCTACTTTGAGAGTCTCAAGGTACTGTTTCTTCCTTCCAGGATTTTTCAGACATAACATTTTGATTAATTTTTTTAATTCTGGAATGTCTTTAATTACTTGTAACAGTGGTATTTCAATATTCAATTTCCTTAGTTCTTGTACCAATTCAGACTCCTTGTTTTCTATAGCTTCTTTAAATCTCTCTGGAAATGGAGTCTCAATAGTGTTGCTATTTGGCTCCTTTTCTTTCCTTTATATATCCTCCTTTGGAACAACAGTACTAGGGATTTAATTTTCTTCTGTCATTTCAGTGATTATAATAGTTGGACTACTAATTATTTTCCCAGATCGAGTTTGAATATCCTTATATTCCATGGCATGTAAATCTACTAATTTTTCTGGTTCTTTTCCATAAATAGGAGTTGTTTGTTTGTTTCTTGGGTTTGCTACTAGTTATGCTAGTATTTGTGTTTGGAATACATTCTCAGTTTGTGAATTCTATACAGGGGATCCCATGATGGCTTGTTGATTTTAATTTGGATATGTTCTTCCTTGAGCATAATTACTAGGTTACCATCTAGGTTATGACCAAGCATAAGGATTTCCTTGACCATCCCATGGTTCTTGATGTCCCTAAGCATACCAAGCTTGATTTTCCAAATCTTGAGGGTTCCATGTTGGTTAAGGTACCCAAGGTGGTTGTTCCCTAATTTTGTGGTAATGTCTGAGCAGCCCATGGCATCATCCAGGGATTAGGAGCTGATCTTAGCATAAACTTCCCTTGGTTAGTTTGTCTCTAAACAAAATTCAATTCTTATGTTGTAGATGATGTAGCACTGGTTTGTTTGAGCTGATTATTTATGACTAGAAGTAAAGAAAAAGCATCAATATCATGTTCTTTAGATTCACAGATAAGATAAATTTCTATTTTATCTAAAGGACAGTTTCTTATTGCATGCTTCTTCCTGCATCTAGGATAATACATAGCAAATGTTTCAGTTTTGGCATTTTATTTAGCTTATAATCCATCCATAGTAGAGGTTAATTGAACTAAAATATCTATTTTAAAATTTGCTAACTCATCCATTAGTTTGTTCATATCTGGATTTAGAATTTTCACTGATTTTCCTTTTCTAGGTCCACCTCTTGTTCTAGAATAGCTTCTACAAATCTCCTTGATTTCATTCATCCTTAACCGATCAATGTCTCCACCTCCTATCAAGTTAAGGACTTCCCTAGATTCATCATCTAAACCTTTAAGAAAAATGGTTTTACTTAACTCCTCTTGAAGTACAAATCCACACCTTTTTCTCACAAAGAGGAATATGTCTAAATAGTCTTCTATATTTTCATATTCCTCCCGCTTGATTTTGAAGAATTATTCCTTCCTATTTCTCCCTCTACAATAATCTTGGTATTTTTCTAGGAAGGCAGTCTCCATTTTTTCCCAAGTGCTAATAGAGTTGGATGGTAATCCCATGAACCACCTCATTGCTGCATCCTTCAGAGTAGATGGAAACAACTTGAGTTTTTGATTATCTGTTTTATAATCATAGGTCTAACATAGTACCTTGAACTCAAACAGAAATTGGTTAGGATCTTCAGATGACATCCCTCTAAATGTGGGTAAATGTGCAAGTGAGATATTTTTCATTGATGTATCATCATCTCCCAATTGGATTAGATAAGTAAAGGTCCTATCAGGTACTCTTTCAGCTTCTCGTGCCATTTTTAAAATATTTTATGTATTTTCCTCCCAATCAATGTGGTATGTGGTATGCCTTGGGGAAGGTGAAAAATCATGAGTAGAAAGGTTGACTAATCAATTGAGAATCAAAACTCACCCTAAATGGATCTTGAGTAATAAGCATTTTCCTAGAAAGTTCTACTTCCTTTAGGTGACTGATCTAAGAATTCCAAAGGTGGCAATTATGTTTCTTGTATGACATGGGATGATGGTGCCTCCAATTCTTGATCAATTTTCTTACTTTGGACTAGAGGATGTTATGAATTCTTGTGAAGATGTTTCTTGGGAGGAATCTACCATTTGATTCTCTTGGTCTACTCATATATTTTATGATATAGTAAGGAAGATCCTTCAACTACTAGATGTATGATTGTTTCTCTTGCTAAAACTTAATTAAAAAATTCCAACTAGTGTTCCCTAGAAATGGAACCAAAAATGATGGGTGTCATTATTTCCTTCATTTAATAGAATTCTTATTGATGTCATATTCAAACCAGGGGTGCGTCTAAAGCTATATGCAACAAGAGTAATCCTATCGATCTAGTAGTTGACTATATTTATTTTTTTATTTTCTAGGGGATCTTTTCAATGTCTTAAGGACTTCTTGGTAAAAACCTTATTTAAATCATACTATGAAAAATGTTGCTGAAAGGAAACACATTGAAAATTTGTTGAAAGGAAACACACTTTACAGAATGGAAATAAACACACTTGCTTTGAAAGTAAACACATTTTGGAAATAAACACACTTCAATTTAGAATGCTTAAAAACAATTGCAAGAAAAATAAGAATCTACCTAGACGCCTACATGAATGAGTATACAATAGAGTTTAACTAGAAGAATTGAAAGTGATACAAAATTAATAGATATAAACTATTTTCTTAAGGAATATAAATACCAAATAGATGAATATCCTAGTCCTTGGGGGAGTGGGCCCTTGCTCCTCCTTGAATCAGGATTTAACAACTTAGAATCCTCTCAAACTAAGAATGGCTATTTTATTGATAAAAAATTCGGTATTACAAAAAGTAATAGATCTGAGTACTTAGTCTATATTCTATCTTCTCTATTTATATATCTATTTCATATCATATTTATGTTATTATCTATCTACTGCAGGTCTACTTTTATATACAATTACAATCATAGTTGTCTCAATGATTCTGATGAAATTGAATCATGCCCAGAATACATGTTGAGTCAGATTTTGGCTGATCAGACAACTTTAAGATAACTATCCCTGGATCTCCGTTTAGAAATCTTCTCATCCTTTCCTAATTGAAAAGGCCATTGATGAAAAATCTCTGGATGTGGTTATAGATAGAGATAAATAACTTCCATCAGTTCCAGAACTTCACAAAATTTCCAGAACCATAGGAAATCGTTAAAGATTAAAACTGTGAGAGTTCCGAAGCTATACCCAAGAGTTATGGAACTAAGAAAATTCTGGAACTACAATACTGGAGTTCTGGAACTAAGTCTGAAAGTTCTGGAACTAGATGATGACTATGTAATGGAGTTCCAGAAACTAGCTTAGAAGTTCTGGAACTAAGCTGTGTGTGGACAGATGTACTGAAAACATACTGGATGCTATATATTTCATTTCTTTGACTGATTAGACCTGCTTTATTACAAAACTAAATTTTAAACACATAATTCGTCAGGAATTTTAGAGATTTTAACATTAGAATCACAATCAATTGAAAGACAGACAATTACATCCTAAGTCATATCAACAAAAAGTCACAAAATGCAATCAAAATTAATAAAAAGGAGAGTAAGATGAGATCATATATTAAACATTAATCGTGCATATTTTGGCCTCATCAGAAATCATCAGTTTTAAAACTTCATATTCCACTTCTTTAGTACTCTCAGAGGAAGTCTTCAACTCTTTATTCTAAGAATATGAGTCCTCTAGGAGAAGGAGAACCAACCTGGGTTAAACCCTCTTACCCTTCCTCATTATTTTATTTGAGATTTCACTATAAATCTTCATCCACCATAAGAATAATCTCAAGACAAGGAGCAAATAGATTGAACTTGTTAATAATATCCAAATGCATATCTTCTTATCTTTGGGTGAAGACATTGGCCTCCATAATAGTAGGAACCATATATGCTATAGTATTATCTTATTGTAATGGGACATTTTCATCCAACCCATCCTATGTTTCTATTTCTAGTACTATTGTCCTTTTGCAATGCTTTGCATTACTATCAATATTTTGGACTTATTCCATGATAGGATCAACTTGTTTCTCTGCCATCTTAATTTCCAAAGAAGGTTTGGGAAGTGACATCCATGTGAGGGATTCTTTAGAAGGACCACCTTCTTCAAGGACTGTTGAAACAATTTTACCCATCTTCTCCTCCCTAGGATCCCTTTTCTTTTTTATTTGTTCCTTAATCACATATGCATCTTTATTTTTTGGGCAAGATTTGGAATTATTTTATGTTTTGAAGCAAGAGAAGCACATGAAAGGATCCATCTCATAATCAATCTTCTGAACATGCACTCCCCATTTAGATTTAAGGGTAATGCTTCTAAGAAGTTTAGAGTTCGGGATCACATTGACACAGAATTGACCATATAACGGTCGAGACTTTGCACTAGCAACTGGATCAATAATGATCAACGATCCAATAGAAAATTATAGCACCCCTGATTGCTTATGATTTGTGAGTGAGATAATCAGTGTAACATGTATAACATGGGATTATCCTATAGTGTGGGACGTTGCAAGTAGGATAATCCTCTAGAGAAAGCGGACTTCTTCTCCTAACCTAGTGCTAACTTCTCCAAAGTGTAGAGAATGGAAAACTAATCTAATCCTACCCTAATGCTTTCCAAGGAGACATGGATAGAAGAATGCATAAAATAAACCTTCTCTAAGTGAACATCATGCACCAAGAAATGGAGTGAGACACTCTGAGTGAGTGAACAATAGGGATTAAACAAAGTGAGAGAGGTTGAGTAGGATCGCAACATCTAAAACAATATTCATTTCCCTAGATTCATAAAGCACAACAAATTAAAGGTCCTGCAAAGTGATATAACATGAAAAATATACCTGTAACATAATGTAAGGAAAAAGATGCAATATAACCTGAATTAGGGCAAGAAAATCCATAGAACACCATTTTTATTACTTATAAACATGCACATTCCATTATAATAGAGGCACAAGATAAAATCCTTTACAATAAGCCAAAATTCGAGGCCTTTAGCTCACAATAGCTCTGAAACAATTTTGACAGAGTTCCTTTGCAAAACAAAATGAATCCCCTCAAAATGAGGTGAATTTTACAATATATAGAAGAAGAGCCTCAAAATTACCTCACCAACTAATAGATTTCATTATACAGGTATGGGAGGCCATACAAATTTGGTATAGTTCTTGGATGAGCAGTCGTGGGCACCATACCTCATTAAGTCGATAGTTGAACAACCTTGTACCACTTCCATTAATGCCTAGTTCTTTCTTGTGCTCGATCGGTTGCACATATTTTATGCTCCCGAATGGTAACATAATCATCTCTAGTGTTGGCTAGTAGCATAAATGTGACTGGATGGTAACATGTTGTCCCCACTCCTGGTTGGTAGCTTAAAATATATTGTTGGCCAGTAGCATCTGTACAAGTGCTTCTAACACCTTTGTTGTTACCTAACTGCTCTTCAACATCCCCCCTATGTAACCAGTCAGTAGCACTAAAAATGCTATCAGTTAGTAGCATCTAAAGATGCTATTGACGCCTCTATGCCATTTCCCCTTTGTGGTTGCTGACCCTACTACCAATTGGTAGCATAAAGTATGCTACCGATCGATAGCATCCGTACCTACTACCGATCGATAGCATATAAAATAATACCAGCGGATTTTTACCATTGTTTTTACCCTTTTCAGCTTGAACGTCCACCACAGTGAGCTGATCCTATTAAATTTCAAAGTGTTACACCCATCAACCACCAACGTTCAGACCTGATAAGTTGTCCATTTTGTAGGGGTGTAAAAAATGGATAACAATTAGTGACTTGCGGGGTGATCTACCTACTAGATCTGAAATACCAGTGACCTTGTTGTGTCCATTGGGCATGGAGTCATTCTAAATTCTGAAACTAATTTGACACTTGAAAATTCACCCCTCAAATTTTTGAAACACTGCTGGGGACTATCATTTCTCAAAACCATGGGCTAGAGACTGATTTACCTCATCACAAGACCTTGCCTAAAACTAGAAAGTGCAAGAGCAACAAAGGCACAACTATATACAAACAAAAAATTCATACACATCCCAAGTGGAATATGCAGAGAGTGCACCAACATTTATTACAAAAGTAACCTAAACTACAACAAAGTAATGTGTTACAAGCACTTGGAGGAGTAGAAATCCTAAACTAATATGTACAAGGAAAATATTTCACTTTAGTAACAATATTTGAGATAGATTCCATTGACTATAATTTACAGTTCTTCTCCATCCAACCTTGATAGCTAGAAAGAATTATTTTCTTTGTAGCCTAAAATTATATAAGGGCCACTCCGTATTGGATCAAACTTAGAGTTCCTTCCCAGTTTTTACCTATCTGCATCTTATTTTAGGACCAAGTCTCCCTCTTATAAGTTTCTAGCCTTTTCCTTCTTGTTAAATCACCTCTTGATCAACGCTTGATCCTTCTCCATGATGTGCATGGCTTGGTTCCTCATCTCCTCTAACTCCATGAGTTATGCATACCTGAATTCCATGGCATCAAACTCAGATAGCTCTAGCTACTTCATGAGCTCTAATATAGGAAATTTGAGGGATATATGAAGCCTCACCTTCCTTCCATAGAATAACCTGTAAGGAGAGTTCCCTGTTGACTTCTTGGGACTAATCCTATCAGCAGACAAGGCTGATTTCAACTTTTGGCATCCCTAGTTCTCTAGTTCTTGTCTAGAGTTCTCCTAATAATCTTCAAAAAAAATTGGTGGAATTGGCCTGCCCATTACCCTATGGATAATAATTTGACAATGTACTCAATTATATCCCATTTTTGACTTCCCACTCTTTGATCTTAGCACATACAAATGCCAAAGCATTATCTAATATAATAGTGATCGGTACTTCAAACCTTGTCACTATCCCATCATAGAAATCTAGTATGATGGCCTCATTCACTTCCTTAAGTGCAACCGCCTCCGTCCACTTGGTGAAATAACCAGTGGTTGTTAGGATCCGCTTATAGCCCAAGATAGAATCTGGATTAATCACCCCAATGAAATCTATCCCCCATTGCATGAATGGTTCATTTATATAAATGGGATGGAGTGGAAGGGTTGTTAACCTCTCTTTTCCTATGAAGAAGGCACACATTTTACACTTCCTAATCCATGCATAGCAATCATGAAAAAGGTTAGGCCAATAATACCTTGCCTTCATATTTTTAAGAGTTGTCACCCTCAGGGAAAAATGGCCACCTGTTTCTCCATCAGAAAATTCATATAACACCTTCTCTATCTGATCTACCTTGAAGCACCTTAGGAGGACACCATTTACATCATTCTTGAACCAAATACCATCAACCAATGTAAAGGGGATACAATGGATCTTAAAATACCTCTTTTGGCCTTGATCATCCCTTGAGGACTTTAACTGATTCGAAGGAAATGGACTATATTCTGAGTCCAACATGGTGTAGGCACGTCATATACTTCCAGTTCTTAACTTTCTTGTAATACCAAAACAACTTCTTCTCTACCACCTGATTCAGCATGCTGTACCAAGGCTAACTGTTCACATAATCCTTTTCCCCTAGCCAGCTTGGTCACCCTAATATCAATTCCATATTCCATGACCTTGGTTACCCAACCAACCCTTATTTCATTGATGTCCTTTTTTAAAAGAAAATCCTTTATACCAGCATGTGTGACTAGAAGATGAATCCTATTGTTTGAAACTAAATTTCTAAACTTATTCAAACTTCTAGTCACAGCAAGGACATATTTCTCACTGAATGAATATCTTACCTCATAGTCCACAAGGCCTTGGCTAAAGAATGCAATAGTTTATTCAAGTACTTCTTTATTTTGTTGCACCAAGATTGTAGAGATGGTTTCTGAACCACTAAAGGCGTAAAGAAAGAATTCTTTGGAGAATTATATATTAGTGAGAGTTGGAGCTTGAGATATAACCTACTTGATAGCTTCAAAACTATCTTTTCCCTCCATTGTAAATTTGAAAACCAAATTCTTCTTTAGCATCATCATTAAAGGCTTCACAAGAGCAGAAAATTCTGGTACAAACCTGTGAACAAAGTTTATCCTCCCCAAAAATATTTGGAGAGCCTTCTTATGACTTGGAAATAGTAGATCACACATGGCTTCTACCATATCCGAATCAATTTTTAGTCCTTCCTTCAACACGATATGGCCTAGAAGTTTACCTTCATGTGCCATGAATATGCACTTTTTGGGATTCAAGGAAACTCCAAACCACCTGCACCTTTGGAATACCTGTCTAAGATGAAAGAGGTGAATTTCTAAATTTTTAGAAAATATAGTGATGTCTTCAAGATAAACAAGCACTATTTTATTTAACATTAAATGCCATATCCATTTCTCGTTGAAATTTTTCTCGGGTGTTTGATAACCCGAATGGCATTTTCCTGTAGGCATAGGTGCCCCATTTTGTGGTGAAGGTGGTTTTGAATTGATCCTCCTCTTTCACCATAATCTAATTATATCTGGAATATATGTCCAAGAGGGAAAATCTTTCTGAACCAGCCACTAGCTGTAATATCTGCTCCATAGAAGGAAGTGGGTAGTGGTCTTTGAGGGAGGCCCTGTTTAAATCCCAAAAATCCACACACAACCTGATTTCCCCATTCCTTTTCATGGCTGGCACCAGATTCGCTACCCAGCTTGAGTGCTTGATCGAGAAAATTATGCTCACCTCAATGAGCTTATTCAACTCCTTCAGGAGAGGCTCTTTATGAGGATTGACTAGCCTTTTCTTCTACCTGACGGGTTTATCTCTCAGATCTAGTTCAATCATGTGTTGTGATAATTTAGAATTAAATCCCTTCAAATCCTCATAGCTCCAAGCGAAGACGTCCAACAACTCTTAGAAAAGATGTATGAATTCATATTTTTCTTTATTTGTGCTCACCTTTCTAATTTGGAGTGTTTTACCTTCTTCAACTGAAATGGGCTTAGAATCATCCCTTTTTACTTGAATGTCGGCCTTCTCTTTTTAGAACTGGTCGTTTGGGTTGAAAATTGACTCTAGAGTCACCAAACCCTTGAGTAATTTGTTTATCCATAACTACACCACTTGATCCCCATACTGTTGCTCTATATTTTCATGACTTTTAGCTAAGAACTCAGCCTCCACCTATAAAAAAATTAATGATATATTGATCATTCTTAAATACCTACTAGCTTGTGTTATTATCCAGTACAGTTGGCCTTACAATTACATGAATATTTGGTTGCACTTTATCTCTCTTAATATTGTCCACCTCATTAAATGTTGCTCTAATTTTTGTTATCCTATCTACAGCCTCATTCATTTTCCTTGGTATGGCCTAAATGTTTAATGCATCGAAATATTCCATGAGGTCCCATACCCAATCCTTGTAGGCTTTAAGAAGATTATTTTTAGCAGCATGTTGTCCTTTAACCTTGCTGAAAATCAACTCAATATCCCTAAAAACTTGCAAGTTTTTTATACTCCTTTTCCTTGTCCAATGTGTAACATCCCAATTTGTCACTACGTCTCTAGAACCTTTTTTTTTCTTTCTTATTTTTTACTTTATGCAGTTGATTTAAATACCCATATATTTAAATCTACATAAACCTTAATGTAATCCATTTCTGATAACTATCATGAACCATGTGTAGCTATATGAGAGAATACTGAACCTACTCATTCTCCCTCAATGCTTTGTACGAGACCTTACACGAAATGTAACCTTTGGTTCTCCATTTTCAAGGTATGATATATAAGTGAATGCTCCTAAGTGTCTACTTGGGTTCCACCTATGAAATCCATAGGCATCCGACAACTTAGATTAAAGGGAAATATCGACAATGTAATAAGCAGCTTACACCACTTTGCACAAAGTTTCTGAGTCATGTATGCCATGCTCAATTCCATGACGGCACACTCATCATAAGGAAATTTCTGTTTCACCTTAATCACTTATTCAATTATATGGATTCACAAATTAGTATGCAACAAATAGTGTAAGCCTTGAATAAGTTACAAACCATTTTAACCTACATGAAGATGTACCTCTATGTCATCCTATGATGCCTATGGGAAAGAAAGTGTTCTCATAACAATTCACCTTGTTACTCACCCACATCTCTTCCCATAGCCATCATAGGTTGATATAAGGGTCCGTACCTAGGAGGTCCAATCCATCTTGTAACTCTATCAAGGTTTGTACTTAGGACAACACCATACTACAATCTAGTCTCTTGATGAGACAATTCATTACAGCTACTATACAATAGTATCCAAATGGTGATAATCGTCATCATAGGGATACGACTGAGTATCATATGCAACGATTTCTCCCACCTAGAATCCCGCATTGGTGTATACTGTTCAATGTTTTCAAGGTAAATATTATCCTTCATGAATAGTTAGGTCTTACGACACTTTCTTCATGAATGGGTCATACCTAAGGTCTGGATTAAGTTGATCCCAGGACTCTTAGTCTCTACAACACTTAATTACCTTCCAATGTCCCATACCCAAGTTAACCATTGATAGAAATGATACTATCAAGGTCTATGATCATTATTGTAGTTTCAATAAAAATTGTCCCAGCTTTAACATTTAGGCTCATGTTCCTTATTTCATATTCTAGGGATATAAACTTATATAAATATAAGTATTTATGTATGATTCATTCTTTTTCTTAAGTTCCGTAGGCTATCAATGCCAGCCATCTTTTCAGTTTAAGCACATCACTTTTCTTAATTACAACTCAGTAAAGAGTGTTCATTTATTTTACTATATCCAACAAGTAAGATATATCTGAGGTATATAATATGATAGATTTTATGAACCACTTACCCATTTATCTTTCCCTGTCATAGCCTTTTTAAAAGATCTCTAATTCTCTTTAGAGATAATTACAGTATTGACCAGGGATGAGATTCAAATGCTATGTTCTTTTTAACTTAGTACGCATGTTCCCATATTACTTCCATTGTATCTGACATGCTTATGTGCTCATAATGATGCATCATGGAACAGCCCCTAATTAAAAACATTTCATCTCCTTGAGAAAAATATTTCATAACACAATTTATCACAATTTATGCAATTCTTGAAAAGTGAAAACATAATCAATATATATTCATGTTAGACTACCATAAGCCCATCCTCTTGTTGCTTATGTGTATCATCCTTGTATATGAATTAGTGTTGATTTCACTTAGAAATCAATATTACATTCCTATATCTTGATTGTTTGAGTACACCCTATACAAAACCTTTGGAGAACTTAACACAATTATACAATTAGATTGTTATTTTGCATTTCATAAAGAGGCAGTTACCCATTAGTAACCTTATCTAATTCCAAGTATGCTTAACGTATGATTAATTAGAACAATATATTTTTAAGCAAAATTTCTCCAATAGTTCCTTATATGATCCCTAGAATCTCACACATAAGATGTGTATAACACCTACTACATGATTGATACTAATTATTAATACAATATTATTGTAGATATTGATTTCCTAACTTGATAGATTTACGAATCATAACTCATCAATCGACAATCAACCACTTATAAAACAATATATAGCAGTAGGAAATCTATCTTAATTTCATTTATGAGATAAATACAACTCATGCCTATAAGCATGACCAAAATATTTCATTTTAATGAATAAACCAGTTACACTAAGTAACAAGCCCTTTTTCTGTTTTCAAGGAGAAGTATTTCATCTTAAGAACAATCAAGTTAGTCATATCTTCAAACCTTCCTTGTTCAAGATAATATACAAGACTAAATAATTCCACCTTCTTTCTCGGTGATGTCTGTAAAATTGTTAGCATGAGTCAGTTGACATGAACTGAGCATGATAAGCCTTAACTCATCATAACAACATACTCTACTTAATTATTTCATAAAAATAACCCATATTATTTTTATGAATCAATACTGCAGAGCTTAAGTAGATAAAAAATTCTTTCTATAACATGTCAGAAGCAAGCAATATAATGAACCATGAAAGAAATCAATTTTAGACTTACTTATCCATACAACTACTTCAGTCACTCAGAAAAAGTTATATAATTCATAAGATACATGAGAATTATAACTATTCAAAGACTACCATATAAGAGTATCAAGATTTCACTCATGCAATCCCATACTTGCATGCCTGAAATCATTTTTACTCAACAATTAAGTAACCATATAAATATCAAGAACACATTCAAGAAATATCTCAAATCTTCATAACAAATCTAACGAGGATTTCATACACCCATAAGGTATGTTAAGGTTCAAGCAATAATACCAAGACATCAAGAGTATTTGGTTAACTAAATATGATATTAGAGCGTTTAACCTCAAGGATAAGAGAGAGAGAACATTCATGGCATCCTTCCATATAACAATCAGGTATAACTCGAGTAACATGCTACATATTTAATAATTACCTCAACTTAAGCACTTATTGAACATTCCAAGACTAGAAAAGAGTACACAATTCCCTTCTTCAGTAATGTTTCAACATATCAAGACCTAATAAACACTAAAGTCTTTAAAACTCTGGAAGAGAGTAGGTACCATGTGTTGACGAGATAATATAATTGTTACTTAACCCAAAAATTTCATCTGGACATTTAATATCCCATGAGTTTTCTCAACATGAATTTCAACTTCTAGCAATCCACTTTTTCCCGGTAAGTCAAGACTTCACATGAATATAAAAATGATCTTCTAACCCATTCTACTGAACAAGGTTAGATCATATTGAACTAAATTCATGACACAACTAGGAAAGGTCAATAAGGAACTTTCAAAATGTTAAGGAAACCCCATATTTAATAAATAAAACTGAGTACAATTTGTTGTTATGGAAAGAGTCACTTCCGGGTTTGCATAGATACCACATAATTCAAATTAGAAACATTACACCGGGCAAGGATCTATCACATATTACAGACTCAGTTAAATGACGAATCTAGTTATCATCTATTATAAGAGTAGGAGTATACAGCTTACCGTTTTGTCCTAGAATGGGTTACTGTACAAAATTGATGCCTCTCGTTTCTTAATAGAACACATAGTATGACAATGTGATCAACAAGCTTGTAGTGTGTTAATTACTATAGAGGGGTAATACCACCAAATTTATAACCATGAAGCCAAGAGACTTCCTATTTTGGGACAACTTTAATCCCCAGCCCTACTTAATGACTCAAATTCCAACATTTAAAACATAAAACCAGCTTTCGATAAAAATGGTTAGCCCATAAAAAAGGGATCATCAAAACTCAAGGGATAGTTCAAGGTCTTTCCCTTAAACCTTCTAACAGCTGATTGTATGGTAGATCATACTAATGATAAATAATCATCAAACCTTTATTACAGGTTTTGATCCTTGAAAAAGGTAATCAATAAACCCATTAAGCACCAATAAGAGTGTAAGGGCCTAACAAATCAAACACTACTATCATTACCATCTCATATGTTGAGATGAGGTGTACCCAATGAAAGGAATTTTCTAACACCTTTTCAATCATAAGATCTAATGCATAAGCTTCTAGGAGATCAGCTCACTTTTTAGGATGGTTTCCTAAGGGGCAACAGTGAACTGCATTTCTTACAAGAGGAAGGAGGTTCTTAGTCGAAATCAACATTACTTTCAAATTCAGCATAGAATTTGAGAAGAGCCAAGCTTTAGTAATAATAGTGAATAAGTTAGCTTACTAAGTATCATACAAGGTCTTACATGAGAATGTCCAACTTCCGTTATCAAGGCTAAGATGGAACATAAGTCATGAGATTTTAACAAGTTGGAATTAACCATCATAGTAATCAAATCTCCATATAACCTTTCCACAACTGGATTTAAACCCCGAATGATTCGGAATAGTGCTATAGTTATTAAAGAAGCAGCAAGGAGATCAACATGAAATAATAAAATGAAGTATCTGTAACTTATACAATCTTAATTTGTAAACAAGATACAACAGTTAACTGTTAGGAAACTTAGCGATTCAGACAAACCATCGTAGTGGCTCTGGAGTAGAACAAAAATGCCATTCTAAACTACCCATTCAAGGGTCGAAGAGGTAGACCTTGTAATTATCACAATTGTCCTTATTATCTACCACTCGATGATAATACAAAATTTAGTTGTTTTTCTTCATTACAAATACTTATTTTAAATAAAACCAGATCGATTATAAGCACCGATGATTCCTCCTATAAGACCAACATGACTCCACAAGCATAGATTTCTTTAAAGAAATAAACCTGGTTACGTAAATCTAACAAATGCTAGGTCAAGGAAAGTCATCTACAATAGAAGCTCACACAAAACAATTTCCAAAATTCCATAATGCCTTGCTATATTTATCCATATCCTTGAAGAGATGGGTAACAAATTAAACAAATTTTTCTACAGTATGGGTAGATATCAATTCATAGCTACAAGAAGATTTCAATAATGCTGACGTATCAAAACAAACCCATTAATCATTATAGCAGCAATCCTCAAACATCTCAAGAATATATTCTTTTCTTAACGATAATAAACCTCATTAGAACATGTACTTAGTTAATCACTTTTAAAAACATACATCATGAAGCCATAGTAATTCATACTCTACAGAGAAATTATTAAATGATTTTACATCTCTAAAATTATAATACAAAATTTCATTCAAGGCAAGGTTATTTTTGTGAAATTACTAAATAGAGCAAGAAATTGTGAAAAATTCAGAGCGTATCATGCCTGTTACGCTGATGTTTTCTTTCCTTGCAAATCTTTCACGATTACTCAGGAAAATCCTTAAACCTTTGAAATGATTTCCTTCATTCAACAGATCACAAAGTTTCCATGATATTTAATGATTTTGGGAGCTTGTTGTACAATATACTCAACTGATGTTTTCTTCATGCAAACTTGCAACAACACACAACTAAACTTCTTCATTGCATGCCAAGCTACTACAAGTTTCTAGCCATGAAATGAATCGATACAAATATTGCCCCTTTTTTCCAGTCCATCCATGCACTTCCCGAGGAAGGTAGGTAATAAAAGACACTAAATGCAGAGTTAATGGAGCTTACCGCCAATTTTACAAACCAACTAGTCTTAGCTCTCCTTTAAATTTAGCAAAGTCATACGTCATGCCGTGCAAGGAAATTTAGATAAACTAAAATACTTCACCCCAAAATCAGTTAGCGGAGATAATCACTAAACAATTAAGGAACTGCAAGTACAGCTATTAGGCAGTGGGGTTCCACCTCATCAATCATTTAAATTTGAGCAACATTATATCTTTTTTAAAATGACCAACCAATATCTTATACTAATATAAATTTGGATGTCCTTTCTTCACATAACTTAAGGCTCCATAATAATTTAATATGTTTATACATCCGTTCGAAATAGGTAGAGTTATATCATCTCTAAATTCACAAATAATAAGTTCTCATGTTAGGTTAAGAACCATACCATAAGATTCGATTGTCCCTTCCCTGGTTACACAAGTTAATACATTTCCAGTAGAAGTTGTTTGACTTCTTTAAACTTACAAATTCCCTTTTCGTAATATATATATATATATACCTATACATATGTGTGTGTGTGTGTATATATATATATATACACGAAACCGTTATAATGTTGGTGTTGATCAATTGAGTTGCTTGAGTATGCTTCGAGGGGATTGAAGCCTTTAATTTTAAATAATTAATTCCTTGACTAACGATTATAGTCCTTCATCTAAGAAAATACGACCATGATAGTATTAGCCACCATATGGGGTAGACTATCAGAGGTCGGCTCAAGGTCAATTATTAGTTAAAATAAGGTATTATGCAAATTCCAATATTAACCATTAAGCAAACGATCAAAATTTTCAAAGCCTTGACATAACTTAGTTAAAGATCTATAATGTTAAAAAATTAATAGAGATAAGCAACAATATCACAAATAAATTTCGAGGCTTAAATTACACCAAGGATTTTATGACATACCACATTACAAATGATGTAATGTCACCTTAGAAAAAATAGTTCATCAATAAGATAGACCCTGGATTAGCAGGGTTCATATCTAAGGAGATCATCTTTAGCTTATTCTTGATATTCTGATTACGTGTTCACATCAAGTTTCCATTTAATTTTTGATACGCAAAGGTGCCAGCAACAAAGGATAAAACCATTTGTCCTATCATTCCTTTAAAATTAGTAATGAAAGCATGGGGCATTACATACCTCCCCTCTTAAAAGCTTCATCGTCCCGATGATGTGGTCCTTGCTAAATGAAATCAAACATTTCCACACAGGGTAAAAGAATAATTCCTACATAATAGTTACTATCCACCAGAATTTTATGGTTTTCAAATTCAAAACTTTAAATTCAATAGTTGTGTTAGCTTGTCAGATTGTAAATAGTCACACAGTCTAAATTAATTCATGATTACTTCACTAAAGTAAATGATTTTGTACAATATACATATTTAATATATGGAGGATATAGTTAAAACAAGCTTATCTGGTACCTTTTAAGGAAGGACTATTCCTTTCTGTTGGGATTACAACGTATGGATCTGTGGTAGTTCCTTTAGATAGATCACTTTCCTTAGCTCGGCTAAAGAATTTTTGATTTGAGGCTCTAAAACTCTACACATTGGGTCAAAAAGATAAGGTACCAACATTCATTCGTTTAGCTGAACTTGAATATGTCCTATTTCAGTTATCAACTTACTCAACATATCTTACACTTTTTATCTCCTATAACTGGTCCAATCAAGGAATGTTGTCAACATGGTTATCCAAGCTTATGGATCTACCAATTTGTTTAATTAAATTTTTTTAACAAATATTAACTCATGAATGAGTACTGACAACACATATTCTTGTCCTCAAGCAAGAGGTCTTCAAGTTTATAGATGTTTGAGAAAACTAGTTTGCCAAAAACCTCTTGAAGTGTTAAGTAACAAATTTACCTTATTAGATATATACTTTAACATCCATAACATTTTTATTCCACTGTTAAACCTCCTCAGTGGATTCACAGAATCGGTATTGATCCTAATAGTACCAAATTCATGTAAAAATTCCACTTGGTTTGCATGAGGGTTTCAAATAAGTAGTGAATTATTTGTATAATCTTTTACTTTAATATTAAGAAGTATGCAAATGACTTACTTAGTTCTCTTGGAAGCTCTATAAGGAATTAAGTGCCATAGGCTATCAATGTCAACCGTCTTTTCAGTTTAAGCACATCACTTTTCTTAATTACAGCTCAGTAAAGAGCGTTCATTTATTTTACTATATCCAACAAGTAAGATATATTTGGGGTATCCAATATGATAGATTTTATGAACCACTTACCCATTTATCTTTCCATGTCATAGCCTTTTAAAACATCTCTAATTCTCTTTAGAGATAATTACAGTATTGACCAGGGATGAGATTCAAATGTTATGTTCTTTTTAACTTAGTACGCATGTTCCCATATTACTTCCATTATATCCGACATGCTTATGTGCTCATAATGATGCATCATGGAACAACCCCTAATTATAAACATTTGATTTCCTTGAGCAAAATATTTCATAACACAATTTATCATAAAAATACAATTCTTGAAAAGTGAAACCATAATCAAAATAGATTCATGTTAGACTACCATAATCTCGTCCTCTTGTTGCTTATGTGTATCGTCCTTGTATAGGACTTAGTGTTGATTTCACTTAGAAATCAATATTACATTCCTATATTTTTTACTGTTTGAGTACACCCTATACAAAAAATTTAAAGAACTTAACACAATTATAGTATTAGATTATTATTTTGCATTTTATAAAGAGACAATTACCCATTAGAAACCTTATCTATTTCCAAGTACGCTTAACGTATGATTAATTAGAAAAAGATATTCTTAAGCAACATTTCTCCAATAGTTCCTTATATTATCTCTAGAATCTCACAAATAAGATGTGTATAGCACATACTACATGATTGATACTAATGATTAATACAATAGTATTGTAGATATTGATTTCCTAACTTGATATATTTACGACTCATAACTCATCAATCGACAATCAATCTATTATAAAACAATATATAGCAACAGGAAATCTGTCTTAATTTCATTTATGAGATAAATACAACTAATGCCTATAAGGATGACCAAAAATCTTTCATTTTAATGAATAAAACAATTACATTAAGTAGCAAGCCCTTTTTCTGTTTTCAAGGAGAAGTATTTCATCTTAAGAACATTCAAGTCAGTCATATCTTCAAACCTTCCTCGTTCAAAATAATATACAAGACTAAATACTTCCACCTTCTTTCTCGGCGTTTGTCTACAAAATTATTAGCATGAGTCAATTCACATGAACTGATCATGATAATCCTTAACTCATCATAACAACATACTCTACTTAATTATTTCATAAAAATAACCCATATTGTTTTTATGAATTAATACTGCAGAGCTTAAGTAGATAAACAATTCTTTCTATAACATGTAAGAAGCAAGCAATATAATGAGCCATGAAATAAATCAATTTCAAACTTACTTATCCATACAACTACTTCAGTCGCTCAGAAATAGTCATATAATTCATAAGATACATGAGAATTATAACTATTCAAAGACTTCCGTATAAGATTATCAAGATTTCACTCATGAAATCCCATACTTACATGCCTGAAATCATTTTACTCAACAATTAAGTAACCATATAAATATCAAGAACGCATTCAAGAAATCTCTCAAATCCTCACAACAAATCTAATGAGGATTTCATACACCCATAAGGTTTGCTAAGGTTCAAGCAATAATACCAAGACATCAAGAGTATTTGGTTAACTAAATGTGATATTAAAGTGTTTAACCTCAAGGATAAGAGAGAGAGAACATTCATGGCATCCTGCCATATAAAAATCAGATATAACTCAAGTAACAGGCTACATATTTAATACTTACATCAACTTAAGCATTTATTGAACATTCTAAGACTAGAAAAGAGTACATAATTCCATTCTTTAGTGATGTTTCAACATATCAAGACCTATTAAACACTAAAGTCTTTAAAAGTCTGGAAGAGAGTAGGTACCATGTGTTGACAAGATAATATAATTGTTACTTAACCCATAATGTTCAACTGGACATTTAATATTCCATGAGTTTGCTCCACATGAATTTCAACTTCTAGAAATCCACTTTTTCCCAGTAAGTTAAAAATTTACATGAATATAAAAATGATCTCCTAACCCATTCTACTGAACAAGGTTAGATCATACTGAACTAAAATCATGACACAACCAGGAAAGGTCAATAAGGAACTTTCAAAACGTCAAGGAAACCCCGTATTTAATAAATGAAACCGAGTACAGTTTGTTGTTATAGAAAGAGTCACTTATGGGTTTGCTGAGATACCACATAATACAAATCAGAAACATTACACCTGTGAGGATCTATCACATCTTACGGACTCAATTAAATGACAAATCCAGTTATCATCTATTATAAGAGTAGGAATATACAGCTTACCGTTTTTTCCCAAAGTGGGTTACCGTACAAAATCTATGTCTCATGTTTCTTAATAGAACACATAGTATGACAACATGATCAATAAGCTTTGTACCATGTTAATTACCACAAAGGGGTAATACCACCAACCTTACAACCCTGAAGCTAAGAGACTTCCTATTTTGGGACAACCTTAATCCCCAGTCCTACTTAATGACACAAATTCCAACATTTAAAAACATATAACCAGCTTCTGATAAAAATGGTCAGCCCATAAAAAAGGGATCATCAAAACTCAAAGGATAGTTCAAGGTCTTTCCCTTAAACCTTCTAACAGCTGATTGTATGGTAGATCATACTAATGATAAATAATCATCAAACCTTTATGACAGGTTTTGATTCTCGAAAAAGGTAATCCATAAACCCAGTAAGCATCGATAAGAGTGTAAGGGCCTAAGAAATCAAACACTACTATCATTGCTAGCTCATATGTTGAGATGAGGCATACCCAATAAAAGGAACTATCTAACACCTTTTCAACCGTAAGATCTAATGCATAAGCTTATAGGAGATCAACTCACTTTTTAGAGTGGTTTCCTAAGGGGCAACAGTGAACTACATTTCTTACAAGAGGAAGGAGGTTCTTAGTCGAAGTCGACATTAATTTTGAACTCAGCATAGAATTGTGAGAAGAACCAAGCTTTAGTAATAATAGTGAATAACTTAGCTCACTAAGTATCATACAAGGTTTTACATGAGAATGTCTAACAACCGTTATTGAGGCTAAGATGGAACATAAGTGATGATATTTTTACAAGTTGGACTTAACCATCATAGTAATCAAATCTCCATATAACCTTTCTGCAACCGGTTTTAAACCCTGAACGATTCGGAATAGTTCCAGAGTTATTAAAGAAGCAACAAGGAGATCAACATGAAATAATAGAATGAAGTATTTAGAACTTATACAATCTTAATTTACAAACAAGATACAACAGTTAACTGTTAGGAAACTTAGTGATTCATCCGAGCCATCATAGTGGCTTTGGAGTAGAACAAAAATGCCATTCTAAACTACCCATTCAAGGGTCGAAGAGGTAGACCTTGTAATTATCACAACTATCCTTATTATATACCACTCGATGATAATACAAAATTCAGTTGTTTTTCTTCAGTACAAATACTTATTTTAAATAAAACTAGATCGATTATAAGCACCGACGATGCCTCCTATAAGACCAACACAACTCCACAGGCATAGATTTCTTTAAAGAATCAAACCCGGTTGTATAAATCCAACAAATGCTAGGTCAAGGAAAGTCATCTACAACAAAAGCTCACACAAAACAATTTCTATAATTCCATAATGCCTTGTTATATTTGTTCATATCCTTGAAGAGATGGGTAGCAAATTAAACAAAGTTTTCTACAGTATGGGTAGATATCAATTCATAGTTGTAAGAAGATTTCAACAATGCTGACGTATTAGAACAAACCCATTAATCACTATAGCAGAAGTCTTCAAACATTTCAAGAGTATATTCTTTTCTTAACTATAATAAACCTCATTAGAACTTGTACTTAGTTAATCACTTTTAACAACATACATCACGAAGCCATAGTAATTCATACTCTATAGAGAAAGTATTAAATGATTCTACATCTCTAAAATTATAACAAAAAATTTCATTCAAGGCAAGGCTATTTTTGTGAAATTACTAAATAGAGCAAGAAATTAGGAAAATTTCAGAGCATATCATGCCTGTTATGCCGGTATTTTCTTTCCTTGCAAAGCTTTCACGATTACTCAGGAAAATCCCCAAACCTTTGAAACAAATTCCTTCATTCAATAGATCACAAAGTTTCTGTGATATTTAATGATTCTTGGAACTTGTTGTACAATCTACTCAACTGATGTTTTCTTCATGCAAACTTGCAACAACACACAGCTATACTTCATCATTACATTCCGAGCTACTACGAGTTTCTAGCCATGAAATGAATCGATACCAAAACTACCACTTTGTTCCAATCCATCCATGCACTTCCCGAGGAAGGTTGGTAATAAAATACACTAAATACAGAGTTAATGGAGTTTGCCACCAATTTTACAAACCAACTATTCTTATCTCTCCTTTAAATTCAGCAAAGTCATACTTCATGTCGTGCAAGGCAATTTAGATAAACTAAAATACTTCACCCCAAAATCAGTTGGCGGAGATAATCAATAAACAATTAAGGAACTGTGAGTACAACCATTAGGCAGTGGGGTGCCACCTCATCAATCATTTAAATTTGAACAACATTATATCATTTTTAAATGACCGACCAATATCTTATACCAATAGAACTTCGGATGTCCTTTCTTCGCATGGCTTAAGGCTCCATAATAATTTAATATGTTTATACATCCATTTGAAATAGGCAGAGTTATATCATCTCTAAATTCACAAACAATAAGTTCTCATGTTAGGTTAAGAACCATACCATAAGATTAGACTGTCCCTTCCCTAGTTACACAAGTTAATACATTTTTAGTAGAAGTTGTTTGACTTCTTTAAACTTGCAAATTCCCTTTTCGTAATATATATATATATATATATATATACACGAAACTGTTATAACACTGACGTTGATCGATTGAGTTGCTTGAGTATGCTTCGAGGGGATTGAAGCCTTTAATTTTAAATAATTAATTCCTTGAGTAACAACTATAGTCCTTCATACAAGAAAATACGACCATGATAGTATTAGCCACCATGTGGGGTAGACTATCAGAGGTTGTCTCAAGGTCAATTATTAGTCAAAATAAGGTCTTATGCAAATTCCAATTTTGTCCATTAAGTGAACGATGAAAATTGTCAAAGCCTTAACATAACTTAGTTAAAGATCTATAATGTTAACAATTTAATAGAGATAAGAAACAATATCACAAATAACTTTCGAGGCTTAAATTACACCAAGGAATTAATGACATACCACGTTACAAACGACGTAATGTTACCTTAGCGAAAATAGTTCATCAATAAGATAGACCCCGGATTAGCAGGGTTCATATGTAAGGAGATCATCTTTAGCTTATTCTTGATATTGTGATTACGTTTTCACATCAAGTTTCCATTTAATTTTTGATACGCAAAGGTGCCAGAAAAAAAGGATAAAAACCATTTTTCATATCATTCCTTTAAAAACAGTAATGAAAACACGGTGTATTACACAATGCAATCCATGTATCAAATCTTCTTACTCAACTGTATTTTTTAACAAGAATACTAAAAATGGAAAGATGAGTAGTACTTCATACCTTGTGGTGACAAAATCATTTCACCTCCTCCAGCACCGTGCCTACTCCTCGAACCATCAAAGAACAACTTCCACACTTAATTTACATCCTCATTTTCTGGCTTGGTGACAGTGGGGGTGGGCAGGTTCTCCTCATGTAGACAATAAAATCCCAACTCAGCTTCTTCCATTTCTTTGTATGGATCAAAAGCATGTCTCCTATGAGCCTAATCATCACCTGTTAGGTCCGGAATGCTTCCCACATTTGTGTTTGCCTCTTGAGCCTCCAAGCATTCCTCGTGATCAAATATGGTACAATTTACATTGATCGGGTTGGGCGCATAAGGCTCAATGTGGAAATTGGCAATTAGCTCTTACCTAATCAAAGCCTTAGCTCCATACCTTGTCCTAAATAACATGTGGGACCAATCAGCTGATAGGTACCCAACAATATTTGTTGTAAAATCCCTTAAAGGCACAAGGAAGAAAGTGGTGGAAAATCAATCACTGATATATCCTGTAGAACCATGACATTCAAGAAATCATGGAGCATAACACTTAGTTCTTAGATCATTCCAACTGCACCTACTGCTTTCCCATCCAATTTTACTACTCCCCTCAATACCATTTCATATTTTAAGCCCAATTTATGTGTAATTTTATTTAGCATCACTAATTTGCTCGCCCCTGAGTCGATCATGCAATTGTGCACTAACTTATCTGCAACAATCAATTAGACATAGAATGGTGGAGGTTTCACATTCTTACATGAATGACCTTCTCCTTGTTGTGCAGTTTTAGTAAGAACCCTCTCCTAATTTTTGGATGGATCATTAGAAGGGGACCAATTTTTCATAGCATCTTGCATCAAATCTCATTACCGTATTCTTCATTTGATCGATGATATTAAATGGAGGTGGGTTTTCCTTTTGTTTCCCCTTACTTGACATGATCTTTTCTGGTACCTAGGTTAGTCCACAAGCTGCCGTAACTGTTGTCCTAGGTTGATTCTACACATTAGGGGCTGCTACGGTAACTACCTTGGGTTGGCTTTGTGAATTAGGAGCTACATTTGGCTTTCTAACTCCTTGTTGAGTGAGAGTGGGATGAGAAATAACTAGACTAGATGATTTCCCATCCTATATGTTCCTTTTATTAGACCATGTATTGGCAGCCACACCTTGGAAAGGAGATTGATTAACTCCACAAAATTCCTTTGTCTTTCAATTGACCATCATGGTTTCAATTGGAGGAGTCTCTTACTAAGCTACTTGTTGATTTTCTTCCTCACTTGGCTCTTGGACCACCCCAATGGTTTTCACCATCAAGGCTTGATTCAAAGTATCGTTGAAGCACGTTGATTAATTATGAGGTATATTATAGTGGTAACACCATTCATACTCTTGTACAATTTTTTTCTAAGCTAAAACCATGGCCCTTGATGTTGAAACTACATTTGGATTATAAGGTTGAAATGGCATGGCAGTTTGAGACTGCCCTTAGTTTGGATTTTTCTTTGTTTCCTAAGCAGGAGGATGGTTAGTCTGATATGGGGGGCCTATTAGTTTGATCTTGGGGCTGGTAAGTTCTAGAGCTCTGAGTTTGCTTCCTTTTTATCGTCACCACCTCATTCCCCAAATTTTACATTTGCTTCATGACTTCCTAGAGTTCTTTGGAATTACTAGAAGAAGTGGAGGCCTCACTATTGCTCTGATTTCTAGGGGTTGAAATGGGGGCTATTTCAGGTGCTTGACTAATAGAGGGGGTCCATAATTCTTGATATAAAGGCATAGGTGGCCTAGGCACCAGCTCGCCTAGGCACCAGCTCGCCTACTTAAATTAAATAGTTATCTGCTCTAATAGCTATATCATATGCCCCCAGTAATGTTGTTCCCCCAATCGATTGTATCATAATAGCTACGTCAGAATTTAGATCCCTCAAAAAGTAGAGGAATGCACCTTTCGTTGTTGGACTCATGGCAATCACAATCCGATCCCACGTCCACTGGAAACTAAATTTGAAGTCAGCCATCTGCTCATTTGGGGCCCTCTTGATAGTGGTTAATTGTTCCAACAAAGATAGATTATCTTCCTTTTCTCTGAAATGGTTGCACAGGACTGAACACAATGCATCCTTGTTTGTAATCTACCCTACTATTAGGCTTATAAACCATTACAACACCTTACCTTTGAGAGAAGAATCAAGGAGCCTAACTACAACATCCATCTCATTGATCTCATGGATGGCACATACATTTGCAATTTCTTTAATATGATCAATGGGGGTCGTATGATTCTCCCCATTGAAGGAATGATCTTCAATTTTGCCACTGGAATAGGATTATGTGCATTGAGGGTGAGTGGACTGCCACCTATGAAATTGAAAAATGGGTTTGTTATTGGTGGTGGTGGTTGTTGTAGATGTGTTATTATGATTAGCCTGAGAACCCTAGTTGATTGAAGGAAGGTTCGACCTAACGGAGGTGTTGATAAGGTTCTGTTTAGTGGAGATGGTTACCTTTGTACTATTCTTCCTCTCCTTCCTCTACTTGGTGATAACTGTAAGTATTCAATGACACCTTCTTCTCTTTCTCTGGACCGTGTTCAAATCCTTCTCATGAACTTGAACCACTAGTACTATTGAAACCAATTGATTTTATATTTGGAGTAACCATATGTATTTCTGTAAAGCCTCTAAAGGCTATTAATTCACCAAGACACATACCCAATCCTGACGAAATAGAAGTATGACTTCTGTCCCACCTGGTGTTCCAGAATTGTTAATGTAAAATTACAGCACCCCTGACTATTTATGATTTGTGTGTGAGATAATCAATGTAACCTTTATAACATGGGATTATCCTACAGTGTGGGACGTTGCAAGTAGGATAATCCTCTAGAGAATTATGACTTCTTCTCCTAACCTAGTTCCAACTTCTCCAAAGTGTAGAGAATGTAACACTAAACTAATCCTACCCTAATGCTTTCCAAGGAGACAAGGATAGAAGAATTCATAAAAAGTAAATCTACTTAGAGAATGTAAAACTAAACTAATCCTACCCTAATGCTTTCCAAGGAGACAAGGATAGAAGAATTCATAAAAAGTAAATTTACTCTAAGAGAAGGTGATGCACTAAGAAAGGGAGTGAGACACTCTGAGTGAGTGAACAATAGGGAGTAAACAAAGTGAGGGATGGTGAGTAGAAGTGCCACAGCTATAACAATATTCAATTCCCTAGATTCATGAAACACAAAAAATTAAAGGTCCTGAAAAGAGATATAACATGCACAATATACTTGTAACATAATGAAAGGAAAAAGATCCAATATAACTTGAATTAGGGAAAAAAAATCCACAAAACACCAATTTTGTTTCTCAAGAACATGCACAATCCATTAGAATAGAGGCACAAGGAAAAATACTTTACAAGAAGCCCAAATTCGAGGCCTTTAGCTCACAATAGATCTAGAACAATTTTGACAGAGTTCCTTTGTAAAATAGAATGAATCCCCTCAAAATGAGGTGAATTTTAGAATATATAGAAGAAGAGCCTAAAAATTGTCTCACCAACCGATATATTTCATTAAACAAGTATGGGAGGCCACACAAATTTTGGTACTTTTCTTGCATAGGAAGTCATGGGTGTCATACCTCATTAAGTTAGTAGTCAAACTACTGCTTCCATTAATGCTTGGTTCGTTCTTGTGCTCGGCTGGTTACACATATTTTCTACTCTTGAATGGTAACATAATCATCTCTGGTGTCAGCCGATAGCATAAATGTGACCAGATAGTAACATGCTTTCCTCGCTCCCAGTCGGTAGCCTGTAAAATTTCAAAGTGTTGAACCCATCAACTACCAACGTTCAGACCTGAAAAGTTTTCCATTTTGCAGGGGTGTAAAAAATGGATTAAAACTCCCCTAATAATATTAAGGTCTCAGTGTTCCAAAGGTAAACCTGAGAGACTATCCCATACTAGGTATTCCTTAATGGTATTTTCAAGTTAATTGAAGCCCAGCTGCCACTTTTGGACTAACACAATAGCCCGGCCCATGAAACAGTGGCCCCCAACTTAGATATTTATCGTATCTTCTTTCAGAGAAAGGGAAACCATAAAGAAAGAGTTAGCGTAGGCAATGATGTCCATAACACCTTTGGGCAACCACTTCCAAAAATCCCATTTCCTAAACTCATCAATATTGGGTTTGTTTCCTGATATTTTTGCCAAAATAGTGTTACTCATGCTAGAGAATACCCTCACAGCCACCTTATGTGGGATATCCAAATAAATAACATTAGTGCTGCAAATAGATTGAAGGTTAAAACTAGATACATGTGTATGTGTTCTCCCTTAAACCATATTGGACCACATGATTGTGGGTCCCCTTATCAACTCTACTTTTTCTCTCTCTTCTGTAAAGGCTACATCCTTTTTTAAGGTGGATCAGAGCCCAAAACCCCTATAACCAGGCCTACCACATTTTCCCGCTCCTCCTCCAATTAAAAAAATCATCTCATGCTTCTAAATAATAAAATCACATAGATGCCCCTTATTATAATTATGATGTTGAAGTGCTAGTGAGACCCTCCATTCCAAATAATGTGAATAATTGGCAAGTGTTTGAGGATGATAATCATATCATGATATTTATGAATGACGCAACGGAGTTTGAAGATCAACTCATAAACTTGGATCTTTTCATTAAAATGGGGAGGGGAAGGAAATTATTTTAGGGCATGAGGTCATTCAATTAAAAAATAAGATCCCAAGAGAAATGGTGGCACTTGAGAGAGCCTTTGATGTTACAAATAGAACAAGACAAAGAGACATACCAACAATGTGAGGTTTGAACAGTTGTGTCTCCTAGACCTATTTTCATTGGAAAATGTTTAAAGTATGTTAAAAGGAAGGCTCTAATTATAATTCTAAGAAAATATAGAGACTGTATGGCATAGTATTATGATGAACTGGAATCTTATAAAGAGGATTTATTTTAGCATGCAATCTCCTAACATCCTGCAAAACCATTCAAAAAAACATAGGTCTATTAATCCACTGTTGGCAATTACAATGGAGGTATAACTCAAAAAAAGAAAGAAGGGGGTATCATCCAACCAATCATATTATCCTCATGGGTTATCAATCTAGTTTCACGAAGAAAGAAAAATGGGGATATCAAATTATGTTTTTATTTTAGAAATTTGAACAAGATTTCTATAAAAGACAACTATCCCTTACCCAATGTGGGTAATCTTTTGTAAAACGTCATTAGATTAAAACTTATATCTATGTTGGATGGATTCTCGAGATATAACTAGGTTGAATTCAAAGATGCAAAGAAGTTTTAAACTACTTTCACAATTCCTTGAGATACTTATGTTTATGTGTGTAAGCTTTTTGGCCTGATAAACATTGGAGCAACATTTAAAAGGGAAATAGACTATGCATTTCCCAATAAAATTAATGAGATCATGGTGGTCTATCAAGATGAAATTATGGTTTATTCTAAGAAAATATTAGACAACATTGGAAATCTATAAAAAAGTGTTTAAAAAATACAAAGAATTTGGAATTTCCCTGAACCCCAAAAAATGTATTTTTGGCACAAAAAGGGTAAGTTGCTTGGGCACATTGTAACTAAAGATGGAGTGATAATTGACCCTAAAAGGGTGAAAGATATTGATAGCATTTCCATATCACACTCTGAGAAAGGTATTAAATCATTTTTTGGCCAAATAAACTTTGTCAAGTGGTTTATATCAAATTTTACAGAAATTACCATTCCAATTACAAATATGATCAAGAAAAATCAAGTCATTCAATGGACCACTAAAGCAAAAAGTGCATTTCTTGATATAAAATAATCTCTCACCGATGTTGGTTATCCCTGATTATGGTATTGACTTCAAAATTTTCTCTTTTGCATCTACTGTAACATTCCCATTTTAAGACTTTAGAAACAAGGGGAAAAAAATTTAACATACATAATGTTCTCTGTTCTGAATTAACATAATTTAGAACACACATTCCAATGCCAATCCATCTCATAAGAGAAAATCATATGCAGTTGTAAATGACTCGGTGAAACACCAATCTCTCATTTCATGACTTGGTATTAAACCGATCTCTCATGTTAACCCAATAATGTGTATACTACGTATACTTGGTTTCTTTTACCTTTTTAAGGGTACCCAAGATTTCTATCTAAGAGCCCTATCTAAATATCTGTTATTGATATTCATCTGAAATCATGTATCTTAGACAAGGTGACATAAGATAGCATAACCAGCTGTTTACGATACTTTGGCAAAAGTTTCTAAACATGTTTATCATGTTTACATTCCTATACGGCTTACTTGTCAAACGAAACAAGTCCCTCACCTCACTCATTCTGTTATCTAGAATGGTATTTCCTGACTTCTTTCAGTCCAACCTGATTCAAGGTTTCACACTAAACAAGGTTAGCAACATGCACTAGTGTGGAAGAATACTCATGGTGACTAAGGGTACATAGAAATACTCAATTGACTTATGTAAATTGGGTGTGTCTAGTTATCCTAAGTCAACATGAGTTGACCTCAACACTAGGTCATGTTCCTATCCCTGTATAGGATAGAACTGTGATCCAGTCTTACACTTATGTCGATCAAGTTAAACAAACTAAGTGGGGTATTGAGACATAGCAACTACATCCTAGTATCCTCGTAATGAAACATATCATTACTAAAGTACTATGTTGGAGTTGGTGTGTACCAACATCCAGCTGTGTTTCCTCAACTAGACTAACATACCTAATATTACAAGTTTATCATCACATTTAATCATTATCTTGAAGATTAATGATATCAAAGCTTAAGGATTCAACTAGCATCATTTAACCTATAAGGTTACAAGTTGAAATTACATGTGAGGTAGGTATGCAGGTAAAATTTGCTTTCCAACCGTTTAATTACATGTTTAAGTTTGTCTTTAAATGAATATGCTTGTATCATATATCGACATGATTGTTCTTAATGTTATGAATGTGTGTTTATGATAGCCTTTCTTATTTCAGCCTTAGCTTAACAAGTTTAATTACAACCTTTATTTTATATTTCATGAAGATGAAGTGTAAATCCGATTTAATTCCCTTTTTAGCATTCCATAATGGATTAAAAAAATCTACCTAAGGAAGAACACATTCAACCATTCACTTATTATATTCATAACACTTCTTCAGATAAGTTTCTATGATTGATTTCAAGGGAAATGTCATTTTTCCCTATATCAAGGAATACTGTCCATTTATGAAAATAGATTACATATGTTTCAAATACATCAAGAATTCATACATAAATATATCTATGTAATTCAATCATAGTAATTTTATATTGTTTAAGGATCTATTTATGAGTGTCAACTTATTAGTTGCATCCCTTTATGTGAATATAAACTAACTAATATTTCATATCCTCAAACCAAATCCCATTACACTTGATGCAGCCTACAATTTACAACAAATAACCCAGGCGCATTGGCACATCACCTAGCTTGAGATGAGCTCTCACCCAAACCCTGTAAAGGTACTAGGCCCCTCCTTAGAGTTGTTTTTGTAGTGTTAACGTGATGAAGATATAATGCATTCAAATCCATAAATAGCATAAACATTCCACAGAGCATAACTAGATCTAGATCTTAAATAATCATGAATTAAATAATAGCAATGATAGGATTAACCACACAAGAATGAGTTACGATTGTGTTTAACACCATTATCCAGCCAATACACTCCATTATATTAAACACAGTAAATACAGAAGCTTTTACATCATATAACATTACCATAATTTTATGTGTGTAATAGATCTAGCAACATAACTCTACAAAAAATCATGTGTCTCGGGATATCAAACTACACAGTTCAATCCATATTTATAAGGGTGGGGACTTTCCCTTCATTGCTTATGCACTTCCTAAAATAGGTCGCATGTTGAAAAGAGCCATGCGCCTTTACAATAATAGACACACATGAAAGTGCACTAATAATAGATCTCCTACAGTTAGCTGGCAGTAGTAATCCTATTATTATCTTCAACTTGTGCATGACACTCATGAAACACTCATCCCAAAATACTAGTTGTGTGTCACACAAGTATCCATCCCGATGTGTGCCCTATACGTTGTCTCCAAAAATAACCCGAAACCATGAAAAATGGCTAAGTCCCCAAATCAGCTTGTCTTGGCGCGTGTTTCCTCTTCTATCCTTCCATGCCTTCAAATGCACCTTATTCATACATGTGAATCTTCTGTGTGCCCTCTCCTTAGTGTCATACTATGTCTACTCAACATTACCCCACGCTAAACTACATTGTCACCCTGGTAATGGGGTTTCCTTATGAAGTTCCTAATCAATAAAGAATAAGAATGGAAAGAATGTAAAGAATTATTCTACAAAGAATGGAATTTTATTCTACAGCACCCTCTACTTCAACTGAGAGGATCAACTCTGGATATTATGTTTTAATCTCGGCTTCCAATGTTTTTCAGTCATCCAATACATTTCTCATTTTCTTTGGAACGTCTATGGCAATAGCTTCCAACTCATCCCAGGTTATCTCTCTCTTTTCATTCTATAATACTAGGACAACATTTTCCATAGCAAACATTCTTCCTTCCATTTGATCCATCTTTTGCACTATGAGCTTCCCAATCTCATCCATCCTCTCCTTATATGGGTTTTGTGTTACTACAAGGGCTTCGTGCTTTTTCTTTACTAATGCCAATCTCTCTGCATGCCCTAGAGTCTCATCCTTCATTACTTTCATAACTTCATTATCTTCTATTATATTCTTGATCTTGATCACTGCTTCTGGAGCTGCACATATGTTCAAAGCTTGATCTACTTTCTTTAGCTCATCTTGTAAAGTTTGGAGTAAGGCCTCATAACCTGAAAGTTTCCTCTCTGTGGAGGCCTTTCCTCTCTCTTCCTCTTGTTCAGGATCGTTTGGTGCTAGCATTCGAATTGGTCCATCCTCAAGCACCAAATCAACTAATGTGTGCACGTAATGAATAGCCAAAGGAAACTTTTCAGGTACCTTAGACTCTGGATGTGGTCTTGCTTTCAGGACATAGTCACCAATTTCTTCTTCCATGCTAATGAAGGCCTCATTATTTTTCTTCTCTGGATCCTTCTCTCCTTTTAGATGCATTATTTCTATAGTTTTTACCTTATTATCTTCAAGTAGCGCTCTAATAATGGCTTCCTTATCGATGTTCCTCCGCGTAACCTCTATAGATACCATAACTAAGGCTTTTCTCACCTGTTCATCAGACATGAGAGTGGGATTTATAGTCATGTTCCTGATCTGAGGTGCCTTCTTCACTCTTCTTGACACATAAGACTCCTTGCATACATCAAAATTTGGATCGTTTATGTGAGTCTGCATGGACTAGGATAGTTGTTCCCTTATGCGTGTAGTGGCTATGTCTGGGTCCATCAACTCCCACCCATATAACTCCTTTAGGTCCATTATGCTTTGAAAATGGGCACAGAATATTTTTCTTATGTCCTCAGCATAGCCCATACTCGGCAGAGCGTATTCTTCACTTTTTCACCTTGTTCTTGGTCACTTAGGAACCTGAGTGCCAAGGTTTGGAGCTGGCCCTTTGACGTCCTGAGTAGTATTATGCGCATGAGGCTGCTCATGCTCTAACTCTTCTACCTCCTTCACACCTTCCTCTTCATCCTTTATGTCCTCATCTATGGGCTCCTCCATATCTTTTGGATGCACTAGGGTTCCAGACGCGCTCTCTGTGAACTCCTCTGCCTCCTCATTCAACTTTAGCTTTCTCCTCTTCTTCTCGATTGCCTCTTTCTGAGAGTCTTGGTGATCTTCTTACAGGATATGGATTTCTTGTGCCTTGGGTTCTTGTTCTTTTGAATACCCTCTTAAAACAGGCTCTTCAAGGACTACTTCCATGTCCAAGTTCTCATCTCCTTCTTGTGCCTGAGGTGGAGTATCCACACGCTCTGTATCCACTCTATTTGTGGGTTTCCTCTAGCCTCTATGATCTAAGCCACCACTATCTTTGTGTTCTTCTTCCTTCTCATCTACCTCTATAGTCATTATAGGATTCAGAGCTAACACGTTCTCCACTGTATGTTTTCCCTTAGGTGGCCGTGGGAGCACGAAATCATTCTCCACATACTTGTTATTCTCCAACTTAGGCTTAAGCTGAAGGTATATGAGCGTGGCTCCACTGTCCCTAATAGCCAAGCTTACTGTATTCATACTTATGATTTCTGAGATGAGCCTCTCAATGTAGGCAGTCCATCCTGGATACACATATGTCTTCCTCAGAGTGTGGTAGTCACATTCTACCTTGTCTATGTTAAATTTCAGTCAGTGTGCATCAGTAAATCGATGTACTGAGGCATGGAAGTAGTGCGCTATGAATGCATATGGTATTTTTCACCATGGGCTCCATGTCCCATCCCTCATATAAAACCGCATGATGTAAAAGTGTTAGTACATTGTGAACTGTACTGCCTTGCCCACTACCAAAGGTAGCTCCTTGGGAATGCGCCACTCCTCTTCAAATGCCGTGCAAAGTTTGTCATACCACATCTCTACCCTCTACTTAAACAAGCCACTTATTGATCATTCACATAAATACTTTTCAAACCTCTCCACAAGGGACTTCTGTTCCAAGGGGTACTCCCAAATTTTGTTATTTGGCCCATTGGGCACTCTAATTTTAAAAAACACAAGGGAAAGGAGGATAGTACCAAAACTTATCTTTTCTCCTGTGCACGCTTCCTCAACAATGGTGTCTGCAATATAACCTGCTAGGTTGTATACTATTCCCTAAGACATTTTTTGTTCAATGTGAAGCCACATGGTGTTTACTTGCGACCATCTCTCTTGGCCATTCAACTTGGTTAGTAGCTACGCGGATACCTACACCATAGGAAACTTCTTCAATTTATCAATTTCTATTTTGTGTGGACCCTTGGTATACCCCAACTCCTTTCTTATTTCTATGACTGCTATTTTATTAGTCAGATCACTAATAAGGTCTACCCATGTGCCCTTCAATCCTATTAGTGTCAAAACTAGGGCTGCTATGATTCTAACCCTTCATCCGGTGAAATAAAATAAGTCCTCATGGACTCTACTCATCAGCCATTGGTATAAGGGTTCATATTTTCCAAAATATAGGAGATCATACAATTGATAAACTCTTACTTGCTTCAATAATTTATCCCCATCGTCATCATACACTAGCATATCATCCACCATGCACTTGTTGGTCTTCTTACTCAGTATTACATCTAACTCTCCCTTATTGTCAAAGGTACAGTGGTTGTAGTCACTTATCTTGCATCTGTGGATGTGGGATTCCCACTCTTGTCTGACTATTACTCCTTATGGGTATTGCATCTCTAAAAAATTACTCTCAAGAGTAGTTTCAACTTCATCTTCTACCTTCTTCTTTCCTTTTGTGCCTATTACAGGTACTTTCTTTGGTGCCATCATAAAAATACCACCTTTTTGTTGTCTGTAATGAGAAAACTCAAACCCTAGCTTGAAACCATGTGCCCTAGCTCCTTCTCAACACTTCTTCTTCCCTCAAACCCTTCACTAATGGTGACACAATCCTCTTTCGCGTAATAGTCTGCTCTCTATGTCTGGTTTCACAACACTTTGCACCTCAACACAATTCACTCAGCTCAGTCACACTTAGTTCACTCAAATACTTGTGATCACGAATGTAAAAATGAACCCACATCACATCCTTATATAGATTTTCAAAAATTTAGTGTATTTATTGCTCCTTCACCTACCAATAATCCTCTCATTAATTGACCATTTACACAATATTTGTGCGGTACATCTTCATTCCCCAGTTATAACCTTCTAGTGTACCTTCCTACCTTTTGACTTCATACTTCTCTTCAGTACACTTCCATGCGCCGAAGTACCTTGCCACTACACCTTCCCCTAATAGTCTTCACGACTACTGTTTAACCCGCGTTATACTATTCCCTCATTTATCTCCATCTTTGGTCATGTTTTTAGATCAATCTCCTTCTTAACATCTCCTTTCCACACCTAACTAGCACCTGTAATAGTTTTGTTCTCATGCGTACCCATTTGTGAGTAACCACCCCACACCAATGGTATGTGCAATCCTCTATGCATAAAAATACTTCAAATGGTAATTATCTTCCAACACACATACGCGCTTATTACACAAAACACCAAACTAAATTGACAAAGCATAGTGACAAAAAAGGAAATACATTAAGCAAATACATAAATAAAATCCTATTCTAAATGGAAATACCACCTTATTACAAACACCAATAAGACTTATTTATAGTACGGATTCAGCCTACGCCTGTTGAAGTAACTGGGTAACTGTAGTCCATCAAGCATCTCTAACTAGTAAGAACCTATTTCAATTATATGAGTGATAACATATGGTCCCAACCAATGCACTTTAAGCTTGCCTAGACGGCACAAAAACTTAGAATTATAAAGAAGCACCATTTGTCCCATCTCAAGATTTTTTTCTCTGATATGTCTATCATGCCATGCCTTCTACATGGCCTTTTCCTACTTCTAAGTCCAACATGTTATGGTGGGCCTCTCATCCAACTGTATCAATCTGTTAGTTATTTCTTCTAATTCTTTCTCATTAGCTAGACCTTCAACATGTGCAATACGTAAAGAAGGTAACATGAATTCCATAGGAAGAACTGCTTTGGTGCCAAACACCAACTGAAAGGGTGTGGCCTTGTTCAATCGCTTGTATGTTGTTTTGTACACCCAAAGCACAACAAAAACTTTATCATCCCAATCTTTCCTTCCAACATCACAAATTTTTGTCAATGTCTGGCTCAAAATCTTATTGAAGGCCTAAGCAGTCCCATTTACCTAAGGATGATAGGGTGTAGTCTTATGGTGTGTAATCATAAATGCATCCAATAGTATCATGATTGTCTCATTCAAAAAATGTGTATCCCTATCACTTGTCAAGCTTAGTGGGAATCCATACCTTGTAAGAACATTTTCCCATAAGAACCTGGTTGTTGTAGCTATTGTACAATCCTTGGTAGGTTTTGCTTCTTCCCGCATTCTAAGATAATCTTTGAAAGTGATGATGTATCGTGATCTAGTTGTGCACGCAGCTGGAAAAATAGGACCCACAAAGTCTATAGCCCATTTCCAAAATGGTTATGTACTAGGAATATGTCTTAAGGGCATTCCATCTTTTTGCCTAGGTTTACCAATGCATTGACAGTGATCACACGCCTTACAATATGCTTTATAATCTTTATAGAGGGTCTCCCACAATAATCCAGTGAGTAGAATCTTGCACATAGTGGCGTCACCTACATAGTTCCCTCCTGTAATAACACCATGAGCATCTTCCATGATATATGTGTGCTCATGCTCTAGTACACACCAGCGTAATACTTCATCTTTTCCTAACTTGTATAGGTCACCACTGATCAACATAAAAGGTGTTGCATGAATTTCAAGTTTTTTCTTCTCTAAGGATTTCATTCCTTCTAGAACCATACCTATATGTAAAAAGATAGAAATATTCTCCAATACGAAGCTTCACGTTGTAACCTATACAACTGTGCATCTGACAATGTATCTTCAATTATTTGCGCATCCTTCCTTGACTGAATTCTTGATAAATGGTCTGGGCTAGAATTAATTTTACCTAGTTTTACCACAACTGTGAAATCAAATTCTTGGAACAAGATCACCCATCAATATATGTGCCACTATAAAATGGTCATGTTTACCAAGTATTTCAATGCCATGTGATTGGTGTAAAATAGAAATGGTGTTGCTAGCGGGTATTCTTTAAATTTATGTAGTGCATAGATCATTGACAAGGCTTCGTGCTCAGTAGTTGTATAATTCTTCTCTGCAGGAGTCAACTTTCTACTAGAAAAATAGATAGGATGATCTATAATACCTTCTCCAAGCTGAGCTAACACCGCACCAATGGTCGTGCTAGAGGCTTCCATATGTACATGAAACGGTTGGTTCCATGAGGGAAAACATAGAATAGGCGTTGTAGTAAGTCTTTCCTTCAATACCTCAAATGCACGTTGTTGTGGTTATCCCCAATAAAATGTCCCTTTTCCTTTTAGTAAGTCTTCCAAGGGTGTGATAATCTTAGCATATCCTTTGATAAATTTTCTATAATATCTAGTATGACCAAAAAATCTGCACACCTCACTCTGACTGGTAGGCTCTTCCAAGCCTACAATATCTACAACCTTAGTTGGATCCACTAACAAACCTTCCTTGTAGATGATGTGTCGTAAAAAATTTCCAAAAGGTGTAGCAAACACGCACTTCTTAATGTTTAAAGAGATGTTTAATTATCTACATATTTCAAACATTAAGTGAAAATCATCACAATGATCCTTAACAAGTCCATACACCTTCCAATCATCCAAGTAAACCTGGAAGAAGTTGTGAATAAAATCCTGGAATGCCTAAACAACTATGTGTGAAAATACAATAGGTGCATTTTTCAAACCAAACGACATTACAGTATATGCAAAACTTCCCCATTCAGTGGTGAAATATTTCTTCTATTGATCCTCTTGTGCAATCCTGACCTGATGATACCCAAAGAATCCATCTGTAAAAGAATATATTTCACACCATGCAACACCTTCTAATATCTCCTCTATGAAAGGTGTAGGAAAGGGATCAATCACACATGTAGCATTTAGTTCTCTGTAATCCACACAAATCCTAATATGATCATCTTTCTTTATATTGATAACCATGGGGCTAACCCACTCTGATTCTTCTAGGGGCTTGATGATGCCAAATTTCAACATCTTCTCAATTTCTTCCTTAACCTTTACATGCAAGTTAGGGTTCATTCTGTAAGGTCTTTTCCTAACCAGGTGTGCACCTTCCTTAAGCTTAGTATTCATCTCTCCTAATGACTCATGCACTCCTTTTAATTCATGGTAGCCCCTAGGAAATAAGTCTTGAAAATCACGTAGTAACTCAATAATTTTTTCCACTTCAAAGTCAGACCAATAATCCTCAATTATTACCTCCATAGGTTCAACATCCTTACCAATATTCACTTTTTTTGTCTTCATGGGTTCATGATAGGCACGCGTGTTTTTATTTGCACTGTCTAACACATCACACATACCTGTTGAATGATCTATATCTAGATATTCTACTTCCTCATCATCCACTATGTAGACCATCTTTCCTTTTTCTTTCTCCAAGAAAGCGTGCTTAAGTAGTGCAACATTTGTTTCTGTAACACCCACACTTTACACACACAAATACAACAGTAAAATACCAGGATAATTGTTTGTGACTTACATTGCTCACTACACAAAACCACAAGGGCTCCAAGAAGAGAAACTCAACAATGCACAAGACACTTACATAAGTCAAAGACTCACATAGACACACGACAACACCATATACATGTTGATGTCACACTTTCCCCAATGAACGAATTCTAGCAATGACCCAACAACATGAAAAGGGGCCCAAGGATTGGCAAGCACACACACATCATTACCATGATTACATCTTATTTACGATTAACATTTCAGGAACATTACTATGCAAGGATAATTTTTTCATTTTTCCACCTATATGTTCTTAAATTTGTTTCACATTCAACTTACTATTTGACCATTTAAGTTGGCTCTTTATCCCTTATGACAATCTCCATAATTAGCATAGTTATTTTCCATAATTCAAATTATATACAAAGTTCCTAATTCTCTCGTTCTTATGTTAAGATTATGTTTCATAAACGTTTATTTAATGTTTAAATTTTACCTTTACTACAATATTGAATCTGACGTGATGTCAAGACATAAGTCTTAGGATTGGAGGCAGATTTAGATTCGAGATACATTTTTCCAAAACATTTTTTTATCACAATATCTTTATTTCCCTACCATAGTTAATATAGTTCAATAAACCATTGAATCCATTCAACTTGGATAAAACAAAAGATATTTATAAAGATGAATAAAATTTCTTGACTTATTCTAGAATTATTTTATGTTTTGGAGGGGGAATTCCAATATAACTTGTTGCTTGGTAGACCCTAGATCTGTGTCATGGGTTGTGTTCCTTCCACTTTGCATCATTGTGTAAAGTTTGAACATGAAGGACACACTTATACCATTCCAGCTGACCCATCACCTTTCAAAACATGCAACATGCTTTACCGACCCAACAATGTGCTCATACCTATCAAGCCGTCTACTTCCATAACCAATACCGCTTCACCTACACCCCCACCTACCAGTACAGCCGCTGCTTTCACCGCACATACCTCCTCTATGCCTACCACTGCTATAACCTCCACGGCTGACCCATTAGCTTCCCAATCCATTAACTCCACTTCCGCATTGACCTTCGACACATCATCCATACCAGCTACCCACATACCAACCACTAATCCCTTGGAAGGTGTTTTTCAATGCCTCACTCTGGGGGAGTACCGCCTATATAGTGTCAACACATTCCTTACTCCGCACAAGTATGGAAGCCTTCACCAACACCCTCGCTATGATCACCGTATAGGAGAACGCCTCCTTTATGGTCCTCCTCATCTTCGTACTAGTCTCACCTATGGGGGACTTGATACTACCACCTACACACCTGAACCACCATCACAACCCCGCCCATTTTCCGCTGACTTCCAATCACTTACCAATCACCGTTTCGCCCACACCTTCCTGCACCGCTGTGCATGGAAGGGTTTTGGTTTTGGATTTTACGAGCAAGGCTGCCATACTGTTATTCCATGTACCACCCGCAAACATAATGACAGGAGTGGTATCGGCTTCCCTGAACCTCCTACCAAACAGGCCCGCATTGAACTCATTGTAGACCCTAGCCCTTCTCCACCTTCATCACCACCCTCACCGATGGAGTCGATGGATCCTGAATCTATCCCTCCTAACTTTTTTTTTCATAAACACCATTTCCTTGGGGCCTTTGACTTATCAATGTGAAGGCGAGGCCCCTTCCACTCTCCCATTCCTGTATCCTGAGATGATCAATGATGACACACCTACCATTAACATCGTTCAATGTCAGGATGATGAATCCATACTCACCTACCTTGGTGCAGAAGACTCATATATTCATCGGTCGTTACCCTCTGAGACGCAAACCATGTTGAATGAATTGACTATTGAGATCAACATTCATACTCAGGACGACCCGCACATCCTAAAGATCAAACAATCTTTAGATGTTGCTGAATAGGAAGCCATCACTTCTTTTCTCTGAGATCATAACCACGCTTTCACTTGGTCTTATGCAGACATGCCCAGTATTGACCCCACCATAGTGGTCCACAATATCGTAACCATTCCCGATGCCAAACCTATCAAACAAAAGCTGAGGAAAATGCACCCTCACATTGCTCTTCTCGTCAAAGAAGAACTTCAGCACCTTCTTTCCATTTCCTTCATCTTACCCATTGATTATCCTCATTGGATTTCTAACATTGTCCCTGTTACTAAAGCAACAGGGGGACTCCACATTTGCACGGACTTCTGTGACCTCAACCTCACCTGCCTGAAAGATGACTTTCCCTTGCCCGGTATTGATCAACTGGTTGACCTTACCGCTGGTCATGAGATGCTCTCACTCATGGATGGTTTCTCAGGTTATAACCAAATTTTTCTTGCCCTAGAAGATCAGCACAAGACCACATTCATTACCCCTTGGGGAACCTTTTGCTATCGAGTCATGCCTTTTGGCCTTAAAAACGCTGGTGCTACATATCAGCGTGCTATGACTTACATCTTCCATGATATCATGCATCACATATTGGAAGATTACGTGGATGATCTCTTGGCCAAATCTAAATGTCACGCCGAGCACCTCGCTGTCCTCAAAACCATCTTTGACTGCCTCATTAAATATTGCATCCACCTTCAACCTAAAAAGTGCGTCTTCGCGGTTCTCTCAGGAAAACTCCTGGGATTTATTGTTTCCCTCCATGGTATAGAAGTTGACCCTACTAAAGTCAAGGCCATTCTAGAAATGCCTCCGCCCACTAACCTTAAACAACTCTGTAGCCTACAAGGTAAATTGTAGTCCATTCACCATTTCATTTCACAACTATCTGATCAGTGTCAACCATTTCATCATCTACTTAGGAAGATGTCTCCTTTAAATGGGATGATGACTATCACAAAGCTTTTGAGGCCCTAAAACAATACCTTCTCCAACCACCCGTACTCATTCCACCTAAAGACGATCAACCTTTTTACCTATACATATCAGCTACCGATCATTCCTTGGGAGCCATGCTCGCTCATCGCGATGAACAACATAGGGAGAAGGTGGTTTATTACATAAGCTGTACTCTTTTGGACTATGAAACCCGATACAACCATCCAGAAAAGCTTTGCTTAGCCTTAGTTTTTGTCACCACCAAACTCCGCCATTACCTACTCAACCACAAAACCTATGTTGTGACCAACACCAACCCTTTACACTTCATGTATGCCAAACCTTATCAAAATCAGCGTGCCGTGTGATGGCTTATGCTTTTAGCTGATCTTGACCTCGAATTCATTCACCAAAAGTCCATTAAGGGCTAGGCTATCACTGACCAACTGGCTGACGCACCTATTGTCAGGGACCAACCCTCTAATTTTGACTTTCCTGATGAATCCATTGCTACCCTTTCCCTAGACGAACCCCCTTACCAAATGACACTGTTCTTCGACGGTTCCAAGTGTCAGCGTGGGGGTGGGGCTGGTGTTATCCTCATTCCTCTAGATGGTGAACCCATGCCTTTGTCTTTCAAACTAGACTTTGAATGCACCAACAACATTGCCGAGTACGAAGCACTCGTACTAGGTCTCCAGACCACCTATGCCCTAGATGTCAAATCAATCCACATCTTTGGTGATTCACAATTGGTCATAAACCAAGTCAATGGTATGTACCAATGTCATAACAAGATACTTCAAAAGTATAAACATCATGTAGACATACTTTTGACCACCTTTGATCGTTACACCCTTCAAACCATCCCACGTTCAACCAACAAATTTGTAGATACCATGGCCTGCTTAGCTTCCCAAATACCCGCTTCCCCTACCGATTCCAAAATATTTGTCACTGTACAATGCCTCCATTCACCTTCTTATTTACCTCATGATGTTTACTCAATCAGAACTGACACCCCTGACCCGAGTGACCTTTGGTATAAACAATACTCTGACTACCTTTCCCTCTCCATCTTACCTCCTGATCTCACCCGTAACGGACAATGTGCCTTCCTTAAAAAGGTCTCCCATTTTGTTATCCTGGGGGGACTCCTCTATAAGCGCGGCTTTGATGGTATTCTCTTACGATGCCTCACAAGTTCTGAAATTCCTTATACCATTAAGGAGGTTCATGATGGCATATGTGGAGGTCACTTTAGTGGCCTTGTTGTTGCTAAGCGTATTCTTCACCTAGGCTATTACTGGCCGACCCTTAACCATGATTGTTGTGACTATGTCAAACGTTGTGTGAAATGTCAACAACATTCCAACCTTCATCATACACCCAGTCATGCCTTACAGGTCACTCGTGACCTTTGGCCCTTCTCTCAATGGGGTTTGGATCTTGTCGGAGAAATCAATCCTCATTCTTCCCAACGTCATCAATGGATCATAACTGCTACCGAATACTACACAAAATGGGTGGAAGCCATACCACTCATCTCCAAGAAAGCTGAGAAAATATGTGAGTTCATTAACCATCACATCGTTTGTCACTTTGGTGTCCCTCATCGCCTCATCACTGACAATGGAAAACAATTCAAAAACAAAACACTGCAAAAACTTTGTGACGCCTTCGGCATTCAGCTTAGTTTCTCATCACCTTATTACCCACAAACCAATGGCCAAGCTGAATCCACTAACAAAACCCTCAATAAAATTCTCATGAAAGTGGTTGACGATACTGGGAAGGATTGGCATATGCACATTCCTTTTTCTCTATGGGCATACCGCACTAGTATTCACACTTCCACTGCGGCTACACCCTTTTCACTAGTCTACGGTACCGAGGTTGTTCTGCCTCTCGAAGTCCAGATCCCCTCACTCCGCATTTCTCTCCAGGACATGCTTACTGATGATGACTTTTGTCAGGACCGCTTAGCACAACTAGAGTTATTAGATGAACGTCGTCTTAATGCTCTGGATCACCTTCAAGTTTACCAACAATGTATCAAACGTGCTTATGAAAAATGTGTTCATGAACGAACCTTCCAAGTTGGTGACCTTGTTTTGAAAGAAAATCAACACGTAACCAAAGAAAAAAAAAGTAAACGGGGAAAATTCACTCCTAATTGGCTTGGACCATACATCGTAACTCATACCTATGGATCGGGTGCCTATCGTTTGTCCTCACTTGAGGGTAAACCCGAACCTGAGCCCCTTAACGCATTACATCTTCGACCATTCTATTGTTGACTCATTGTCCTACCTCACCCTTTGTCTCTCTCCATGCTCATCCCTTGAGCGCTATCCACTCCATCCACCTCCCTAATGATTAAACAAGAATCATGTGAGTACCCGTCACTTGTTATCTTCTCTTGAATATGTGTACCATGGCACTACACATAGCATGATTCTCATGGATACTTTTCATCTACCTTTAGATGAGATCCCATGGTCGTTCCACCTCACCTTTTGAACCTCACCTTTTGAACAAGAGTCCTATCCTTCACCTTGGTCTTGTCCATGATTTCAAAGACCTCCAATGGGACAAAACTCCTTGAGTCAAACTTCTAATAAAAAAGATGACTCCCTCAAAAGGACATCTTCCTCAAATTACTACTATAAATAGACTCGAAGCAAATTGCTACTATAAATAGACTGCTCCCTCGAAGGACAGCTATGTGAAGCTTAAAACAAACCAAAAAACTGAAGCTTCCCGCATCGATCAGCTTCACGAAGACCTCAAGGAGTACCATATTATTTATCCCATATAGACTTCCCACATCGATCAGTCTATCAAAACAAAAACACTTTTTAGTCATGGACTTGCCCATTGTGACCTCGGACCTCTTGCCCAAAAGACCTGTCACTCAAAACATATACAATTAACTACCTTTCACCCACCTTACCATTTCCACTCTCATTTCCTAAATTTCCTTAAGGGACATCTTGGAATTTCGACATTTGGTGATCCTGTGACTACTTTCACCATAGAATAGTTAATCGTGCAATGCCTTTCGGGTCTTGTATTCATCACCCCTTTTCAAGGTATGATCTACTCGGTATGATTCTACCCAATCAGGTGGCTTTATTACCCCCCTCTTATCTTTTAACCATCTTTGTTTACATTTTGATTACCTTATACAGGACTTGGTCCTCGACGCTTACCTTTGGGGGTCATCCTCCCCTTTCGCCATAATCACCCTCACCTGCAACATTTTAACTATCATCTACCCACACCTATTAAACCTAAACGCACTACATGCCCACAAACCTACCAACTCATTTTCATCTTCTTCCCTAGCTCATGGGAGAACTACATCGGTCTGAGGTCCCTTTTTGCTAGGACTATGTAGGCAGCACTTCCAGGGCATGGGGCCCTGGAAGGTTAGCTCGGCCACTCTTTACCCTAACCATTTTCCCCACCTTTACCTGATTTCCTGTTCATATCAAAAACCCAAAAATCTATCCCATATCCACATCATTCGACCTACATACACTCCTCATGTTTCACATACTCTTTTACCACTACCATTATTTCCCATATTCATCTATAACCCATATTTAAACATTGAACACCATTACATTCATTTGCATTAACATGTATTACCAAAATACTGAAATACAATCCACAACCTAAACAACCTGACTCGATCCATGCCTAAACCAACCTGACTCGATCCATGCCTAAACCAACCTGACTCGATCCATGCCTAAACCAACCTGACTCGATCCATGCCTAAACCAACCTGACTCGATCCATGCCTAAACCAACCTGACTCGATCCATGCCTAAACCAACCTGACTCGATCCATGCCTAAACCGACCTGACTCGATCATGCCTAACTCACCTAATCCATTCATATCATAATGAAAGTAAAATAAAATACACATCACAACACATAATCATCTAAACCTCATACATCTCATCATATAAATACCTGTGTATCACAATAATATACACTCATCTCAAAAATACATGTGTCTCTCATACATCTCCGGCTCGCAGGCCGCTATCCAATACAAAAATATCTTCGGCTCGCAGGCCGGTATCATGTACATCGCCAGCTCATAGGCCACTATCCAATACAAAATATCTTCGGCTCACACGGTATCATGTAAAAAAAATAATAAATACAAAATCTCTTCGGCACGCAGGCCGGTCTCATATATAATCCATACAAAAATGACTTGGCACGCAGGCCGGTCCATAGCAAGTCAATCATCTCCCCATCTGATGTCAGGGAATGCTCCCTATGACTGTGTCTCTCCTGACCCCTCTACCACACCTGTCTGGTGCCCGACACCTGCCTCACCTCCTGCTGATGGCCCCTCACCTAGGGCTGGCCTCTACACACTAGTGGCCTCACCATGACCCTGTCCCTGGGCTCGCCGGCCCCCTGTACTCTCCACACTATGAGTGTGGGATCTAGTCCTCTCACTGGAGGCCTGTTGTGCTCTGTACTCGGCATAGGAGGGCACATCTAGCCCAGCAGCTAACAAATGATCCTGATAATATCATGCCTCTGCTAGGGCATCCCTGAATCTGACCATGGTCACTGTCTGTGGAGGTGCCATGGGTCTCGCTACCTATGTGGGTACCTGTACAAGGGGACCCTGTCCCTGAACCTACACTGAGCCTTGTGCTGGTACTAGAGCCTGAGTCGGCCCTGGAATCTGTGCCTGTGCCTGTATCTGGGCCTGCAGGGTAGTAATCTGTGCCTGTGCTGCTGTCAGCTGGCCCTGCAGACCTGTAACCTGCCCCTGTGCTGTGGCCAACTAGCCCTGTAAATCCTGTACCTATGCCTGTAGGGTGGGTACCTGCCCTCCCTCTCCACCTACCTCCTCTCCATCTCCATCTCCCCCTACCTCTGCCTGTGCAGGTACCTATCCCTACCCTACCTGAGCCTGTACGTAGCTATCTGGGCCTGTAATGTGGCAACCTGTGCCTCTGAACCTGTCAGCTGCCCCTGCATAATCCTGAGCTACGTCACCAAGGTAGCCACCTGCCCCTGTAGGGCATCCCTCTGCACTGTGATGGTGGCTAAGTCTGGCTGCCCTGGCCTCGGTGGTATGGCTCTTAGCTATGCTACCCACCACTGCCTGTATCCATCTGCCACTCTGGCATCATCAATCTGTGAATCCACTGGCTGCTCCTCCTGTCCAGTCGGCATGGTGGGTCATGGTGGAGACATAGGTCTCTCCACATCATCTCTCCTGTACTATGGGAATGGAGGTGGTACATCCTGGACTAACCCAAACTGGTGCCTAACCCGCTCTATGGGTATCCACTCATGCTCTCCCGCTCTCCTCCCCTCTATCCACAGATATAGTTGTAGCCCATCTAGCTCTGTGGCCATCTGTCTGTATGTGGGGAAGCCCACATACGGCCTCCAAATGATGTCCACCCCGGACAACCCCTCCAACAACCTCCTGTAGTAAGCTACATCATGAGTAGCTCTGGCACCTCGGGCCTCTCCAATGGCTGGTACCCACCACCTATACCCAACTCTCAAAACTCTCCATGGGAATGCATCTACCCAGGGCATCCCCACTGGTCGAACACAAACAATGTGCTCATAAGCCCAACAATGCAGTAGTATGGCACAACAGATGTTGAACCTCCGCAGTCACCCATAGGCCCATAGCTCTCTATATACCTGCGTCAGCAATGCAGGTGCCCATGCGAACCATGTCTGTTGTATCACCATGTCATGAAGGACTCCCATCAGTGACCTCAGGAATCTCCCACCCTCTGCATCTGGTAGTGCGAAGCAACACACTGCCTCCATCAAAAGTACCACTAACCTCATCTCCTCTAGATGAGCTCTATACATCGCTCCATAGCTCATGCTAGCGCTATGGAATGTCAGGTCTGCTACACCCTCACCAAAAATGGGTGCTAGTAGCTCCTCAGATGCCTCTGAAGAGATAGAATAAACCTGGGCCCCCAATATGGGCAACCGCAGGATCCTGTAGATGTCCTCCAGGGTGATCGTCATCTCACCCGTCGGCATATGGAAGGTGTTGGTCACCGAGTCCCATCTATCGATGAGGGAAACCATCAGACTTGCCTCCCAGACTACATGCCGGTAGCACCTCACCCCTATCAACCCCACCTCTACAACATGCTGCCACTCCTCCTGCGTCATGCTCACCCATACTGTCAATAATAAGGGTGGCACCTGGGCCCTCATCCGCAGCTCGTCTCGGGCCTGCATCCCACAAGAGCAATGTATTAGTACACCTTCCCAACTTACCCTATTTCACCCCACATCCCGACCTAATCTCTTTCCCCACCCCCATCCCGTTGGCCTTGTCACTAATCCAACCTACCCAAACCCATCTACCCTACCTATCTACCCTAACCCTCACCCAAACCTACCCAAAACCATCCACCCGAAACTATCTACCCTACCCTTCACCCAAGCCACCCTAAACCCTTCCCGTCTCCCTTAACCCTTTTCCCTCTCACCTAATTCTTTCCCACCCTGCCCTTACTCTATTCCCTTTTTTGTCCCAACTTAACCTTAGGTTGATCGACCCTGGTTATCCCTTGACCGACCATGGTCTCCCCTTGACTGGCATCGGTCACTGTTCTTGTGACCGATACCGATCACTACCCACCGACGTCAGCCACAAGCTGACCGACGTCGGTCACTGTCGTGCCACCCGCCATGACTTCCCAACCCTAATTTTTCCCTTCCTACTCCTTCTACCCACTTAAACCCCTCCTTACACCCCTAATTATTCCTATACTACCCTTTTACTCTACACCCTACCCTTCCCCATTCCCATTTCCCCCCTTTTTTCCCTTATTTTCAAATTTCTTCCCCCCCAACCCCCATTTTTAACATTTTTTATATTTTAACCAATTTCACTAAACAATCAATAACCAAGGTTTGGCACTTACCACATCCCACTGCCGCCATCGTGGTGGAACCTCTGGCCTCCGCGCCACTCCTCCCGATCCCTCTCCAGCCTCCGCCATCCTCGAATGACCTCTCACTCTCCCAACCAATCACCTCGCTCGATCCAATCTCGTGGCCCCACCTCTCACCCAATCAATCTCACCTATGTGGCTCACCACCAAGCTCTCTGACGTTCTCTTTTGTCCTCTTCCTCTTTTCTCTCTTCTTGTCATTTTCTCCTTTTCACAATGCACAAATGAATTTTACAAATGCAGTTTTGTCACTTTTTATAACCTACCGACTTAACCGACATCGGTTAACCCTTGACCGATGCCGGTCTGTTGCCCTAGATAACCACTGTCGGTTCCCCTCCACCGTCATCGGTTCATACTGACCGATGTCGGTTACCCTGCATACTCATTGCCCTCACATTGACCTCATTTTCCTTACCTCCTCTTTCTTTTGCCTCCCCTACACCTACCTGGACCACTTTACCTTCCCCTCTGGCCCTCCACCTTCTTCAACCTCACCTCGTCCTGCTGTTGAAGCCTCATTCTTTTACCCCTACCTCGGCCTTACCCATATTGTGACCTATCTACTGGACCTGGAAAATTGTTTGTGACCTTTGAACCAATGTGCTCGCTATACCTTGTAACACCGTTACCCGTGTTGTTTGACCTCATGCCCTTACCTTGCCTATTGCCGTGCTGTCTATCCTGACCCTACCTTTGGTGTACCAGAACATACCTAAATGTTCCTGCACCTAACCTACATTGTGTTTCCTAACCTTATCCTATACCTTGGATACCGGATTCACTTCACCCTTGTTTGGATAAACCTATCGACCTTAGACGATGTAGAGTTTGCCTGCTCTTCAACCTGGTAGCGTGCTACAGTTTATACGTGTGTGTGCATTTGACTGTTGTTACCTGTGACCCTGACCCATTACCTAGATTGATAGAGTAGACCTTTCACCCTTTTCCCCTACACCCACTTGCCTTTTCCTCACATTTACCTTTTATCAAACCACTCACCGCTTCAGCCTGCTGCCTTGTCAGTTCCTGGTTTGAGGGGGATCACCTTCACCCTCACATGGGGCAACCACATCTTATTTTTGTTAGCATCGCTTACCAATACAAGCTACGCAACAAAAAGGGGCAAAATGTAGACACTAAAATTAGGTCACACTCCCCCTTCGTCCCTCGACATATAAGCCCCCCTTTATTACATTTACCTAGCCATGACCCCCTTCACCCCACTAATATTAATTTAATTTAATTAATGATTTATCCTCACTATATTTATTATTTAAATATCTTATATCTACACATACAGTTCACTTAGACACCTCACCAAGCTAACTCAACCTAAGACCTATTCTTAGCAAGTTACCATAACTAACTAAGACTTACCCAAACCCTAAAAATCAATGCCTACATTCCCTCTAACCACATTCCTGCATGCTCACAAGAGGCTCCGAGTCTAATCCGTGGGATAATGACATGAGATTTGAGGAAATCAGGAGGATCTCCCTAAGTTTAGTAAACCTAGGAAATCCCACCTTGACCGACGTCGGTTACCCCTAACCATCACCGGTTAAGCCGGACCACCGTCGGTTACCCCTTTTAACCCAAAACAACCTTATTCTCAAGGTTGGAACTTGGAACTTGGAAGTTGGAAGCAAGAAAGTTGACGAACAAGAACAAATCTCAGAGAGATAACACATCTTCAGAGAGCCAATTCTAGCAAGAACTCACATCCAAGGAAGGAGATTGAGGATCTTCTCCTGCACAGCCATCCCAGCCACATTCTGATCTATCTAAGCAAAGAGGAGTGTGCATGCAGCCCATGCAGAAGCTTTTCTTCAGTTGGTGATCACTTGCAGCCTTCAAACCCATCATCAGCACCTCCATCCTTCACACACAGACCTTCAGGAATGAAATCCAAGTAAGTACAACATCATACTTTCCTGGTTATTTCATTTCATCATTATTTTATCATCCATTGTTTATCTTGCTCCCTATTGACCTTCTCCAACATTTTCACCTCCATAGACCCATCAAAACCTCACAAAAGCCTACTCCAGTCACCCATTACCTCGTCCCGACCAACCAAAATCCTTTGTGTAATCACAAAGGAGACCAAAACCCTGTTCTGTGACATTTCCAGATCTCACAGTAACCGGCACCGGTTATACCTAACCGCGGTCGGTCACCCCTGACCGATGTCGGTCTCTGTGTTTGCCCACACAGCCTTAAACAGAGACCTACCCACCTAATTTTACCTCACCCTCACTCACCTGTGACCTACCCGAGACCTTTATCAGACCTGCAGAGACCCAGAACCTATCACTTGACCTTGGATTCTATTCTAGCTTAGCCTGTTAGATTAGATCTATTTCTTATTGTGTTTTTAAGTGAGATACCTAAATCATTTTAAAATAACAATAGGATTTACTTTGTTTATAGCATTAATTTGTTTTAAAATAGTGGACTGACAACCATCTAGGAAGTACCATGCTTCCCGGATCTAGCTCACGCTAGGTAGTTCACTGCCCATATTGTTTAATTCCTTCTGGTGGTTTTGTTTTCATTACAGGTAGTTCCTCCTAGCCAAAAGGAAGCTCTCACGGTCAGCTGTGGATTCGGAAGTCATACGCGTGCAACAACCCATCAACCGACATTTGAACAGGTATTCCTCCTATGCCCGTTACCCTATCTGTTTCGTCAACAATTCAAAGAAACAATCTATCCTTTAGTAATAGTAATAATTACATCATGAAACTTACCAAAGAAGAATCAGAATGTCATCCAAAGATCACTTACAAAGCAGGGAGCAGCAGAGCTCACTCGAGACTCCAAGACAGCCAAAGTTCAGAGATCCCATGATCTGCCTAGCTCGGTCAAGATGACCATAATGTCATACAATTAAAAGCATGCTTTGGATCACTGAAATTGATCTAAGGTATCAATTTCTTACAACAAAGGTTATGAAGACAGAAGCACAAGTTCGAGTGCAACAAAACTATGAACTAGTTTAAACTGAATCAGTTTCTTATTTCCACATGCAGCTCATTGTTCAACATAAGAAAAGATGAATTAATTCATTCTTAATTCAGCATAAACATGGCAGAATGGTATCTATTCCAGCAGATAACATATTATCTACAACAAACATGATTTCTTAATTAACAAGAGTACACCGTCTTCAAATAAGAATCACATGTCAACGTTTGCAACTTCCAATACAGAAGCCCTCATAGATATCAACCATGTTAGAGGTGTTACATACCTCCCTCCTAAAAAGCATCATCATCTCGATGATTAACTTAGTCCACATTCTCAAAAAAGAAAAATATTCATAATTATAGTTCTTTCATCCATAAGTTCACAAACAGAAAACCATATTTGAGAAATTCAAATTTTCATAATTTTACTACAACATTAAATAGTTGTTCATGTACTAATAAATATAGTACCTACATAAAAATGGCAGAATTATTGATAGTTTAAAAACAAATTCTTTAATTTTTATCAATCATTTTAACTAATTATGTTCAAATAAATGAGGAAAAGCAATTTTCATGTCCTCAAGGTTTTCCCATGTTGCACTTTCTTCATTAAATTGGTCCCATTGAACCTTGCATTGACTAATTTCATGATTTTGTAAGTGCAACTAGCAAGTTTCCAGCACTCTTATGGGTTCAACCATGATTATTCCTGGGTCTTGGACCTACAAGGAATCCCAATTTAACACATGTGATAAATCTGAAATGTATTTCTTAAGCAAAGAAATATGGAAAACATCATGCATTCATGATAAAGCTAGGGGGTAATGCTAAACGATAAGCTACAAGATTGATTACTTCCACTATCTCGAAAGGTCCCACATAATGAGGTGATAGTTTGTCTACCTTTCCAAAGGTTATAGAACTCTTTTTAGGCTTAACACGTAAAAATACCTTTTCACCAAGTTCAAATTTCTTATCAACCCTTTTCAGATCTACATAACTTTTCTACCTATCTGTAGCTTCTTTTAAACGTTCACGAATCATTTTAACTTGTTGTTCCATTTCAGTAAGGATTTCAGGTCCAATTACCTCTATGTCTTCAATGTTATCCCAACTAACTAGAGTTCTACATTTCCTTCCATACAATGCTTCAAAAGGTGATATTTAAAAAGAGGAATGATATATATTATTATACACAAATTCAAATCAAGGAAGGTATTCTTCCCATTTTTGTTGTTGATCCATGCAGTACATTCATAACATATCTTCCAAAAATTGATTAACTCTCTCAATTTGACCATTTGTTTCTGGATGGTATGCGGAACTAAAATTTAGTTTTGTTCCTAAGGTTGCATTAAGCATTTGCCAAAATCAAGATGTCATTCTAGGGTCTCTATCAGGTATAATCAACTCAGGCACTCCATGTAATCTGAAAATTTCATTCACAAATATTTTTGCTAAAACATGTGAATCATCCTTAAGATTACCAGCAATAAAATGTGTTTTTTTTGTCAATTTATCAACAATGACTAAAATAACATCATGTTTATTTATTGACATAGGCATCCCCTGAAAAAAAATCCATGTTAATTACCTACCACTTATATTGTGGTATGCTATGAGGATATAATAAACAAGTTGGGTGCATATGCTCAGCCTTAACATGCTGACATTCCAAGCAGTGAGAAACAAAATCAGTTATGTCTTTCTTCATCCCTTTCCAAAAATATTGTTGTTTTACATCAGCAAGCATTTTTGTAATACCAGGATGTCCTGAGTAAGGTGAATTATGAAATTCCATCATTAACTTTTTCCTTAACTCATTTCCTGAAGGTACATACACTCGCTTTTCATATCTCAAAATTCCTTCGTTATCGAAGTGAAAACCTTTATATCTTATGTCATTTGGATCTACAGCAAGTGTTGTTTTTACCTGCTGAAAGTAAAAATCAGATTCCATGATACTTTTTACCTCATCCTTAAATTGAGTTCTCAAAGTTATAAGTGCATAAATATGTTTCCTACGACTTAGTGCATCTGCCACTCTATTTTCTTTGCCTTTTATGTAACTTATGTCAAAATCATATTGTGACAAAAAATCTAACCATCTTCGTTGTCTTGCATTCAGATTTGGCTGAGTGAAAATATACTTCAGCCCAAGATGATCAGTATTTAATTCAAAAGGTCTTCCTAAAAGATAATGTCTCCATACTTGAAGTGCATGAACTATGGCAACAAGCTCTAGGTCATGGGGAGAATAATTCAACTCATGTAACTTGATTTTTCTGCTCTCATATGCTATAACATGTTCATTTTGTAACAGAATACCTCTAAGTCCTTCTCTGGAAGCATCTGTAACTACCGTAAAGTTTCCATTTGGATCAGGTACATTCAAAATAGGTGTAGATGTTAATTGATCCTTAAGAGTTTTAAATTTTGATTCACATTTATCACTCCACACAAATTTATTATCTTTCTTTTGTAATGAAGTTATCGATGCAACAACTTTTGAAAAGTCCTTAACAAATTTTCTATAGTAACCAACAAGCCCCATGAAGCTTTTGACTTCATGTACATTCTTAGGTGCAGGCCACTCAGTTATGGAAGCAATATTTGATGGATCAACTGTTATTCCATCCTTACTTATGACATGTCCTAGATAGTGCACTTTTGTTTCATAGAAAGAACATTTGGACAACTTACCATACAACCTTCTCTTTCTTAAGATTTCAAGTACTATTTTCAAATGCTCATGATGCTCATCAATGCTTTTAGAATAGATAAGAATATCATCCAAAAATACAAGTACAAAATTTTCCAAGTATTCTTGAAAGATGTTATTCATTAAATTCATAAAAGTTACAGGTGCATTTGTCAAACTGAAAGGTAAAACTGTAAATTCATAATGTTTGTACCTTGTTCTAAAGGTTTGTTTTATGAATGTCTTCATCTTTGATTCTTAACTAGTGATACCCATAATGAAGATCTATCTTAGAATATACTGATGCACCACGCATCTGATCAAATAGATCATCAATTCTAGGAAGTGGATATCTATTTTTGATTGTTTCTTTGTTTAACATCCTATAATCAATACACAGTCTAAGTGTTCCATATTTCTTTTTCACAAAAATTATCGGTGCTCCCCAAGGTGAGACACTCGGTCTTATCAAACCTTTAGACAATAGTTCTTGTAACTATTCCTTAAGCTCTACCAGTTCAATGGTATTCATTTGATATGGTGCCTTGGAAATAGGCTCGGTACCCAGTTTGATTTCAATTGTGAAGTCAAACTCTCATTTGGGTAGAAGACCGGGTAGTTCTTCCAGAAACACATCACTGAAATCTCTTAACAGTGGAAATTTTTCCAAGAAATCACTATCCCCTTCAATTGTTTCAGAAATTTTTACTGCATACAAAGTGTACCTTTGTTTTTGGCCTTTTTAAGTTGCATAGCTGACAATTTCCTAACTAAAATTTCTCGTTTTACCCCTTGGATGTCTGTTGTTTTCTGTAGATCATTAAGACAACTAATGTGTTTTTCAAAACAATCAACTTTTTCTTTATGTTTAGCAAGCTAGTTAACACCTATTATTACATCATAAGACCCCAAAGGAGCAACATAAAGATCAACTTCAGTGGAAAAACTAGGCAAGTCTAGGACTGCTCCAAAAAGAAATTTACTAACTGTATGGACAACATTATTTCCATAATGAACAGTCCAATATTTTTCCATTATTCCATCTTTTATTTTTAGTTTTGTAGCTAATTTACTAGAAATAAAGCATTCAGTAGCTCCAGTATCAAAAATTATAGTAACAGGTATACCAAATAATTTACCTGGCACTTCTATAGGTGTAACTTTCTTTTCAACTTGTTTATCAGCTACTGCAACATGTATCTTATGTTGTTGATTGTTGTCATCCTTCCTTAGAGGGAACTGATTTACATAATGATCCTTGCCACAGTTGTAACACCCCCTACAGGTCCTCTTTTAGGTTCAAATTTATTTTCAGCCCTGAAATTGTTGTTTTGTCCTCCATAGGACTTATGTCCATTATTATTGTTCTTAACAAAGTTTGTTTCGAACATTTGCAGCAGGTTTATTTGTTGTTATTTTCTTATTGTTATCAGCAAAAAATTTATTTTTAGTACCAAACTTTTTCCATGCCCCCTTTTTGGGTGCAAGAGATGAAGAAGAATTAGGAATTTTCTTTCTATTCTCTTCCTTATGGGCAGAAATTGCTTTTAATTTTTGTTCTTACTGAATGGATTTTTCTACAACCCCTTCCATGGTGGTTGGGTTGTGAACATCTACCTCACCCCCTATGATAGGGTTTAATCCCATAATAAATTTTTGTATCTTGAACTTCTCGTCAGTTTGATACTGAGGCACGTACTTAAGAAGTTTAGTAAACCTCTCCCAATACTATGTTATAGTTAACTTTCCCTGAATTAAATTCTAAAATTCAGTCATCTTTTGATCATAATAGAGTTGTGGTAGCCAGTGTTGCCTAAAATAACTCTTAAACTGATCCCAAGTGATGTTTGATTCATCAATGTTCAGTTCAGCCTTACGGTTGTCCCACCAGGAGGATGCCTCATGGGAAAGCTGATAAGCTCCCCATACTGCTTTAGTTTCCTTTGAGAAGTTTCTTATAGAAAAGTACTCCATTTTGCTGAGCCAGTTCTCAGCTCCATTCCCCAATGTAGTGCCATCAAACTTAGGTGGACTTATCCTTTTTATATCATTTGTGAGTTTAGATGCTAATCTTTCCTTTTTATTTTCAGGTTGATTGGGTACATTTGCATTTGCATTTGTATTTGTATTTGCAGAATTGTTATCTACTACATTGTTATTATCAATGTCATAATTTCCAATATAGGTGTTATTCCCAAGAGGTGGCTAATTGTTATTACCATCATCTTCTTCCTCCTCTTCATTACCCATAACTTGTTGTTTAAGTACAGCCAGATGATCTCTTGTGTCCAATAGGGCATCAAGAATCTCGTCAAGTTTTTGTGTGGTAGCTTGCCTCTCCACCTAGAGGTGGGTTATTTGCAACACCTCCCCTTGTTCTAACCATTTTCTATTAACAAGAAAATTAAGTTTTTATCATATATGGACTCAATAGGTCCAAGAGCTACAACCTTCAGCTCTGATACCAAGATGTAACATTCCCATTTTAAGACTTTAGAAATAAGGGGAAAAAATTAACATACATAATGTTCTTTGTTCTAAATTAACATAATTTAGAACACACATCCAATGCCAATCCATCTCATAACAAAAAACCATATGCAACTTGTAAATGACTCAGTGAAACACCGATCTCTCATGTTAACCCAATAATGTGTATACTACGTATACTTGGTTTCTTTTACCTTTTTAAGGGCACCCAAGTGTTTTTCTAAGAGACCTATCTGAATATTTGTTACTGATATTCATCTGAAATCCTACATCTTAGACTAGGTGATATAGGACAATGCAACCAGTAGTTTGCGATACTTTGGCCAAAGTTTCTAAACATGTTTATCATGTTTACATTCCTAGATGACATACTTTTCAAACAGAATAAGTCCCTTGCCACACGAAGTCTATTATCTAGAGTGGTCTTTCCTAACATCTTTGAATCCAACCTTATTCAAGGTTTCACACTAAACAAGGTTAGCAACATGCACTAGTGTGGAAGACTACTCATGGTGACTAAGGGTACATAGAAATACTCAATTAACTTACGTCAATTAGATGTGTCTAGTTATCCTAAGTCAATATGAGTTGACCTCAACACTAGATCATGTTCCTATCCCTGTATAGGTTAGAACCTCGATCTAGTCTTACACTTATATCAATCAAGTTAAACAAACTAAGTGGGGTGTTGAGACATAACAACTGCATCCTAGTATCCTCGTAATGACTCCTGTCATTACGAAGGTACTATGCTGCAGTTGATGTGTACCAACATCCAACTGAGTTTCCTCAACTGGACTAACATACTTAAGATTACAAGTTTATTAACCCATTTAATCATTGTCTTAAATATTAATGATAGCAACGCTTAAGGATTCAACTAGAATTATTTAACCTATAAGGTTACAAGTTGAAATTACATGTGAGGTAGGTATGCAAGTAAAATCTACTTTCTAACCATTTAATTACATGATTTAAGTTTGTCTTTAAATGAATCAACTTGTATCATATATCGACATGATTGATCTTAATGTTATGCAAGTGTGTTCATTAGATCCTTTCTTATTTCAGCCTTAGCTTAAACAAGTTTAATTAAAACCTTTATTTTAGACTTCATGAAGATGAAGTCTAAATCCCATTTAATTCCCTTTTAAGCATTCCATATTTGGATTAAAGAAATATTCCTAAGGAAGAACACATTCAACCATTCACTTATTATCATAACACTCATAACAACTTCTTCATGTTAAGTTTCTATGATTGATTTCAAGGAAAATATCCTTTTTCCCTATATCAAGGAATAATGTCCATTTATGAAAACAAATTACATATGTTTCAAATACATCAAGAATTCATACATATATATCTATGTAATTCAATCATAGTTATTTTATATTGTTTAAGGATCTATTTATCAGTGTCAACTTATTAGTTGCATCCCTGTAAGTGAATATAAACCAACTAATATTTTATATCCTCAAACCAAATCCCATAACACTTAAATATATAAACTTCCCTCCTTTATTTAGGATAATACTTAATAATGCATCCTAATTTATGCCAAAGAAGGTATTACAAATAAGTATTATTCAAAAAACATCAAACCATTTATTCATCAACAAGGAGTGATCCATTCACTGATTACAGAAGTATTTTAGAGATTACAAAGTGTCATAACAACAATATAAAACTAGTTTTATTACATCTTTATTTTCTAACAAAGTACATCTCAAGTAATGATGCCACATAATCATCATAATAAGAGACAATTTATTTAGTAAAACATATGTGACTTTATATATGTCTTTCTCCTTTCATATTTTACGAAATCCATCTACAAAATTGTTAGCACAAGTCATTTCATTTGATCTGAGCATGATAAGCACTATAACATTAAAACATTGTGATTTTATCTATCTGTTTCATAAAAAGAACAATATTATTTATGAAATAGTACTAAAACACAACCAAGATAAGCAGGATATTTTTCCCTAAAAGATTACATCCAAGAATAAGAGAAAGATGATAAAATATTTAATAAGTAATAAATAAGCAATGACTATTTAAATCATCATAGTTACTCCTAACTCCACATTCTTATGAACTTATCACAACATGTTAAAAATCAAACAACAATAGTAAAGAAGGGTGAAGGATCATATTTCCCCAATCTAAATCTTATCTTCTAGCCAAGTTCCAATTTAAGTTCCTTTACTCAATCTATTCTAGCTTTCAAGAAGAAGCACAAGAACATGTAAAACTACCTTTTCTTAAGTAAGTGTATTGTTTTGATATTCAAGTTAGCACTTTAATAGAACTAAAAAGATCAACCATAATCTAAATACATTCCATCCAATAGTCATACATATACTCAGGCTCAACACAAATTCAAACTTTAGTTGATAAAGGATAAGACTCTACATTCCAAGTAGGGAAGGTTTATCCTACTGAGGATCAAACAAGTGCAATATAACTCATTGCAAGCCTTCTTGCAAACCTGAACTCACTTCAGAGATTAATCCTATGTGAACAATGCAAAACAGTCAATCAGGCTTACTAGAAAATGTCTTTTTCATATAAGTTTCACAAAGGCTTTCAACCAACTCAACAGACTTAATACTATAGTTTCAGATACATAAGCAGTCCCATATACACTACTATTAGAATAATAATTTCAATGACTGAAAAATCATACCATTCATTCTGAACTAAACAAAAGATCACAATCTTACCTGACTGATGGAACACATCTAACAGAAGGATCCAAAAATTAATGAAACAACAGATAACAAATAACATAGATTATCCATCCCAAGGAATTCATTATCCGGATTACACAGTATTTAGGTTGAAGATGACATGATACCTCAGAGTTAGAACAATATAAACTGCAAACAAAGATGCATGCTGATAAATACCCATCTAGTTCCATTTACCCAAACTCAAAATTTGGAACAATAATAAATAAAATCACAAGATGATCAATACTTCCCTTTCAGGGAAAAGACGAAGTTTTTTCAGCTTACACATTCAACACAAGGTTCTTCGTTTTAGTCAAATTAAAGCTCAAAACAATCAACTAATGATTCCTCTTTCGTTGGGTGACCTAGAATGGATTTAAGTTCAAAAAGACCCAATTCAATAGTACATATAAATAGATAACAGTCTAGGTTCGTAACTAATCGACAAGGAATTTTCTACAGTCGTCCAACAAAAAGAACATAGGAAGCCTCAAAACAATTTCAGTCTCAGTTACAGACTATTCGCTGAAGGAATAGCATTCATCCAAGCAAGAAGGGTAGAGATAACATGCTGATGACTTCCATTCTACAAACACTCATCTACAGTCAACAATAAATAAGCATGGCTTCCACAGTTCACACCAGATCAATTTAAGGATGCCTCAAGCCCAAAATGGGTTTAATAAATTTGATCTACACCCAACAGAACATAGCTAAAAACTTTCTCAGTAGTTCTTTCTTATTAAACTACCATGGAGGGAAGGATCTACTAAAGAACAAAAGATTCATCAGTTTCCATTTGGGAAACCCAAAATATGCATAACCCAGATCTAAATGAACTAAACTCTACTCAAAAGTGTAGTCATAAAACAGTGAGTTAAACAAAAAGGTGAGTTCTTATTGCCATCATTGAGAAACATTCAAGACAATGAACACATGAAAAACCCAAAACATTGGCATAGTACATAAAATGAAGACTCCTTCAAAGCCAATTTTCTAACAACAACTATAATGAGAGCATGCAAGCCAAAATCTACGGATTTCCACAAAACCATGCTATTGTTTAAACATATACAACCTTTAGCATAAGTTTTTCAGTCATTTAGATAATAACACGAACCTATTTCAATAACAAGAAGGTTTGAATACAAACAAGATAGCATTACAGTCACAAATCAACACTTTCAGATTTCGTTTTCACCCATCACGAAGAAAAATAATTATGTATCTAAAAGAAACAAAACAAACACCATTGAAGCAAAGAATAAGAAATCACAGAAAAATAAAAGGTTTCAAATAGAGCAGAGTTGTTTTTATGAAGCATTTAAATAAAAGCAGAAGACTTAATGGATAGGGCCTATCATGCCTAATAGAGCTCCTACCTTCACTTTCTCGTTGTAAATCTTCAAGAAGAGCTTTAACAACTAATCATTTTCCACAAAAATGCCAACAAAACTACTCAGAACCTTCTTCTCCTTCCTCTTATAGCTTCACAGTGGTATTTTCATCACCATCACTACCATACAAGGCAAAATAGACACGCAAATATTCAAACTAAGGGTTCAAAGAGAAAATCCACATGCAGAGCTAAAGCTCACAAAAACCAAATGACCAAAACAAAACCGAAACCATTCTTTCTTCCAACTTCCCTTCTTCCTAGCAGTTTTTTGCCATTACCAAAAACATTAAATGTCAAACAGGAATGACAGTCCTTCCACTTCTCCCACCACCACCAACTTGTGTTTGGCTATAACTAAATTTAAATTTCCATGCAACTATCACTTTGGCATAGGTGCCAACTCGTCCCCTTATCTTCTTTTCATGTATTGGAAAAAATTAGCTTAAGAGTAAGTTTTTAATGCCACTAAACCCTCATAAATACCTTAAGATTAGTGCCACTTACCTATTTATCATGTCATCCCATCTGTCCCCTTTAGGTTAGCCAAAATTTAGGTTAGTTTCAACATTAGTTTAGGAACTAACTTAGGTCCTTAGGTTTAAGTCTAAGGTTTAGTCTTAGGATTTCCTTTGATTATTAACATTACACATTAATAAAAGAACTTAGTAACTTAGGATAGATTACCACTTAGGAACGTAGATTAACTAGGTTCCTTTAGCAATAACAAGAATTGCATCATAAAACTTACCATGTTAGAGGTGTTACATCTACTCACACTATAGTTGTTATTTATTTATAGAAGAATGGTGATGGGAATGAAAAAAATGTATCCTTTTGATTAAATTAATTTTAATTAATTAAAATATTTTAGAGTCACTACTGAACCAAATAATGTATAAATGTTGAAATGAGGAGATGACATAAGCAATAAGCTAATAAAATATGAAACCCTAAGTACAAGATAGAGGAATGGACTTAGCTTATTTATGCGCTATATGGGACTTGTATGGGCTGGGAAAAATACTAAACAAGAAGTGAAGAGTGTCGCAAGTTCTTAGGATAAAGTTTTGAATACATGAATGAGGCTGAACACGGGCGCCTAGGATTGGGCAAGGATTCCTAGGGCAGTGGAGACCGCTTCTAAGCGTTGGTGATTACTTAGGAGCTTATATTCTAATCCCTGGTATGTTATAAGGGTTTCATAATTACTCTTTGTTAATCACCTGATGATCACTCCTTGATTACCAAAGGTACCTGTAACCTGCAAGACAAAGATTCACTTGTACAAACCCACAAACCAAATTAAACCTAAAAATAAAGATGCATAATGGGGAGTCAGACTAACCCTAGTGGTCACCCCGAGAGTGAAATTATGACTGAGTGTTGCACTCCGTCTCAGACTCCATGTAGCTTTGTGTGTGTGTGTGTGTAGAAATCATTCCCTAGGATGCCCTTGTGTGAGTGCACTTGATAGTGGGATAGCTATATGTAGCAATGTAAATAGAATGTGTGGATGTCAAAATAAACTTCCCCTTCCTATGTTGTGTATGTAGAAAATGCAGTCCCTTATCCCTTGATTAAATTCCAAATGGATGTTTTAAAGCACTTTAGGTGCCTTTTGAGTGCAAGCTTAGGTGACAGTAATTATTCTAAGAGCTTGGTCCTTGATTTTGGTCAGATAGCTTTGTATTTAAATGATTCTCTTGTTTGAATTTTGTAATTGACAACTAGAAGGCCGACCCACAATAAATTAAGATGCCCAAAAGATAAAAGAAGCCCAAAAAGAGTGAGTAATGTGGAAAGGAGTTAAGGGCGGCCAAAGGGGATGAGGGAGCCTAGGCACTAGTGTCCTGACTGGGCGCTCGTGTCCGAAGTCATAAAATATAAACAAATATCGACTGGGATGTAAGGTGTGAAAGAGTAGATAGAAAATAAGAAACAAAGACAAAAGGCCAAATATAGTTGTCAATTACTAGATTTCTTGCTTAGGAATCATATGAATGCTAATATGTGTTTATGGACCTATAAATGTACCCAAGTGCATAATTTTGTGTCTACATTTTCCCCCACTTTATTTTGCTTGATATTGTTGCTTCTTGTTACACATGAAAGATTGTCCTATAAAATAAGAGTGAAGAAGTAGTCAAAGATGTGTATATAAAATATTTGCATAAGTATATAAAACATGTGAGAGTATGTAAAAGTAGTAAATGGAAAGTTTGCACCTAATTTTCAAAGATTGAAAAGGATAAAAAAATGTCATGAAATGTCATAGAGTGAGTTTTTTGGGCATCTCACACCAAGAGTGATTTTTTTGGGCGATCTCATGCAAAGAACAATATTTTTGGGCAATCTCACGCCAAGTGCAATTTTTTTGGGTGATCTCATACCAAATGTAATTTTTTTTAGAGATATTATGCCAAAGAGTAAGTGTTGGGGAAAGAGGTCTAGTGTTACTCTCCTTCCATGACTTTCCCTGATTATTCACCACTGCATATGGTGTGATCCTAATGTTTTCTTGCAATCCCGAATTAGTTCCATATGTAATGTTTGTTCCGATTGAAATGGAGATAGAGTACATTTTGTTTTACTAGAGGATTGTATATGTACAATGAAACTGCTATGTAAACTACTATAAATTATGTTTATATGAGAATAGTGTTGTTTGTTCACTCTTGTCTGAGCTTGGGTGTTGGTTTATGTACTATGCTGAGGACCCAAGTTAGGTTATGGGTTGATTTAGTAAATGTAGCATATGTTGATTCTGTATTGTGTTGAAATTAATTGTAGCTCTAAGTTGTTGTAGTGGTGATTTGTTCACACAATGTATGCTCCCCTTCATTTGGGGTGCATACGATGTCGCTAAGAGAATGTGGGCCAAGAGAGGACCTAATGTTGATTTGAACTGTATCCCTGTAGGGGGGATGTGCATGGTAGAAACCAAGGCAGATGAAAAGTGGCTAGTACATGTGTTAGTGGTAATATAACAATCATGTAATAGAAAAAAATAAAGTGTACACACATGATAGACATTGAAAATTGGGTTTCATATATGGGACATCACTCATAATGTCACAAGAAAATTAGGGCTGAAGTGCCCAAAAGAAAGCAAATAATGAACAAGCAAAACATAGGACAAGGCCCTCAAACAATAATATACAATAGCAAGCAACAGAAAGAAAAGTGTATCAGACAACCTTAGTGGTAAATAGTTCCTGCAAAGAAAATGTTGCACATGAAGCAACTGTTAGCATGTTAGAGAGATAAAAAATATGTCAAGGCATGTATGTATCGATGTAAATGATGTACTAGAAAGTATGATTAGTAACTAATGAAACAATATCACCTATGATGTGTAAAAATAATGTAGATGCCCCCAAGATCCTAAGTAGGACTGGTAAGAGGTACAGTGCCAAACATCATGCATCATGTAAGGATCTGTAAGAAATATTCATTCACAACTAGAGACCAAGTGAATGTGCATGTGCATATGTTAAAGATAATAACATACTAGATATTTGGCTAACATAGTAAGCAAAGTGCAACATGTAAGTATAAGCAGGAGAGAGTAAGTGCTACTAAGTAATGCAATATGCAACGTATGTGATGGCATGGAATGAAATGCAATGTGTAAATGTGATAGGAGTAACATTCCCCCCAACAAATGTGTATGAGTATGAGATGATGTTCATTTATAAAAGACCCCTCAACAATCAAGAATGGACCATATAACAAGAGCATGTTATCAGGAAATGGTTTGAAAATATGCGCTAGAAGTATAGATCATGTAGCATAGAGTGTAAAAGGTGAATATGGCGAGGTTCATTTCATACGTATACCCTCAACAGTTGAGTATAAACCATGGAACTAGAGTGCGTCATACGGTAATGAAGATACAAGGTGTGTATCAAAGTGCGTAAGAGTAATGTGAAAAATTAAGTCTGAAGCACGGAACATGATAAGAGAGATTGTAGAAAACTTATGATGTCAGGAGGGGGGAGAAAGCTTGATGCCATTTGCTGAATATTTGTGATTATTTTGGCATCAATATGACTTATTCATCAAATTTATATGTCTCCAATTAAATGGTGAGGTTGAGTCTAGAAATAAAAATTTAATCAGAATAGTCAGAAGGAATCTTGAACTAAATAAGAAGTGGGAAGAGAAACTAAGGCTTTCCATTTGGGTTGATAGAACCACTCCCAAAAAGGTGACGTGTAGAAGTCCTTTTGAATTAGTATATGATATGCATATTCATTTTCATATCAATCTAGAGCTTCCTACTTTCTAATTTCCCCAAGAGGTAAATTTTGATGAGAGTGACCCATTTGCTAATAGAATAAATAAACTTTATCCATTTATATGAAATTAGAAGGAAAACTCATGAAAATTGTTTAATATTTTAAAAATAACATGAAAAGAGTGTTTAATAAGAAATATTTTGATAGATATTTTGAGGTAAATGATTCAGTGATGCTCTGAGACAGTAGACATGAAGATAAATATAAACATGGAAATTTTGACCCATTCTGGATAGGGCCTTATGTTATTGATATCTGCATTAGGGAAAACACATTTTTATGATAGATCTAAATGGAGAGGTTTTAGTCTTTATTTTTTAATGACAGGAATTTGAAACCTTTTTTTTAGTTGAGTGAAGGCAATGAAGTTCCTTTGTATAGTGTAAAGTGTGTGCTCTCCTTTTTAGCCTCTATATACATATGTTGTTTCTTTGGGTGTCTGTTGTCTTGTTTGTGTGATTTATCATCAACCATCGATTCTTGGAGTGTTCTTTTCATTCAAAAGTATGTTCAAATTTGTAACAAATTTCTTGTATTTTTTTGAAACATACTTGAACATATTTGTTACATATTTGAATAGTGTTATCATTTGTAGAGGTCATAATTTGTGAAGAATTTGGATATGTTTATGGATAAGGCATTGGCCTTCTTCTTCCATGAGTTTTTATGGAATTTCTAGGTTACCCACATGGGTACCTATCCCACATAGAAAGATAATGTTTGCACCAAATTTTTCTCATTATAATTTTGGGAGCCTTATGACTACAATCAGGGAGTTCAAGGATTTGAAATGATACGTTATAATCATTTTTAACTCTCTAAGTAATCTAGAATTTTCCATAAGGCTTACACATGATAGTTATATGTCTTTACGGGATACTCCAAATAGCTTAGCCATTTTTTTATGTTTTTCGGGTCTTGAAACAAGTAGTTGACGATTAACTTGTTAACACCTTTTAATAAAGAGATTGTCAAATGTAATTTGTGAGGTTGTTCTATGCGTAAAAGTTGTCAACTCACTGATCTTGGACAAATATCCATAGAAATATATATCTTCCGTTGGTTCTGGGAAAAGGTTTATGGAAAAATAAAACGTCCTAAGTCTTCGTGTAAAGAAAATCAATTGATGTTTGCCATATGTCGGTAATTGGAAACATAAAGGGGTTAGACAGCTTATTGGGAGAAAGACACCAATATAATCCACATGGAGGAGATATGTGATGGAATAAAGGAAAACTATACAAGTTGGAGTAGTAATTCTCTATCTAGATATTTCAAGGCTATCTTGAAAAATTGGTTGTCCTAATTGTATCATTATGTTTTCCAATTTTTATGAGCAAATGAATGGTGATAACTTTTCTCTGTTCAAAGAGCAAATGAATGGTGATAAGTTTTTTTGGTTCAAAAAGAAAATATTGTATGATGTTGAGAAATTATTGTGGTTTTTATTAAAAGGTTTTGCATGTGAAAATTATTTTTTGGGGATGAAGCATTGTTTATGTTGTGTAAAGATCTATGGATGCTAAATTATAAAATCCTTACAGGTCTTCATTTCTTTGTATCTTTTGAATAATGAATGGAATATGTAGGACCATTTTTCTTTTTTTCTGAATATGTGGTGGAATGTACAAATTTTTTGTAGATTGTTGTCTTCTATTGGTTATCATTAGTTTCTTGGCCTAAATTTTGATGACTCCTTGCCCAATGGATTTAGTCCCTAATCATAATTCATCTAATCACTTTCTTTTGTTAGTATTAACATTCAACTCCACATTTTATTGAGATGTCATTTTGTATTTGTGAATTCCTAATGTTTCAACCATTATAAATGTGGATTCATGTCTATAATATTTCCTTTGAAACATTTTTTTTCTTTGAGATTAATTATCTTATAGATTATGGATATATTTTCTATTATCATTTGTTTGAATGCAACCTTTTCCTGTTCTTAGAGAGCTTTATGAATATACTGCTAGTGATAGTGAATTGGATGCGAATTCATAGTGGTTAGGATGCCTAGCTGGGTTTTCTAGAATATATTTGTCTAATCTATATTATTTGACATCATTTAGGTTTCTCCAGGCCCTTTCCCTTATGTATCACATAGCTTAAAGAGTAGGAGGTTAACCACCTTCCCATTGTTGGTTTTAAGTCTACCATTCCATGTGAAGAAGATCCTTGCTAAATGACATGTCTTACTACCTTCACCCCTTTCAACCTTGGTATAGATTTGGGGTCCAAAAAAACCAAAGAATGGGAGAATGTAAGAGATGCGTATATGACCTAATTCAAGAGAAAAAGGCTCGTAGCATGGAAACGAGAATGAAAGGCCATAATGATTGTTAGGAGGTTAGTGTTCCATTACTTTTTCCTTGTCCTTATGTTCATTCACCTTACAAGAGCATGAAATGTAATATGAGAAATATCACAATCATAATATCAAACATGAGGTAAAAAATGAATTAGTTTATGTGAAAGGGGTGTGTTGAAGAAAGGAAAAATGTTGATCAACATGAAGTCTTTGACGGTCCTAAGTATTGTGGAAACCCAACTATAGATCGATTCTCAAAATAAACTAATAAAGAAGGCATGGCACAGGGAATCAAAGGAAAGGTCAAAATTGAAAATGACTTAGAATAAGCGTAAAATAATTCATGACAACAAGGATAACGGTACACTTGAGGAGATATTCACCTCTAGCCAAAATCTTACATGAAAGTTTAAATAAAAACATGCAAAATTCAGTTTCCCTATCACATGGGAATCCTTTGTCTAACATGTTTCTATGAAGTAGTTAACATAAGGATCCTATTTTATTGAACTTATCAATGGGTGTTTTGAATCATTTTCATCTTTCCCTATGTGGATAACATTCAAAGTAGAACAAGTATTGAAATTATGTTTTTTATTTTCATTTGTTATGTGAAAAATATTGTGGTTTCTTCTTACTTCCCATGTTTGTATGTGTCTTTTTCTAGTTTCATTATGTATCCCATAATCTTGGTGTCTTCCTTGTCTTCCATTTATGGGTCTCCTATTTTCTTATCCTCTACAACTCAAGTTGTGTAAAGGATCAATGTAATGTATATTTTAATAAATTCATAGCCTAATGGATCATAAAGAACTAGACTAGACCAAGATATTTTGGATTTCAATCATATCTTGTTTATCTTCCCTTCAAGATCAATATCCATCTTAATTTGTGTCCCCAATCTAAAGAAATATTTAGACCCCCAAAATTATCTAACCCATTATTAACATTTTAGAGTAAAAATGGTCATTTTCATCATGAGGTAAATTACATTGTCACCCCGTCTCATCTATTCATCTATAACACACCTCGTACCATCAAATTTTCATCTCCACTTGCATTAAGCTCCCTAATTTTGAGCCCATAAATGTAGTCAGTGTTCTAATGTGTTCATGTGTGTGAGCCATATCTTCACACTACCCCACATGTAGGGTTTGCACCCTTCCTCTCAATCACTATGAGCACTTCCCTCCAACTTTTTTCCTATCCCATAATCCATTTGTTTCTTCCTACCATATATCTTACACGCATGTTCCTATCTACTAGTGCAAGTCTATTCTTATGTGCATCACAACCCATACACACATTCTTATCTCGATCATGCTCCCTTGTTTACCAACTATTCCCCACTTTTCTGTAAGTTACGCTCCTTTAATTTCGCAGCTCTCTCTTTTCCATGCTCCTTTTCTCCCTCCCATCCACACACAATTTATGTTTTTCACCTAATTCATATACCTTGTAGGTTTCTCCCATGATTTTATTTTCCTCGCCACTTGGTCACAGATTCACCACTATCCATCTCTCCACCATCTAAGGGCCATAATTAAACCTTCCCCGCCGTGTTTTATCATGCTCTTTTCCTCACCCACATTGTCATTTTCCATCTCGTAACTCACTCCTCTTCACACACTATGAAATTTTTTACCCACGTAGGTTTTTATATCCCCTCATGAGCCTTACTACCACCATATTACATTCTTACAAAAACTACTCACCTACTTCTTACAATCCTACGAAGGCCACACCATTGTGGCTTGAACTAAACTTTCTATTACCATGTATCTACACTTTTTCCTCCTACACTCAACCCATATGTACACCTACACATTTATTGCTCATGACTCTCACACACACCCAACCTTTTTTGACCTCACATCCTCCATGCATGCCCACAACTTGCTTGATAACCCACTTGCACCTCCACATGTGCATCAAGTTCATTTTGGTGCTCAAACCAAGAAGAGGTTGGTTGAGTTTGTAACTACTAAAATATAATCATTTGGTGAAAGAGGGAAGTTGAAAGGTCACAAAATGATGGTTACATTATTTTTTATTAATATGAGATGAACCTACGCAATCAAGGACATGTTACAAAATATAATTTGTTACTTATGGAAGGAAATACTTGTAGAGACTTCTAGAGTAGTTTTTTACAAATAATTCTGGGAAAACTTTGTGATTTCTATAATGTTGTAAAAGGAAATTTTGAAACTTCTTGAGACTTTTGGATATTTGAAATAGTGAATACTTTGAGGGATTTTTGGATAGAATTTTTGTTTCCCAAAATTTTGTACAACATCTTATTTGAAAGGAATATAGTATGAAGCTTTGTATTTATCCCCGTAAATAAATGTATAGAATTTTTTTCTAGACTTTGTGTCTTGGTCTCTTTGTCAATAACAAGTATTATTATGTCATATGTTTGTCTTTTACTTATTCCTTTCATGTATGTAAGATTCTAATTGGAGATGTTTCTTATTTCAAAATATTTCCTAGCAGAGTCGAATAGGAACTTCATTTACTTATTCAAAATGTAAATTTCCTCTCTCTCTCTCTCTATCTCTCATTCTTTCATTTCTTCCTTCTCGCTCTATATATTATATTACTTTTTCCAAGAGTAAAATCCCACCCCCGTGAGTTAGTCATTTTAAATATTGCTCAGATTATTTCTTGTTTTATTTTTTGTTTAAATAAATGACACCTCCTCTCATAATAGAGTAGGGAATGTGTCCCATGCACCATTATCAAAGTACCATATTTATTTTATGAAATAATATTGTCCAACATAGCATAAGACATATAATCACTTATTGGTTCATTAGATCATTGTTGCATTTTAGCCATTTGAGCATATGAAACCTTATCACCAATGTTGATAGAGAAGTTTACAATAATTTATTTGCCTATGGATTTAAAGGCCTCAAAAAAGTGAATAGGTAGGTCATATAACCATTTATAAGCACAATCCTTAGGCATTATAAGGAAAATATTAGTGAGAAGTTAATCATTATAAGTATAATCTAAGAAAACAACATGAAATGAGTGGATTTGATTGGGATCACCTTTACCCTCATAGATAGAGTTGCTTGGGATCACATTTACACTTATAGATAAGAAGCTCAGGGGACACAACCTTAGGGGTAGAGCACAAGATGCTACCTCAGGAGTAAGTGGATTATGTAATAATTGAGTAGATTCCATGATATTAGAGGCTCTAAACACACCCCATTTATAATTGTAACACCTTAGAATTAAAATAATGAATGAGATGTTTAAGGGAACATGTAGTAGAGGTTGAACACAAGGGTCCATGGGTATTGCATAAGAGATGTATTTGAATAGTAGTAAAAGTATGGAAAGACATCTTAACATGCTCAAAGAGGATGGTGCATTACCCCATATTACAAATGTATATAGGCACAATAGATGTGGCATTAGTACATGCATAAATAGAAGATGAAGAAATAGTAGAATTTGGCATATCAGATACACTACTTTTAGATGCAACCAATAAAGTATTCTCATTCCTAGCTATATAGAGAAGTGCATCAATATGTTGAGGAATATTCCTTATTAAAATATAATTTTTTGTTCATCAACATCAATAAAGGTGTTAGTATAAGGATTTAAATGATCATGGGAAACTTCCTCTATTTAGTAGAGGTGTCATTAACAATACTAGAAAATAGAAATGATAAAGGCTTCTTGAAAGAGAAACAATGGGGAGTAGCCCTAAATAAAATAAGGTGTTGTGAAAAATGCCTAGTTGGGAAGAGGGTGACATAAGCCAAATAGGTTAAAGGTTTGGTCATCAAGTTGGTTCACTAAATGATTATACCTAGAAAATAAATAAGTTTGGGAGAATAAAGATAAGATGGATATATTTTTTACTTATTTAAATTTTAGATTAGGACTAGATACAAGATGTATTATTTAGATAAATGATTAATTATTAAAATTATAATTGAACACACACACGTGCTTGCACACACACATGTGTAGAGAGAGAGAGAGAGAGAGAGAGAGAGAGAGAGAGAGAGATAAGAAGATGAGTGCAATTAGCTACTTAACTAGTCTAAACACTGATCTAGGTCTAACAGAGGGATAAAATGGATTGAAATATATTATATATGCTTCATCTTTGATTTTGTACATTTGTTATACATTGGAACAAAACTGTTATTTTTGTACCAAACCATTTGGCATTTTGGTCTTGTTGGAGAATTTGGTCTAGGAGGCAAATTGAACTATACAACTTATTGCACTTCTATGAATTACTAAAATATGCTTTTTGTGAAATATTAGGTCTTGACAATGTGTGAAACCCTTTAAACCATTTTATTTGACCCAAAACCCTAACCTAGGGCAAAAATCCTACAAAAAGTTTAACTTGTTTGAGTAGAAGTGTTATTCCTACACTGCCTATATTGGCACTAAAAAACACACATAGTTCTCAACTTAGATTCATGACATAATATTGTATTGATGCAACTATATGCTTGATAATTTGAACCCTTGATAATGCTTTCTATTGACTTGCCTTTCTTTTTCTCGACTTTGTGGATTGTGATTTGGGAAGCTTGACTCTTGAACTTGGTTTGGAGTGTTGAAGACATGTGTGGGGCTTGCTCTTAATGTTTACTGCTTCTTTAGGGAAATTTAGGAGAGCTTTGTGTTCTTTTTTATTTATATTGTGCAAGGTAAGTGTGAATATTGTCAAGTGAGTAAATGAGTGTATCATACTTGATTTTATAGGTTTTCATGTATATCATTTCCCATCAAGGCCAACCCATAATGAAATTAATGACTCACAAAATATTCCCAACTTGAGAAATCAATCGTTGGTTAGTCCTAAACAAAACCATTATTTTGGACCAATTGTCTTGTCTAAGACGGAAGTGTGACACTATAATTAAGTTATGTAGTGAGAGAGAGAGAGAGAGAGAGTAATTTCTAGATAAATCAATTAGAAAATGTACTCAATATAGTAAAACATAAGAAGATGAGTGCATTTAGCTATTTAACTAGTCTAAACACTAATCTAGGTCTAATAGAGGGATAAAATGGATAGAAATATATTATAGATGCTTCATCTTTGATTATGTACATTTGTTATACATTGGAATGAAAACTGTTATTTTCATACCAAACCATTTGGCATTTTGGTCTTGTTGGAGAATTTGGTCTAGGAGGAAAATTGGACTATACAACTTATTGCACTTCTATGAATTACTAAAATATTCTTTTTATGAAATATTAGGTCTTGACAACGTGTGAAACCCTTTGAACCATTTTATTTGACCCAAAACCCTAACCCGGGGCAAAAATCCTATAAAAAGGTTAACTTGTTTGGGTAGAAGTGTTATTCATACACTGCCTATATTGGCACTACAAACCACACATAGTTCTCAACTTAGAGTCATGACATAATAGTGTATTGATGCAACTATATGGTTGATAATTTGAACCCTTGATAATGCTTTCTATTGACTTGCCTTGCTTTTTCTCAACTTTGTGGCTTGTGATTTGGGAAGCTTGACTCTTGAACCTGGTTTGGAGTTTTGAAGATATGTGTGGGGCTTCCTCTTAATGTTTACTACTTCTTTAGGGAAATTTTGGAGAGCTTTGTGTTCCTTTTGATTTATATTGTGCAAGGTAAGTGTGAAAATTGTCAAGTGAGTAAATGAGTGTATCATACTTACATTTATAGGGTTTCATGGATATCATTTCACATCAAGGCTAATCCATAATGAAATTACATACCCATAAAGGATTCCCAAATTGAGAAATTAATTGTTGGTTAGTCCTAGACAAAACCGTTTTTTGGACTAATTGTCTTGTCCAAGATAGAAGTGTGACATTGTAATTAAGGTATGTAATGATAATTATGAGTAATGGACTACTTGTGACTCATGTGAACATTTCTATAAGTGGTTGAGTAGTGTATAAAGGATTCCCAAATTGAGAAATTAATTGTTGGTTAGTCCTAGATGAAACCGTTTTTTGGACTAATTGTCTTGTCCAAGATAGAAGTGTGACATTGTAATTAAGGTATGTACTGATAATTATGAGTAATGGACTACTTGTGACTCGTGTGAACATTTCTATAAGTGGTTGAGTAGTGTAATGAGAATAGAAAATATTGTAATAAGGAAAAGGATAAACTACGATATAACAATTAAGCTCAGAATATTGGACTAAGCTCCATTCTTGCTCACCTTATATTTATTATTTAGCTACAAACAATCTGTATAACACTCGCATCATATCAACTCATGGTTAGACATCTTCATGTTGGCAAAAAAACCTTTTCCTTCTCACTTGCTTTGGGTACGTAACACAGTAACCATCATCGGTTAGGGGGAACCAGCATCGGTCACCTAGGACCGGCATCGGTCAGGCAAGGAGGAATTGACATCGGTTAGGGCTAACTGACATCGGTTACCTGTGCGAGGATGTTTTAATTAACTCTCAGGAATTAGATCTATTTTTAGCATTAAAGTATATCTATTGATTGTAATTACATGGCTAAGTGCCCTAAGTCTATAAATGACTATATAAGCATGAAAGCTAGGGTTTAGAAGTAAGTATTAACAAGAATTAAGAAGAACTTGCAAAAGTTGGTGAGAGAGAGAATTCTTGGTGATGAAGCAAAAATCTTGAGAGAAAGAAAGTATTGTACATCTGAGAGGTGTGGAAGATTGTAAATCTTCAATTGTATATCTTGTCAAAGCTTTGGATAATAGATTGGCTTGTTTCTTGGTGGACGTAGCCCACACTGGGTGAACCACATTAAATTTGGTGTTGATTTATATCTCTTGTTTTGTATATTTCTTCTGGTAGAATATCCACTTTTATTTGCATGTATGCTTAGATCTGATATATTATCTGTACAACCGGTGTGCTAACCCCAACAACTGGTATCAGATATTTGTTTGAGGGTTTTATGCATTGACATATTTACTCACAGAGGGTTTTTTGATTGAGTGGGAGCTACAACAATGGCAGAAGAAAACAAATACAAGGTAGAGAAGTTTGATGGCCAAAATTATCAATTATGGAAGATGCAGATTGAGGATTATCTGTATCAAAGAGATTTGTATTTACCATTGGATGAGAAGTCTAGACCTACGAAGATGACTGATGAAGAATGGAATATTCTTGACAGAAAGGCTTTGGGATCTATAAGATTGAGCCTGGCAGCATCCGTGGCTTCCAATATTACAGAAGTGACTTCTATGGTAGGGTTAATGAAATCTCTTGCTAATTTATATGAAAAACCTAGTGCTTCAAATAAAGTTTATTTGATGAAGAAACTATTTAGTTCTAAGATGCATGAAGGTGGATCTGCATCTAGTCATTTGAATGATTTCAGATCTATTGTAAATCAGTTAAAATCGGTTGATATACCATTTGATGATGAAGTGAAAACACTTTTATTCTTATGTTCTTTTCCTAATAGTTGGGATAACTTGGTAATGGTTGTTAGTAATACAACATCTGCTAATAATATTTTGAAGTTTGATGATGTGGTTAGTATAATCTTGAATGAAGAAATTCGTAGGAAGAGTACAGAGGAATCATCATCTGGGAATGCTTTGAATGTAGAAAGCAGGGGCAGGCAGAAGGAGAGATCCAAGAGTAAGAGTAATGGGAAATCAAAGTCAAGGGATAACAGATCTAAATCCAGAAGTAAGGGAATTACTTGTTGGAAATGTGGAAAGAAAGGACATGCAAAGAAAGATTGTTGGTCAAAGGATAAAGAGAACCAACAACCAGACAAAGGTAAAGAAGCAAATCTTGCTGCATCAGAGGTAATGCAAGATGCTCTTATTCTTTCTTTAGATAATAGAATTGAATCATGGGTTTTAGATTCAGGAGCTTCTTTCCATGCAACCCCTAATAAGGGTTATTTCAGAAATTATGTCCAGGGAAATTTTGGGCATGTTTATTTGGGTGATGATGAACCTTGCAGTATTACTGGTAAAGGGGAAGTTCATCTAAAATTATAGAATGGAAATACATGGGTATTGAAAGATGTGAGGCATGTGCCAAGCCTCAGGAGGAATCTTATTTCTGCAGGGAAACTAGGTGAATCTGGTTGCATGGTTACTTTTACAAGAGACTCTTGGAAAGTCACCAAGGGTGCTTTTGTTGTGGCAAGAGGTAAGAAGGTAGGAACATTATATTTATCTACCTGTGTTACTGATTCCTTTTCTACATTATCTACTTCAGATTCAGATGCATGCATGTGGCATAACTGGTTGGGCCATATGAGTCAAAAAGGAATGCAGATCTTAAAGGCTAAGGGTAAGTTATCATATTTGAAAGATTTAGATCTTGATTTCTGTGAGCATTGTGTCTTTGGAAAGCAAAAGAGAGTGAGATTTCTCAAAGTTGGGGCAACTAAGAAGGAGCAAAAATTGGAGCTTGTACACTCAGATGTGTGGGGACCAGTTCAGGTAGCTTCTCATGGAGGATCCCAGTATTATGTTACTTTCATTGATGATGCTACAAGAAAGGTATGGGTTTATTGTATTAAACGTAAATATGATGTTTTTGAGACTTTTAAAATATGGAAAGCCCTTGTTGAGAATGAATCAAATTCTAAGTTAAAGTGTCTTAGATCTGACAATGGTGGTGAATATTGTAGCAAGGCTTTCAATGATTATTGTTCAGTGAATGGGATACGTAGAGAAAGAATGGTTCCAAGAACACCACAGGAGAATGGTGTTGCAGAAAGAATGAACAGGACAATCATGGAATGTGCTAGAAGTATGAGGATATATTCTGGATTGCCCTTACAGTTTTGGGCAGAAGCAGTTGATACAAGTGGTTTATTTGATTAACGTGGGCCTTCAAGTTCACTAGATGGAGGAATACCAGAGGAAGCTTGGACCAGAAAAGAGGTAGATCTTTCTTTTCTTAAATTTTTTGGTTCAGAAGCTTTTGTGCATGTTGATAAGGAAAATAGGAAAAAGTTGGATGCAAAATCCAAGAGATGCACTTTCATTGGTTATGGATCTGGTGATTTCAGATTCATTTTTGGGATTTAGAGAATTCTAAAATTATTAGGAGTCGTGATGTTGAATGGAATGAAAAGAGAATGTACAGGGATCAAATTTTGGTACCCAAGGATGAACCAGTTGAGAAGTTTGTGAATGAAAATGAACTCTCAGATTTAAAAGTATTACCGACAGGGTTACACAGTAACTGGTGTCAGTTGACCCCTGACCGACATCGGTCAGCAGAACCGGTATCAGTTACAGAAGATCCAAACCGACATCGGTTAGCAGAACTGACGTCAGTTATAGGTGACCGGTGTCGGTCACTGACAGATTTGGATACAAATGTCCAGGAGGTCTAGATTGAGCCTCTGGTACCCCAAACTCCTGTGAGAAGGTCACAAAGGGTAAGTAAACCTCCAGAAATATTTACACCTTCTCTATTTTATTTATTATTGACTGATAATGGTGAACCAGAGAGTTTTGAAGAAGCAATGCAGGATAAGACCCACATCCAGTGGGAGCATGGACATGGATGAGGAGATGGACTCCTTGGAACAGAACCAGACTTGGGATTTGGTTAAGTTGCCAACAGGTAAGAGGACATTGCAGAACAAGTGGGTTTACAGGATTAAGGAAGAAGAGGGTGGACAGAAAAGGTACAAGGCAAGGCTTGTAGTAAAGGGATTTACACAGAAAGTAGGTATTGACTTTGGTGAAATATTTTCTCCTGTTGTTAAGATGACTTCTATTCGTATTGTATTGAGTTTAGTTGCAGTAGAGGATTTGCATTTAGAGCAACTAGATGTGAAGATGGATTTCCTTCATGGTGATTTGGATGAAGATATTTATATGCAACAGTTGCTTGTGTATGAAATCAAGGGTACGGAGAAATTAGTGTGCAGGTTGAAAAAGAGCCTATATGGGCTCAAGCAAGCTCCAAGGCAATGGTACATGAGGTTTGATAGTTTTATGCATGAGCATGGTTACTTGAGATGTGAATCTGACCATTGTGTTTATTTCAAGAAGCTTGAAAATGGGAGCTATATTATTTTGTTACTGTATGTGGATGATATGCTTATTGCAGGATCTAGTATGCAGGACATTGGTGAGCTTAAGGAAGAGCTAGTTCACACATTTGTTATGAAGGATTTAGGAGCTGCAAAAAGAATCCTTGGCATGCAAATACATAGAGACAGGAAAAACAAGAAATTGTATATCTACAAGGTGTTAGAAAGGTTCAACATGCAGAATGCAAAACCTGTTAGTACACCTATGGCTGGACACTTCAAATTGAGCAAAGATCAGTGTCCATCATCACAAGAGGAGGTCAAATACATGACACGAGTGCCATATGCTTCAGCAGTTGGGAGTCTCATGTATGCTATGGTTTGTACCAGACCAGACATTGCACAGGCAGTGGGAGTTGGTGAGTAGATATATGGCCAATCTAGGTAAAGAGCATTGGAAATCAGTCCAATGGATACTCAGGTATTTGAAAGGGACATCTAGCATGCAGTTATGCTATGGAGGTTCAGATATTTCATTATGTGGCTATGTTGATTTGGATATGGCTGGAGATCTGGATGGTAGGAGGAGCACTACTGGATATATTTTCATAGTAGGTGGGATGACAGTTAGCTGGATTTCAAGATTGCAGAAGGTTGTGGCTTTGTCTACTACAGAGGTAGAGTATGTTGCAGCTACAGAGGCTAGCAAGGAGATGATATGGATGAGTAGGTTCATGGAAGAGTTGGGAAAGGAGCAAGGTGATTGTAAACTGTTCAGTGACAGTCAGAGTGTAATTCATTTGGCAAAGAACTCAGTGTTTCATTTGAGAATGAAACACATTCAGTTGAGGTATCACTTCATACGACAGGTATTGGAGGATGGACAGTTGAATCTGGAAAATATTCATATGAGCAAGAACCCTACAGATATGCTAACAAAGCCATTAGCAAAGGAGAAGTTGGAGCTACACTCCACTTCTGTTGGTCTTCGAGTTTGAGACTTGAAGAGGAAGAAACAAAGCTAAGGAAGGATCCAAGAATGATGTTGTACAGGTATGGTGCAGTAATTAATCTCCAAGTGGGAGATTGTTGAGTTGTGGAGCTCAATTACTTCAGATTAGCATGCAATGTAAAACTTGCTAGAAAACACAGTAACTGTCATCGGTTAGGAGGGACTGACATCGGTCACCTAGGACCGACATCGGTCAGGAAAGGAGGAACCGACATCGGTTAGGGCTAACCGACATCGGTTACCTGTGCGAGGATGTTTTAATTAACTCTCGGGAATTAGATCTATTTTTAGCATTAAAGTATATCTATTGATTGTAATTGCATGGCTAAGTGCCCTAAGTCTATAAATGACTATATAAGCATGAAAGCTAGGGTTTAGAAGTAAGTATTAACAATAATTAAGAAGAACTTGCAAAAGTTGGTGAGAGAGAGAATTCTTGGTGATGAAGCAAAATCTTGAGAGAAAGAAAGTACTGTACATCTGAGAGGTGTGGAAGATTGTAAATATTCAATTGTATATCTTGTCAAAGCTTTGGATAATAGATTGACTTGTTTCTTGGTGGACGTAGCCCACACTGGGTGAACCATGTTAAATCTGGTGTTGATTTATATCTCTTATTTTGTATATTTCTTCTGGTAGAATATCCACTTTTATTTGCATGTATGCTTAGATCTTATATATTGTCACACTCATAACATTTTATTTCCATATTTTCTCCCATATTGAAGGGTAGTTTTTTGGTTTCCCCATTCATACCCTCTTTTTTCATTATGTACCTATACTTTTTCCATGCATGGATGATTAGCTAATCGTAACATTGCATGATTTTCATACTGTAAAGATAATTATGTGATGTCTTTTTCTATCTTCTCTACATCTAGACTTTTAACTTCCCTTCCATTACTTTTCACAATTCCTTGTTGACGCCCTATTAGTTTGTCCACTATAACTTTAACACAATTACTAGTTGTAGTACTTTCATTTTGATTAGTTTAGTACAATGGCTAGCTAAAAGCACTTGTTACACCTAGAATTGTAAGGATTGGGAAGAGTTTAACTAAAGATGATCTCCTGATCATCCCATTAAATAAGTGCAAGACTCACTAAATTGTGTTGCATTCCCTTGTGACATCAAAATTCATTTAGATAGTTGGTAAATAAACTAAACTAATATATATATATATATATATATATATATATATATATATATATATATATATATATATATATATATATATATATATATATAAGGTTAGCCAACTAGAATGTGATTGAGTTTAATTAGGGTCGATACTCTTACGATGTTTCTGTTGACCATATAGAAGAGGAAAACTTTAGTAGTGAACTCAACATATTGGTCATATATAAGAGGAAAATCGTAGAAGTGAATCCAACATCCCATCGCGACATGTCTTTAAGTTAGCATCATAATAAGCCTAGGGAGTTCCCTCATAACTTGAGAACACGAAAGAGCTAAGTAAAACCATTTCTAAATTCTATGTGTCCACTTTGAACATTCCTTGGGCTCACTACAAACATTTCTATGTTCTATGATTAAAGAGGGTTGCCAAGTTCAATCATTGCTTGGCCTCTCTCCATCTCCTCTATTAGAAAACGAGAGGAGAGCACCATTTTTAGAGAAGAGAAGACAAGGACATAAAGCCTTACTAGCTTCTTAGGCGAAGGTCACCTAATTTTGTCAATGTGCTTTAATTGACATGGTGATAGGAATAGCCACTACACCCGGACGAATGGGAAAATAACAAATATTTCAAAAAATAATATAAAACCTAATATTTCTAGGGCAAAGTCATGCCGCATAGTGATACGGTGGAATATAGAGAGGATGATACATAGCATAGGGATAGAATATACAAAGGATAAAAACAAAGGGGGGTGTATTACTATTATGTGTAGATGTGCGTGATGCCCTAATTACGGGGTTGGCGGGAATTCCTAGTCCGTATAATCGGGAAATCAGCATTCACTATGACGGCTCCTGTTTGAAAAACGAGGGCTCACTGCTCTGGATTTAGAATTTTAACGACCTTTGTTACAACGTTAAATAAATAATTCAAACTTTGGGGTGAATAAGTGAGTGGAATTAATTTTAACTGAGCAGGTGTGAGTTGACAGGACGAGAGGCCGTCAGAATGGCGTCACGTCCACGCGGTCGGTGTCTCTGTATGGGCCATTCCTGTTCCCCGTCTCCTTTCTTAATTTCTTATGCCCTCTTCCTCTCCTCTCCCATCCCATCCCATCCCATCCTTATTCCTTCCATTCATTACCTGTAAATTTCCTCTTCATTCACTCTCTGCATTATCCATTACGTAATCAATCTTTCTTCACTCATGGATGATTAGATCTGGATGATTCTGGCCAAATGGCTGTTTAATTGAGTTGAAATTCTGTCAGACTTTACCCCACTTTTTAGTTTGCTGCGTAGTCTGTCGTTCTCCAACACAGATCCCGCTCTGGGTTTGGGTGATGCATGGATTTCAAGTAGGCTCATTGCAATTTGGTTAGTATACAAATTAGTGTGCAAGTTTTCGATGAGTACAGAAGCCGGTGCAACAGTTGAAACGGCACAAGGAGAAGGATCCTCGTCGTCCACTGTGCCGAGCCGGTACGAGTCACAGAAGAGACGGGACTGGAACACATTTGGGCAGTATCTCAAGAACCACAGGCCGCCATTGGCCCTGTCAAAATGCAGCGGCGCTCATGTTCTGGAGTTTCTGAGGTATCTGGATCAGTTTGGGAAAACCAAGGTGCATATCCCGGTGTGCCCCTTCCATGGGCATCCTCAACCTCCTGCGCCATGCCCTTGCCCTCTCAAGCAGGCATGGGGGAGCCTCGATGCCCTTATAGGCCGCCTCCGTGCTGCATACGAGGAGCACGGCGGACAACCCGAGTCTAACCCCTTTGGAGCCCGTGCCGTCAGATTCTATCTCAGGGATGTCCGAGACTTGCAGGCCAAGGCCAGAGGTATTGCTTATGAAAAGAAAAAGCGCAAGCGTCCTCCTCCTCCTCCTCCTGCAGCGGCAACAGCAGCAGTAGCACAGCAAGGACAAAGGCAACAGCAGCAGCAGCAACAATCCATCGGGAATGGAGAGTCTGGCACTAGCAGCACCTCCATCATTATACCCTTGTCTGTTCAGAACTGATCCCTGGTGTGTTTGTCATACCCTTATAAGAGTACTTATATATGCATAAACTAGTGCATTTAGTCAATAAGATTAGGGTTTTACTAGATTGTAATATACGTACGTGTATGTTAATTCCAGAGGGTAGATTGCTAGCTACATAATTAGGGTAGATTGCTTGCTTAATCCATGCTCCAGGTAGATCTGATCCAAGTCGTGATCAACTACTTCTAAATTCTTAGTGCTTTTATGAAATTAGTTAATGTTATATAGTCTTCCAGCTGTAACACAGGCTCCTGTATGTCATAGCCATAGCTTAACTATACGTGATAATCAAGATATTGCTCATGTTTGGTAATCTTCACACTTGTTAGGAAGATGCTGCTCATATTGCTTTTATCAAGTGAGATTTTGATATTGTTTATCTCATATTTCTTAGAAGCATGAACAATTTGAACCACTACTTTTTATTATCAATGTTATTGCTGATGGTAAAGCCCTTCTCTAACAGATTATATCTTAATTTCAATATAAGTTTATAATAAACACTAACAAAGATTAAAGATTCGTATTAAACTATTGAAAAACAATAAATAAAAGCCCAAAACATGCGAATAATTTGCAAGTACTTATACAGAAGAGAACTATCAGTAAAAGATTAAGCAAGATCCCCACTGGCTATGACACTTATCCGCATTACTTGTAAAATATATATATATAAATAAATAAAAGGCCTGGCCAATAGCTTTGTATACTACCTACTGCCATTATATTTAGGCAATAACTCGAAGGATCCCCAATAACCCAAGGTATTTAAGTTTCAGTGAATCCCTTTCATAAGGAACAAGGTAACATATTTTAATTTCCATTGTTATGACTACTGTGATTGTAATCGTAAGTGTTTATGTGCAAGTTAATAGTCACAACTTGATTTTTTATTGATAATTCTTTCAACAAGATAATATCCAGATTGTTTGTCTCATATTTGGCCTGTGAAGAATCTTTTCACTAACTAATACGCGTGTTTTATATTATAAAAGACCCGCATATGGAACTAAAGAAAACGCTGGTCCAATTTCCAGCTACAAACGATTCCAATTTCCAACCCATGAACAAGATGTAGACCCTAGGATTAATGATTTATATTTCAAATGAAAATTAAATTGCCGAAAGGAAGTATCTAATGAATTATTGGTTTTTTAATTTATTTTTGGTAATCTGGAAAGATCAACTATTACTCGGTGAATTGGAGCTTCCAAAAATGTAGCTCTAATATAAGGCGAGTACCCTTCACATACTGAATCACAAGATTTGAATCCCAACTTCAACCACAAACCAATTATTAGTTATGATAAGCACAGTAATTTGTGAGCGTAGGCACAGTAATCTGGAGAGATCAATGATTACTCAGCGACTTGAGCTTTGAAAAATGTAGCTCTAATATAAAGTGAGTGCCCCTGACCAACTTTATATGAATCAGTATGCACTGAATCCTCAACACATACTGCGTATAAATGGGGAGATTCGAATCGTTATATGTATGAACTTGTATTTAGATAAAGTAAAGAGAGTAGATCTAAACGAACAGGTTGAAATTTGATACAAACTTCCGTTAAATTTACTGATTTAAACTAATGTGTACAGGTTGAGATGTTGTAAATTCAGACACGAGAGCCTGGGTAACAACAAATTCTGTTCAGCTCTATGATTGAAGTTAGAAAGAAGACCCTCCTGGTGTGATTTCTGTAGTTAAGTAAAATCCGTATATTTTGATGTTTTTAATGGAGTTCATCGAGAATGTATTTTGAAATGGATGTTTGCACATATTTGAAGAGTGAAAGATTCCAGATTAAAAATTCAATTAATCATATCATGAAAAAATCTGCTTCCTACTCTATATGACCATATCGGCCAATCTTGGGCGTTTAAATGACATAGCAAATAGCATGGGGACATTGATCATGATATCTTATAAATGTATTATGCGTATTGTTGAGCTGAGCGTAACTTGCCAGCATGCGGATTTGAACCAGCGACCGCACACTTCCAATTATGTATGCATTGCAGTATCTGCACGCAGAAGAGTCTGCATTCGAATTGTAAACGTACGGGCAAGATAAGCCTTTTGTTGTACTTTCCAATCTATCGACCATGTCACCTGGATTTGGTGTTCAAATTCAGGCTATAAGAGAGCTTCCAGAAAAACGATTCCAGTGCCGCCATTAATCCTCCAAACCCTAACTATAGTTGTGATTTGCAAACTCTCCTGATTAGGTTAAGTGAATTTTCAAATTGCCAGAATGATGACAATGACAACATTAATATTTCTCTGAACTCAATGTAACCCATTCTAAGATTGGAAACGACATGACAGGCACAGTAGGCACAGATTTAGTGGATCCATCGGCACGTGAAGAAATGATTGTGCATTGTGCAGCCATGAATCCTGCATATATGCTGTCACATCACAAGTTAATCTTCAAAGTCTTATCTGACTTTTACTGAATTATTCAAGCTACATGACCGTATCTGTTTCTGTCTCTGGTCGCAATTATATGATGTGACCTTAAAATCTTACTGCCAAATTCTACTTGGCCCTTCGGTAACTGAAGCTCTCCGTGTAATTTTTCCATAGGCTTCCGTCATATGACAGACACAGAGCATTATTGTGTGGGGTGGAAGGCGTTTTCTTCCTATCATGAATACCTACCCAGGTATATGAAAGGTGGTGTTCGGCTAGGGAAAAAATAAATAATTAAGTTAGGGCCTGAGGACAGCATAATAGGCATGGGGGTTAAATTTGACGGCCACCGATGCCCCTCAAACAATTTTTTAGGTGATGGGTATTTTTAAATATTGCCTTTCGTGTTATTTTTACAGTATTAATAAAATATTCTAGATATATTCGATTATTTTTAATAGATTAGTGTACTTTACAAAATATGCAAGTTGCACGGCTATTTAAAATATTTGCGCAAGTATTTTACGGTTAAAATCGTGAAAAACGTCTAAATGGCCATTAAATTTAACCCAGAGCATTCTCCAGAGGTTCTTGAAAATAGCATTTTGTCATATTTGTTACAAGAAAATTAACGCCCTTTTTACCATCTTAATCATTTGGTGTTAGAAATATAGAATGACATATACCTAGCAGTTAAGTTGGGATGCGTACAGAGATGATGATCTGAGGTGAATGTTTGTTTATATGAAACTGCACATCACATCTTGGAAGCTGGAGTGACAGATGAATGATTGTCTGAATAGACAGATAAAGCCTGGCAGTAGGTACACCCTATAAATATTATAACATATAAGTGGCTCATACTTAACGAGTGCATTACAAATTGATACAATATTGACCATTGACTTGCGATATTGAATCTCTCCTGTGTAATATGTACCACAAAGTACATAATAACTGCTTATGTTCAATCGGTATTAATAACACAATTTTGTATTTTCGAAGGGCACTCGCAGAGTCGCAATATTGAAAAATAAAATTTACTATCACTCATAAATTATTTGACAGTTATAAGGGGACGTCAAATTGTTTTTTTTTTATGAAAACTGATTTTATTTTATATTAAATGTAACATGATACATAATAATTTTTCAACAAAAAATGTGCCATATGAGAGCAGGTTCCAAAAATAACAACAAATTAGGGTGAGTCTAGGAGAACAAAAATTTAACCCCTGGTATAGAAATGGAACATATTTTTGTAACTTTTCAAATTGTTTACAAGTACTGTAAAAAATAAATTAAAAGGCAACATTCAACATTCATATATTTTAAATATTTTGTATTGCAGAAGAGCACCCTATTACTTTGTGCTTGTTGGTTATGTCCAATAATTCATATCTGGGAACAATTAACTTGTCAATATAAGTCCACACCAAAACACCAAACCCAGGTGCTTGGTAAGGCACTTACTATTTAAAAAAAAAATGAAGGCCACGATATATAAATTTTGCGAGTATTTCACAGCTAAAAACACGAAAAAAACAGATGCATATAACAGTCAAATTCAAAGGCAGTCTACAGGCAGACTCAAATTTACAATAATGGACCTTATTTCAATTTAAGATTAAATGCCATGGCATTATTCTAGTTATCAAATAAGATTTGCTTTCAGTTTGACAGGAATGACATTCATATGCCTATGTTGTCCATTTCTGCATCTTTTTTTTCCTTTTCAACATGCACTGAGAATGTTGTTCTCGCTTTCTCATCATTTTATCTTATACGGAAGAAATAAAAACAAAAATTGTGAAACAGTTTCTGCATATGAAACTCTCGAACCTTCATCATCTATTACTTATAGTTGCATGCTCTACTCGCTGTGAAAGTTACCAACCATCTTATGGAAAAAAGCTCATTCACAATTCCACTACATTATTGTTCTCGACTTCCCTGTTTGAGTTGAGATCAACCCTTGGAACTTTTCAAAGGAAACCAACGTTCACATTTTGGCATTCCCTTTTAAAATTTGCTTGAATTGAGATACCCATTTCTCCTCTAAGCTGATATAATATTTATCTATCAGGTTATCCCATACTTATCTCTCCTATCAGTCAATGGGAAAATCTTTATGGATAGAGAAAAAATATTGAGTGTAATATTATAATGCTGATGCATTAGATGCGGCAAAAGGAAAAACCAAGTGGCCATGCGCAATAATTTAAAAGTAGGTTTAATGAAAACTTTATGATCACATTGAACTCTAACTAAACAAGTGGAGTTGAAAATGTGAAAGTAATTGAAAAACTAACTTAATAATTTCTTGTTGCGTTAGCTTCACTAGTTATCTACCATGGTTTAAAATTTAAGAAGCACACGGCTTTTCATACAAGGTTCATCTAGGTGTTATGAAAATATTAAGGAACTAATTTTACTATTAATTATTAACATGTTTTCTAGAGAAAAGTTAATTCTAAATATTTTTCAAATTATAAAATCCACATCACAATATTACCTTATTATAACGTCCACATCACAATAATACCTTATGTGATTAAATCATGTGAGGGACCAAAATTTGTTAGCCAACAACCCTAACCCTTTTCCTAATAACATCTATGTGAGTCTTCATTTTCAATTTATTATTGTAACTAAGAGCTAAGTGTCCATTATTTTTAATTTCCCTCCACATAATATTTAAAGTCAATAAATATGAAGGGTTTTGACTTCTATTGTACTTTCACATTTTGTTCTATTGTTCTTTATAAGGCTCCTAGAAAATCTAGTACATCTTAAATAAAGAACCATGGATGTTGCCAACATGAAATTTTTCATCACGAGGATTTACTAAGTATAATTGGGGTATATCGCATTCTTTCATATGATATTAAATGATAACCATAGTTCAAGATATAATTATTAATATTCTTTTATAAATACCCCTTCCAATACAAGTATTCCTATTATAAAATAGCCCTTCTATTATTACTAGATATTGCAAATGCATTTTTTTTGGTGACATTTTTAAAACTCATTTATATCTCTTTCATGTCAAAAGTGTTCTTTGAGTTGTTAAAATGTTTAACGAACATTCAGACGCTTTGACCTTTCTCTATGATGAAGATATCAAATTTAAGCCAAACATCAAACTTTGCGACGGGTCTAGGTTTCACCGATTGGTGATGTGTTAAACATCGAATCATGGGAGTCACAAAGTGTTTTGGCCCTTGCACAAGAAAAAAAAAACTCAACTGATTGTGAGTATATTGAACCCCAACTTTGGACAAGTGTCCACGATCTATGAGTCAAGGGTACGAGAGTTTATTAATGTTTTATATACACCAATCCAATGCTCAAAACCTTGTAGAGTGCATTACATCGATATTTGACAAGTGTCCAATGCTCAAAACCTTGTAGAGTGCATTACATCGATATTTGACAAGTGTCTATCATCAACCTTATGCAATGTTTGACCTTGACACGAGGATCAAAATATCAATACTATGTGGTGCATGGTTTCAACGATGGACGATGCGTGTCTTCTATTGGCATAAGGAAAAACCAAAGAGTTTGTACTTGGAGACCAAGTTATAAAATTTTTAAAGACATGGACACACCAATCTTGGACATGTGTCTTAAGGTCGACCTACAACAAAGTTAAGAGGTCCACGCAAAAATCAATAAAACTCAAAGGCATGTGGTGAATGAATTCATCGATCCTCTTCCTGTGTCTTTGATCGGAGAAAACACAATTACGAAGACTAAAGCTTGGAAAGTCTATAGTGAGTGAAAGCACTGATCTTGGACATGTGTCCAAGATTGGTATGCAGGAAAACAAAGGTCAAAAGTGTTTAATCTTAAGGTTACATGCAATGAACAATAGTGTTGATTGAGGCCACATGTCTCAAATTGGTGGTGAGGTAGAGTTATGGGCAAATAATGTTTTTAAAGCCATGAAGTCAGTAGTTAAGTCGATGGCCTCCACATGTTAGAGATTTGGCTAACTCAAAGTTTCATATTGAATCCGAAAAAAACGTGGAGTTTTACTGGAGCTAAGTCAACTGTTTTTTTAAACGCCTCTCTCCATGTCACCTCCAAGTCACTTGTTCCCTCCTCATGTCTCCCCCTCCCACATACCTAAGCCCCTTTATTTTTCTAAATAACACTATTAAATCTCCTTAACCCCTTGTTACGTGGATGACAAGTGTCTTCCATTGACATAAGGGAGACCAAAGAGTTTGTTTGTGGAGACCAAGTTCTAAAAGTTTTAAAGACGTGATTACATCGATCTTGGAAACATGTCCAAGATTGGTATATAACAAAGTTAAGAGGTCTAGTACACAAATAAAAAAAACTCAAAATGCATGTAGTGAATGACTGCATCGATCCTCTCCATGTGTCATCGATCAAAGTATACATAGTTACAAAGACCAAAGCTTGGAAAGCCTGCAATGAGCGGAAACACTGATCTTGGACATGTGTCCAAGATTGATATGAAGAAAAACAAAGATCAAAAGTTTTGAAGCTTAAGGTATGCAATGAACGATAGTGTTGATTGAGGTCATGTGTCTCAAATTGGTGGCAAGGTAGAATTACGTGAAAATGAAAGTTGTAGGGCCATGTAGTGAGTAGCTAAGCCAATGGTCTCCACATATTAGAGATTGGGATTAAGTCAAAGTTTAAAAGTGTATTGGGATTTTTATTAGAGCTTAGTCAAAAGGTTTTCTTTAACGCCTCTCTCCATGTCACCTCCACCTCACTTGTTCCTTCTCCTCCCACAAATCTTACCCCCTTTATTTTTTTTAGACAACACTATATTAAATCCCCTTTACTCCTTATCACATGCCATTATATTGGCTATATTTAATACAATTAATAAACCCTCGTTATGATTGAATGTGATAGGATAATTTGTACAATGTGAAGCTCTTGTGCGTGTCACATGCTTATTATTCAAATCTTGAATCACAAATAACAATCTCAATCCGTCTTTACAAAACACTTGATAGTATAGTGAAAATACCAAGACTTATTATAATCCATTTTCAAACAGTTGTAATCAATGATATAATTTCCTATGATATCCTTGAGATTCATAAACTCACATCGTACATAGAATAATGCATTTTTTCATCATGTTCTACTTAATATAAACATATTTGTTACGGGTACATAAATGTATCATTGCATAAAATAGTTATAACATGAGTTATAAGAATGTTGCAATAACTACTATTAGTTATGCCAACTCAAGTGAAGGTCGTGCCATCGATTTATTAAGAGAGGGCATAATGAAAATGATTTGCCTTAAAACATAGAGCCATAGGCCCCCTAACACACCATCCATACACCAAGATGTCGCCCCATCCAAGTCTCATGAGGCTATTAGGAACATGAGAGATTTAAACGATAAGAACAAACTTTATAATGCATGCGATAAAAAAAGTTTTGAAACATGAAGTAAATATGAACAATAAATAACAATTTGTTTTTAATTGCTTTAGTAAAAAGATTTAATAAAACCATACAATCAATTTATTGTTGAATATGTGGAGTTTTTTCTCTTTTATTATAGAATTAAAACACAAAAATGATTATGATTTGATTGTCAATGACAATACTAAATGTTAATTCTAGATATTACCAAAATGTTTTTATCATAACACTTTGACATTATGTTTTAAAGGGTTTTGATCAAAACCCCATATTATAACTCCACCTAAATCATGAACCTTGTCATTTTAATTTGCATGATGCCCCATTTCAATTGAAACACACAACAATCGAGGTCCATTGAGATGTCACCCATGTGCCAATGAGTTAGTGTTGATGTATTTAACATATGAAATTGCATTTTTCAAAGCTAGTACATGTTTTTCATCATGTATAAGAATTTAAGAAATTATTTAATTTTTTTTATGTGTTTCTCGCAACAACCAAAAGAAAATTGTAAGAGAATATGTTAAATGCTAGTATGTTTTTTAATTTCTCTCAGTACATAAATAAGCTTTGTAAATTTTATCTTGTTATCGGATTACATATAAAACAAGGTAAACCTACATTGTCCATGAAATTCATAACATACCTTCAAAATCAAATCATCTCAACAATATGTATTATTTCTTGTTATAGACCTCATATGTTAGCATACACTCGTCGGATGCATTCTAGAAATCATGTTTTAGCATATGCTCATAAAATGTTGGAAAACGTTTATGCATTTATCAAATTTGAATTAAATTAGAACATTTTAATAAAATCCAATTTTTCAAAGTCAAGCTTACGACATGTACAATACATGTGAATTCCAATGGGACCACTTATTATGTAGGATTTACTATGGTGGTATTTACAATACTAATTATAAAGACATCTAAGAAAATGCAACTATAAGATTCTTATTTATATCTCTATTAGTAAATTTGAAAACATAAGTGAACACATGACACAAGTGGAACAATATTTGTGAGTAGTTAAAAATGAATATTATATGTTTTGTACATTGTGTATCAAATGAATTATGCTCAAAATTTTACCTTGCATGTGATTCATTGTATCCATGCATGTTTATTTTATTTTATGATAAGGTTACATTATGGACATATAAATTGTCTTTCATAGAAACATTAGTTTTGGCACTCTTTAGTAATAGACGATTGATATATATTTTACTCTTTATCACATTTTCCTCCTTTTTAATAACTTATAAATTATCTTGACCACATTTACGTGGAATCTATACTCACGATCATCTCAAACTATACACGAACACATAAAAATTCTACGCAGACATTATTGATTTATCAAAATCTCCTCTAGATAGTATCGTCTATTGCTATTATCTTCATTTGACAAGATTTTATTGACAAAAGTAACAACTACTTTTCAAATATGAGAACTTTCATTAGGTTGACGTTGCCCTGATTAATGGTTTGATTATGGTGGGAAATTAACAAAGAGTTACCTATATATTCAAATGACCACTTAGGTTATTATCCATCCATACACTTGAGAAACATCATGGAGCTCACTTTGGTAAAGGCATATACACATATCAAGTCTTCAAGAAGTAGCCTTAAGGAATCTATTAAGATAGAATACGAGGTACACAGGGCCAAACATTGCATGGTGTGACATTTAAAGAATCAAAATAAGGATCACTCTAGATTGTGTGCATTAACCTATGAAGTGGGAAACCTACATTCAATATGATCCCTCTTCGAAGAAATCATTAATGTAACACTTACCTGCATTGGAGTAGTGTTGAGGTCAATTTAGCACAATAAGTCATTGAATATATTTTATTGTGCTTCATTGTTTGAGTGCATTGTCAGGGTTTGGACAAAGGAGAAATTGTACGAGGTTTTTCACGTTCGATCACATTGCTTGAGTATCTTAATATAGATTGTAAATGATTAAGAAATAATTATATAAAATTACATATTTGTTAGATGTCCTTGTATATTGTTGTTTTCCCTACTCTCTACCATTTGATGGTACTATTTCCCTCTACGATAATGTTCATAAACAAATTTAAACTCTCTTTTTACACAAAGCTAAAAACCACTTTTACGAGTTGGTTCCAAGTATCTGTGGTCACTCTACAATCCTCCTTCAGGTAGAATCAAGTTGGGTGTTTCCATTGTGTACTATCTAGCTTTATCTCTCTAGAATTATTACATTTGTCCTAGTTTATAAGTTTGATAGTAAAGTATTTTATTTTATATATTTAATAATCATAATTGGGTCATAGTTTGATTCATTGTTTTGTCTTTAGGTGTAAAATAAACAAAATACTTTGGTGAACTCCACAATTGAATTTTCTCTGCTTAGAGTTTGATTTTAGGTTGGTCATATATTTTTTCATATTGCATTTAACCACATCTACTTGGTTTCTATCATTATCCTCAACTTTATTTGTGGTTTCATGTGTAAGGGACTATTTTAAATAATCTAGACTTCTTACTACTCCAATTCCATAGTAAAAAGCATGTTACAAGTAATATTATCTCTAGTCTAGTTTGGGGTGTGTAAGTCTAAATTATTTGAAATGGTCCATTATACATCTATTCAACCTAAGAAGGTTAAGTCCATTAGACCTATTAAATGAAGTGCTATATTGAGTGGTAATATTGTTAATAATATTCAAATTCTATTGACTCCATCTCATTTATTTTTACAAAATACAATGGTGAACCTTAATGGTACACATGCTTCTTTTTCTATGAACACAAATTTAGATAATGTACATAAAAATACAAATGAATGTGTTATTGATGATGTTATCCCTAAACTTGAGAATTCTTGTGACAACTTTATTGGAGACAATATTGAATATTATGGTAGATTAAATCCCAATGAACTTAACAATGTAGATCCAAACTAGGTAGCTACCCTTATTGGGCTTTGTAATGATAAAAACAAATTTTCTATGAACATTAAGAGTATTATGAGTATTCTACTAGAGGCTCACTATTTAAAACTAGCTAAGAAAAATACAATGGAAACACTTAATGAACCTTGATTGATTCATTCGAAAAGGTCACATTCTACATTCCGTGTTCATACTAATTCTCCTATTGGTTACACTCGTATGTATGATATATGGTTTCACAATTAGTGCCCTCATATACAACAGAGAAGTTCATTTGTGCTTCTTAGGCCCACATCTCATGTGACACTTGTTATAATCCATCTTCACATATGGCTACAATTCCTACTTAAGATGTATTTGTACACTGTTGGCTATTCAATCACAACTTTATAGTTTACGAGGATCTAGTATAATGGGTCACATGAAGAGTTATATTCATATATTACATAATCCACTGGCCCTAAAGATCTTTAGTTATCCCCATCCCACATGGTTTTTTGCACCTAATTTCACATAATTTGATGGTGGAGGTAATCCTGAGTAACACCTTAGGGCCTCCTCCTTTATTGCATGTGTATACCATGCTGGTTATGATTAACTATTAACCAAATGTTTCTTAAAGAGAATAAAGGAATATGCCCTAATATGGGTTTTTAATGTTCCTCAAGGCCAATACACTTTCAATCTCGTAGCTGGCAATTTCTTAGCTCACATCTCTATCATTTATTAACATGTCTCTATGCTCAAATTACATAATTTCAACATGTAATTAATGAGCACATTGGTGATTAAGTACTTTGACACAAGACTATCCTTTCACACAAGTAAAACCATGTGACTAATAGTGATTTAAAATCTATTCACCCCCATAATAAAGTCACTATTATTTCAAGATATTCAAACTATTGATGACTCCTATCATACGGCTAAAGACCATGAAGAACAATTTATTACAATAAAATTTGTTAAACTATGGGAACCATGCTCCCACGGCTTCTTGTACCGTATTTCAAACTAAAGAAATCTATAAGGATAAGACTAATGACTTTAATAATGAGATTAAAACCAAGTGAATGACAGAGATTCAAAGATATTTTTTCCCCAAAGCTTTCTTCCACCCATAAAAGAGTCACTCTTATTTCAACATATTCAATCTTTCAACGAATTTCATCATACCATTAAAGATCATGAAGAAAAGTTTATTACTAATAAATAAGTTAAAATATGAGAACAATACTCCTACATCTTCTTGTAACATATTATAAACTAAGGCAATCTTCAAGGATAAGAATAATGATATTAAGAATGATACTAAAACATCAATTAATGCATTTTCACAACCTAATAGGAGGCTCGTCCTTTCTACTCAACAAAGACAATTCACATTTATTGCAACCTCCTCATAAAGAGTTACAACATGGTTACTTGAGTGTGATTTCATTTCCCTTCTAGTCGTTATTTCATTGACTATGGACATATTTAGATGAATTCAAACTTCTAATATCACGAAATTTTTGTTTTATAATTGTCTAAATCCAACTCCAATGTTGCTATTAGTGATTTTTAACTAATGTGATATTTGATGCCAATATCACTATTATTGGTATTAACTTAACTAGTGTTATATTGGATTCCAATATTGCTAAATCATTTGTATTAACTAGTTTGATATTGTAATTCAATATAATTATTAGAGTCTAATTAGTATAAAATCGTATTTCGATAGCTTGCTATCAATAATTTTCACTTTTTAAATTCATATATGAATTTGTAAGTGCATTTATGTTAGTTTTAATTTGAAAAATATCATATAACAACAAAAACTAAACATTAATTTTATATTTGTGGTTTAATAATTATGAATTATAGTTTATTGAGAAACAAATTAAATATTCCACTCACATTGAATAATAATATAATTTTAAGATCTTGGTAGTTCATGTTTCGAAATTATGTTTATTGTCGGTTGAATATTATATTGATTACCCATTTACAAACTAATATTGCCTTCATATTTCCATTAGTATAGAAAATACTTTGTTGAAGTATATAATAATCTTTCATTCATATTAAACAATATTACATTATTAAGGTCGTGTAGTTCCATATGTGAAATAAATGGAAAATAAAGAAATATTTTTTAATTCAAATAAAAAACTAGTACAATATTAAGATCTTAATGCAGTGTCATATTGAGTAGAAAAATAAAAAAATATGAAATTCCAAGGCAAGATGATATCACATATGTTGTCCAATTAAAACACCATTGATTTCTTCTTAAACAATTTTGATACAATTTCTAATCCCGGTTCACTATATTAATATGTGCCCACTATTGAGCCACCACCTTTTAAGCCTAATTCATAACAATGTCCTTTAAAATTAATTAGTTTAAATGAATCCTTCCTCCCTATCCATCCTTACTTGGATATGTAGAGGGGGATTAAGGCCTAGGCAACCTCCTAGGGTGCCAACATTTATGGGGCATTAATTTATTTTATATTATATGAATTTTACGAAGAGTAGATTAATTTATTAGTTCCATATATACTAATAGCAGTTAGTGTTCAACCATACATACCAATTCAATTGACTTCATTCAAAATAATTATAACTTACATAATTGTATCAAGATTATGCTATTTAGGAAGCCTCAAATATTTATGCTAGAGAATTAAATTAACTAGGGGATTTTCGTTGGGATATATATAGGGATTTTAGGTAGTCGTAGGTACAAAATAATTTATTAGGAAGTTTGTCTTAGATGGTAGAAGCATAACATATCAAGTAATACAATATTTGGTCATGGTTATTTATTTTTCTACCATAGATTTTATTTATTTATGGAAGATGTTAGCACTTGTATTGCCTAAGGTGCTCATAAGCCTTAATTCGACCCATGCGGATATGTTCTTTAATGATTGTATCAAAAGCATATGTATGTCATATACCAAAGCTATTACTATTGAATCCTTTATATTTCTCCATGTCCCATTCAAATACATATGTAACCCTCTCCATAAAAATTACTTTCATATGAAAAATGATGGGTCAACTTAGGTGTAATGTTTTGAATGTAATTATATATATTAGGTGAAATTATTTAAACATAGAATTACATACATTTCCTTCTAGTGAGGGTGACCCTTCCAGTTGATCAATCCCCTTTCACAAGTCTAGATTTTTGTATTGATCACCTTCTTCAAATAGAGTAGAAATGATCACCTATTACAAAAATAAGTCAAATGTATTAACTATCATTTTAGAGGTAAATGTTGTATAACTTTTTTTACTTATGTAGAATTTTGTTGCTTATACATTAATAGCCAAGTCAAGCCTTATTCATTTGATATCGAAAGACACAACTTCTGACAAGCTAATATTTTATAAAATGTCACATTTATTATGTGATTACATGGCTCTTTTCCACTTTCTATATCTAAATTTAGAATTAACTACTATTTGAATCATGCTTCGTGTTTTTATGATTTTAATCACATGCACAAATGAGCTACATGTAGACATAGACAAATATTATGTTAAAATAAGTTTATTGTCAGCTTGAACTCTTTAACAACTCTATAATTATCATATGGACTAGTTGTTATTCAACCTTATTTATTCAATAATCCATACTCTATATTTCATTACATTGCATCGAATATCAATATCTATAATCTTAATAATTTATACTTATAAAGATAAAGGGATTAATTATAGTTATTAACCAGCATATACATAATATATTTACAAATTACAACTAAATTTAATAAAAATTATTATTATACAATATTACAATACTAATGTTCATATATCCATATTTATTACATAATTTCATCCATGCAATTCATAGGTTATATATGCATCGTATTTGAACAATAGTCAGGTATCTCCTATGTATTAAGAGTACAAAGGGGGATCATATGTTATAAGTTACTTGGAGACATAAAACAAGGCACTCATCCTTGTAGACCTTAGAATTAGAAATACATTTTCTTTCATTTCTATATTATTTCACATTGCAAGTAAGTGCATGGAGATGGGGGGCCAAAAAGGGGTCTTAAGTTGACGTTTGTTTTTGAAAATGAGAATCCTCAACTTGTATGAATTATTTGTGATGGTGACACTCTAAAGTTGAAGAACCTATAAGAACATGAATTGTAGTATATTGAGTCTAGTTTTTAAACTATTAAGTTTTTTTTTTAAAACAATTAATTATAAGTGGGTCACATGACTAAAATTCAAAGAGGTGCTATTTTTTCAAAAAAAAATAGTAGATAAGTTGTTGTATGCCCCCTCATTTTTTTAGCATTTTTTAGTATACTTTAAAACACTTTGAGATAAAGCTAGATAAGATCTAGTTTGGGACACATGTTTTAGAATAAATTTTTAGTGAGTTTTTTATGTTAGGAAATAAGGGACAAAATATGTAAAACAGTGCCTCACAGAATCGCAATAGTAGAAATTAATATGCAGAAAATATTACACATCTGAAATAAAAGTGCAGAAAAAAATAACACAACACAAAGAGACATTATTTAATGTGGTTCACCCGATTTGGGCTACGTCCACCAAGAATCACTTGCTCAAATTTTATTACAAGCCACCGCTCTCTCAATACAATACCTAGATCTGTTTGGAGCTATGCTCAACAAACTCTACAGAACTCACACCCGAATTCATACACATCTACAATGTTACATTATTTGCTACCATATGCACAAAATCGCATAAGTAGACAATTGCTTAAGCAATTTTACAAAACTGTGGGTATCAAAATCATGGGTTGAAACCGTCCCATAAACCTATGAGTCAAAAATACCGCACATATGGGAAAAACACGTTTCCCGGTATATCGAGCACGTTTGAAGGCCAAATTTTATTTTCTCGGGGGCTGCGTCCTCGAATGCCGACGAGACAACTGTGGAAAGTGTACAACACTCTTAGTGTACAGTCTTCAACACTTTTTCACATGAAAATAGGCTCCACAACCTAACATTTTAAATGTTAAAAGACCATGAAATTTGATTAATAATGGATAGCCGATCATGTGTCTATCCTAACCATCTCAAATAATGTTGAAAGTCATACTTTTTTTGAATGTGTAGAGATTTGGTCCTAGTTTGGGACTACATAATTTTTATTCAGTTTGGATAAATGAAACAATAGATAAATAAATAAATATAAAAATTTACAATTGTAGCAAATATAGACTTAAAAAGTACAATAATTCAACATTGGTATAAACACAAACCTTATTATGGTCAAACAAATATGAAAACCATATATTTAAAGATAAGAGAGTTTTCTCCTCGTCGTAGTTATATTTTTATCAAAGTATTAGAGTTTATAATGGTGGAAGTGTGTTTTCTCCACTTATAGTAAAAAACAAGGATTTAATTGGGTTTGTGCATGTCAAAACCTTAGGTTTGGTATTCTAACCCTAGAACACATTTGCGTGAAAATGTGTACGCATTGTAGTGCGTACATGTTTTTATTTGTAATAATTTGTGAAAGGATTGTAGGGTAAAGGAGAGGGCCAATGGGTATATTTAACAAAATAAATGTTAAGTATAGGTTTATTAGAAACTTATACTTCAGATATTTTTTTTTTAAATATAAGAAATTAGGGCTACTCTACACCTTACAAAATTCCAGTGTCATAGCTCCACGAGTCAAGGTTTATAAGATAGTTTTTCAAAATCCAATATGGTCAATGCTTAGTCATTTTTTAAGGATTTCACCATTGAACCTGTTGTCAAAAAATTCCCCCATACAATTTTGACTTGTTGTCCAAAATTGCCCCCAGACAATTTTGACACGTTGTCCAAAATTTCCCCCATACAATTTTGAAAACTTATCCAAGTTAGGACTTAGGCAATTTTATCTTAGAAAATCCATGGAACACTAAGTTAGTCTTCCACAAAATGTGTAAATGTAGTGTTCTAGGGGTTCTCCTAACCCATTGAACAAAAGAATTGGAGCTCAAGACTTACACAATTCTTTTGATGGAATTAGTGCTTCACAAAATTTGAATTTAGGCATTAGACCTTCATGGAATTAATAAAGTTAATCTTCCGTGGACATAAAAATCAGTCTTTTGTGGGTTAAAGGTAAAGTCAAACCTTTGCAAGGTTTACACGCATGTGAAAATTTTGAAAATTGGCTAAGGACAAGATCTACGGAGCGAAGGAGTGGGAAAGATTAGTGCTTCGACATGAAAAATGTAGTGTTTCCTGGGCTTGAAAATACGAAATTCCACAGAGTTGGTCAATTCCATGAAATAAAGGTTATAGTCCGGTTAGGAGAAGATGTGATGTAAGGAAAAGTTTCACAATAAACCACAAAGAAACGGAAAGTAGGTTTGAATGTGACTAAGGTTGGAAGCCATGGAACAAAAAATATGTGATATGTGGGTTCTCAAAGTATAGTGTCCTATAGACTTTAATTACCACATAACAGAGGGAAATTGTCACAAGGATAAATTCTGCAAGGTGAAGAAATAGAGCACCGTGGCATGTGGATAATGAATATGAATTATGGAGTAAAATTTGCATAAGTTCGAAAGACGTTTTGTAGCTCATAAAAAGAAGTGAACATCATGTGATAGAGGACAATGACGTGGGTGGTATAATGTATTGTAGATTTTATTGTTGTTTTTGGATCTTGGCAGAGGTTGGAGACAAATTTGTGGAACAAGAAATCGAAGGAGAGGCTGCTAATCAAAGAAGAATCATCTAAAATATGTGAGACATAGAAAATTTGTGCCTATTTTAAGCTAGATGATCAACCACCTCAATGACCATAATTTAATGAAGTATAGGTGTCATCCTCCTACACTAAAAATTTGATGGCATGTAATTGGGGAAATTTTTGGCACCTCTTCTCTTCTCCCCTCTTCCTCTCTCTCCTATGTTCAATAAAAAGGCTACTCAACTGATTATAAAACATATCTCTTTTGATTGTAACAACACCATGTCAAAATGGTGGTTGAATTCTAACGAGTTTTAGATCTAACATTTGAGTGTTTGTGGTGTGTCTAACACTTTCTAGTCCTTTGTATTGGTTTGCGCATCTCCCAACAACAATTTAATGAAGATTGTGAATTGTTTTTGCCCTTCTCCTTACATTGTTGTCTTTTTTGCCTCTCATTTCATACATTTTATGTTGTGCATGGATTATACCCATATATTCTTCATTTCTATGTGTTGTTAGTGAGTGGAATGGAAGGGTCGATGCAGGATTGGTTTGTGGCATGTGTACCCCTTTGCTCTTTGTGTTTCCTTATATTCTTCCCCCTTGTGGAGAGTGATCACCCCTTATTTTCTGGTGATATCGCCTCTATTTTAGCTTATTTTTTAATTCTTTCCTCTCTTCCCTTTTCTCTCAACCCTAGTTACTTGGATGTGTTAGACTAGGCTTAACTTAGAGGTAGTTCTAGTTTTAGGTAGGCAGAGGAATCAAACCTTCTCCAGAGGATGATATCAACAGTCAAGTCCCACATTGAGAGATCATCCCATGTTTGACTAAAATTCTAAATCTTGGATTAAAAAAGGGTACAAATTTCAGCGATAACAATTTTGGCACACCTAGTGGGACAATGTCTTATGATCTTTACATCATTTCACCAAGTTTGATGTGTGTTTGGTGATATTATAGCCTTTAGAGGATTAAATTAGTACATCTGACGACTATATTGATAAAAAAACCCATTTTCTAAGTTTTAAACCATTTCCACCATCCTTTAAGTCATTTTGATATTTTCATGCTTTCATGGATCTCTAAGGAGCTTACCGTTTCCCTCATTTCAGTTGTAACATACTCCATTTGTAGTAATGAGATGATATCCTCAAGATAGCCCTAAAAATTTTCCTTTGTTTCATAGAAATGGAAATCTAATCCCTATTTATCACATCTAAGATGAAACCAACCATCGTGCCATCCACAACATCATAGAAGAAAATGTTTGTCTCAAACTTTATTATCTTATCTTTCAAAGGCAAATCACAATATTGGTACTTGAATTTATCCCCACAATCCATTTACACATGGGATTAGTTGGGATAATTGTTGAATAATTAGTTCAAGGAGAATGGAGATACCATATCCCTCATGGAACATATCATCACAATATAATGAGATTTAATGGAGTATATTTCAAACTTCATCATCAGATTCATAAATAATTGGCATATAATTCCTCAAGAATTCAAAACTTGACCAGGTATGGTGTTTTTGTACTATCTGAGAGAGCCCTTGATTCTGTTTTGGCTGTATTAATCCAAAATATGGGAGACAACTCACTTCTTGTGGATTTTGGCATTTCTATGCAAGCTGAGAAGTGTCTCATTCAGGCTTGACAAAGGAAATCATTCCCCATAATTCCCATTCTCCCCTCACCTTGTCAAGTTCTTCAAAACCCTCATGTAATCAAAGAAAATCCTATTGTTCCACTTTAGATCTAGGAAACCTCTCTGTTTCCTAATCCTCCATATGGTGCTTTAAAAACTCATCATGCCCAAAACATCTTCTATACTCTGAAAAATTCCCTCCCATCTCAACCTAAGGAATTGCACATCCCTCAAAAGTATTTTCATAAAGCTTTGAATAGTTATGGTATTTCACAAGCTATCCCAACCCTCTATCTAACGTTCAATAAACCAAGTTATCCTACAATGTTGGTAGAACAATATTTTTGCTTCTTTCATAGAGAGGAGGAATTGTAGGGATCAAAACATGTTTTGGAGGATCATTTTTATGTTTCAAATGGTTAGGTTAGACTTCTTGAGTCTAAACCATCTCTTTATGAGAAGATAATTAATCAAAAACCTCATGCTCATGTCTCATCTCAAACTATTTTCACTAAGTATGATAATCTCACAATATGCGGGGATCGGTGTGTTTCTTATTGGGAGGATGATAATATGAAAAATGTGCAAAAGGGGGTATCTAACATGAAAAAAAATCATACATATTTAAAGGAAGATTAGTTTTGGCTAAGGGAAGAAGATATAGTGTGTCTCAACACTAATGAAATCCGTGGGTCTGAGGAAGAAGGTTTTCAAAGTGAACAATGTTTTATGATTGAATGCAACAATCCTTGTTGCTCTGCATGTTTAGTAATTTCTACACATTTGGAGAATCGTAATGATGCACCAAGAACATCTTCAATTGTTGTAGTTAATCAAATGGAGCTTCATGGAAATGAGGATGAAAAAGAAAATGAGATTCCAAGGGTAGAAACAAAGTTGTTTGTATAAGAAGAAGCAAATTTTTTTTAGATTAGATTGCAAACATCCATCATGAAGAGAAAAGTATCCCTAGTAGCTCCATTTATGGAGTTGAATGTAAGAAAAATGGGAAAATTTAAAGGACCAGTCCATCCAATCATAAAATTTTATGCCCTATTAGGCATCTGTGATCTGTAAACTTCTTGTTAACACAATGAACATGTCATGTCTAAGTGATATTGAATAAATAATCTAGCTAAGTTCATCAAACCAACATATTTATGAAAGAAACATCCATACAATACTGAAAATAGGAAATTGCAAGATAAGGAGATACAATAATTTATCCTGGCGAAACTGGGTGTGGGAAAAACTCTAGTTGGGTAAGCAATTGCTTCCCTTCACTATGCAAAACTCCAAATAATACAAGTTTACTATCATACAATGACCTTCAAGAAAGATTCTAACTCCTTATACTTGTATAACTTGCTTGCAACTCTTAACAAGAACTCAACTCTTCCCATGAATAAAACAAGAACATTCTTAGTTTGTCCTCTTTTCTCACACTCGATTTCACTCAAAAAACTTGTTTAGAATGATTAAATGCATACATAATTATAGTTTCTCTGCCAAAGGATGGATGGAAAGACAAACTGAACCATTTGGAAGCCCAAACATTTACATTTATGAGTTTCCCAAATTCTGGCGTCGTCGGGGATAGGACTTCCAATAAAGATGGATTAGCAGTTGTGTAACTATTGCTCTGTGAAGATCAAAATTTATGTAACCATTGGGGTGGTTGCGTAACTGTAAACCTAGAAACTTCCTAAACAGAACAATAGTGGCCTTCTGATGTCATTTGAAGCTGTCTAGATCACCCTCATCATGATTAGACCATCTCTTTAATAAAGAATATGCTAAGAATTTGGACTGCAAATATCAAATATAGAGAGTACATAGAATTGGGTATTTCAGATCCATTTTTTTTGTCATACCTCCCCAATTTGAGGATTTTAAGTTCCTATAATCTTCAAGGATTGATGAGGTGAGGAAATTTATTCCCCACATCTTCTTTGGAATATCACTTGGCCTTGGTATGCAACTGGCCTTTCAACCCAATCAACCACCTATCCTGTACTCCTCTCTATGTTGTTTTCTAGAGGTGTATTTGCTGCATTTTCTCAATGAATTTCCCAGCTTTGAGGACCTTCAATTCCAATTTTCCATTGTCTTTGCATGGTAATCTCAAAACAAAATCATTTGCACTCCTAGGAAAATAACCAAAACATGTCTCAAAAGCAGTTTTACTGGTAACAATATGTACTACCATGTGATAATGACATTGAATATATGCCAAGTTATTATCCCGAGTGTTAGGATATTTCAAAAACTTGACCAAGGTATGGCTTACCACTCCCGTCAACTCATCTGGTTGTGGATAAAACATGATAGATCTCGTAGTACCCATATTCTCAAATTGATATAGACCAAAAATTACCAATGAACCGTGAGTCCATGTGTGTCATAATAGCATTAGGAAAATCAAAATTAACCCACACATCAACAACCAACAACTGTATTATATTACTAGTATTTTTACAAGAAATGTGAATAGCCATTTTACCAAACCATTCTACCACCATAAAAACATACTCATACCAATGCTTAGAAGTAGGAAAATTGTCCATAAAATCCATGGAAAAACTTACCCATGGCCAGAAAGAAATTGTTACTAGCATACATAACCCCAACTCTCCTTCACTACATGAAAAAAACCCTTGTAAAAGTTAACAATGTCTATCTAAATGTTTGGCCAACAATCATACATGTGTAAATGCTCAACAATCTCTATCATACAAGAGTGACCAACCACCCCTGAAGTGTGTTTTTTATCAAACAAATATTGCAATTGATGTTTCTTTTCATATGAATCCTACATGGAATGATTGTGGAATCTCGATTTTGGAAGTGGACCATCAGGTAACAACTGTATCACATGCTCAATTTTCCTATCCGAGGTTATCCCCATAGGCTCTTCCCTGAACTACTGAACAAACTCCTCCATTTGGTTTTTATATTTGTTAGTATCCATACTATGAGTGGTCTCAGAGATAACTTCCTCAGCTTGTATATCCCTTAGAAGAAGTAAAGAAAATATTCCATTAACATTAAGTTTACAAGATTCATTGGAACTTACCACAGAAATCTTCGAGTCTCCTGAAAAGGTTGAAATGATGTAGATCTTACCATCCTTCACCAAATGGTACTGGTTGACTCTTCTCATAAAGATGACATCTTTGATATACAAATATGGAATTCTAAACACTACACCACACATATTAAGAGAAACAACATCTAAAATAACTTCATCAATGAATTTTTTTTTATCAATACCAAAAGTAATCTTGCATTTCTTGGTAAGCTTGATGTATACACCACTCTTTACCCAACCCAATGAGTATGCAAAGTTAAATGCTTGTAAGTTTCCAACATCAACCTGTCAACTAACTCTTCACTAATCAAATTATCTTGAGAACATGTATCAAAAAGAGCATCCACTTTGGTCTTCTTCAATTGAATTTTATATGAAAGAGATTGGTAAGTTTATTCTCTTGAGCATTTCTACTATTACCCAAACACAACTCTATATGGACAGAAGTACAACAAATAGTCTTATCCACCTTGTCACTGCAAAATACTTCCTCTCCCTAGAGGATAGCCATGGACTTCTTATTTTTCTTATTCTTGAAGGGATGTAATTCTGGGTGGAGCTTCAAATTTTTTTCCTCTGAATGAGTGTCAACATCACAATGACGACAATGAACTTTAGTTCCTTCTTAGAAATGGAAGTAGCATTATTTTTACCTTTCCCTTTTTCCTCCTCCTCTTGCTTGGTGTCACCTTGTTTTTCTGAAGCATGCTGAGAAGTGGATGATCTTTTCTTCTTATCCATCTCTAAATAGTGAGCTTGAGAACAATCCTTGTCTACATTCACCAGATTGGCAAAGAGAATTAGTATTCCCAAGTGGCTTTGGATTCCACCAATGTACTTCATCAGAAGGTCCTGGTTCGCTACATCTTTTCCCATGTGGACATATTTCTTTTGGAACTCACTAGTGTACTCTTTCACATTTTGGTCTTGTTTTTTCTTGAGATACTGCCAATTCATGGACCTCTCTTCCTCATAACAAATGGGATAGAACTTCTTTTTGATTAATTTCTTAAATTTATCCCACTTAGTGATAATATGAATCTTCTTAATAGCCAATTGATGAACATAAATTTCAAACCAAGTTAAAGCATGATAGGTCAATTTTAACCTTGCAAATAAAATATAATGGCTCTCATTGATTTGATGCAAACTGAAATATACCTCAAGTTGATCTAGCCAATGGTATAATATCTCAACATTCATGTCTCCATCATAAGGCTGAATCTCTATCTTTGCATATTCCTTGAACGAAGGAGGTGTAGGGATGACACGAGGCTTATCTTTTTCATACTCACAAGTATCTTATTTATGGGATCCTGACACCTCATTTGGAGCACTAAGTTTCTCCATGAGAAATCCCATGATGTAATCCATTTCCCTATGGACAAGGAAATATTGTCCAATCCTTAGATAGAATTTCCACATTTTCCTCCAACTTGTAGAAACAATCTTCTCCATTCTCATCCACATCTTCTCTATGAGCTATGTCTCAGATTCCTTGCTTCCACTTCTTGGTGAAAATATCTTCTTTAAAAGGAATGAGGATACCTTCACTGGTTTATTTTCCTTTTCGGTTAAGGGGAATCTGACAGCAACTGTCGACACAAGTTAACCACAAAAAAAAAAATGATCTAATGTGCTATCATACCGATATGATTTGTAAACTTCCTCTTAACACAAAGAACATATCATGTCTAAGTGATATTTAATGAAGAATCTAGCTAAGTTCATTAAACTCGCATGTTTATGAAAGAAACATACATACAATACTGAAAAATAGGAAATTGGAAGACAAGGAGACACAATAATTTATCTTGGAGAAACCCGTTGTGGGAAGAACGCCACCTGGGTAAGAAATTACTTCCCTTCACCATGTAAATCTCCAAATAATAATAGTTATTTTTCATACAATGACCTTTAAGAAATATTACAACTCCTTATACTTGTAGAACTTACTTGCAACTCTCAACAAGAACTCAACTCTTCTCATGAACAAAACAATAACATTCTTAACTTCTCCTATTTTCTCACAATTTATTTCACCCAAAAAACTTGTCTAGAATGATCAAATGCACACATATTTATAGTTGATTTTCCCAAGGATGGATGAATAAACACACCAAACCATTTAGAATTCCAAATATTTACAACTGTTAAGTTTCTCGAATTTTGGCATCATCAAGGATAGGACCATCGGTAAAGAAAGACTGGCAATTGCAAAATAACCGGTTCCTATAACTGGAGGCTACACAATCTCCGCTCTGTGAAGAGAAATGATTACGTAACCATCACCTACAAACTTCTCACACAAAACAATAATGTCCTTGTGATGTCATTTGAAGGTGTCTGGATCAGCCTCAACTTGACTAGACTATCTCTTGAATAAAGAATATGCTAAAAATATACACTACAAGTATTAAATATACAAAAAACATAGAATTGGGTATTTTGAATCCATTTTGGGTCAATCTGGCTAGTCTAGAGCCAACAACACAGTTTCCATCAGTCATGTTCACTTCAGAGTAGAGGAAGAGCTTCAAAGCATCAAAATTCAGCCCATGCACCCATCCAAACTAAATGCAAAGCAATTATAAGAGGTGTATTTTAGTTTCCTTGCTGATACTTTGAGAAACAAAAAAGTGTGATCTATTCTTTCACTTCCATCATGTGATTTAATTCAAATACTGATCACCTGGATGCATTTTATAAGAAAGTGAAGCTCAATTTCCTAGCATGTATCATGTTTTTAACTCCTTTTCCCTTTGGTAAGAGTAGAAGTAGTTTAGGTCTGCTTATTGCAAAACAAGTGTGTGTGAAAACTTTACATGTTTCCACTTGGAACATGTATGATTTCCATACTTTGCATATAGTTTTTGTGGGCCTTTTTGGTTGCGTGTTGTCTAGATCTTTCTTTCAGCCGGTATGGGAAAATCAAAAGATTTTGGGGTAATTTTCAAGATTTTTTCAAATCTCCACAAGATCATCTTCAAAGGGGAAGCTTCAAATCAATGCTAAGTTATGAAAATTCAGGGGTGAATTTCAAAAAGGTTAAGATCAGTCTTCAAGGTATATGCTTGTCTCCATGCCCAATGGATGCTTCAAGGATACCAGTCCTCATCATCTAGAAGGTAGATGCCCCCTAGAGGTCATCAAACCATTGTCCAAAATTACACCCCATACAATTTTGAACAACTCATCCAAGTTGGGACTAAGGCATTTTTTGCTAAGAAAATTCATGGAACACTAAGTTAGTCTTTCATGGAATGCATGAATGTAGTGTCAAAAATGCGGGTTCTCCTACACCGTCAACTAAAAGAATTAGAGCTCAAGATTTAGGTATATTTTTTATCATGGAACTAGTGCTTCACGGAAGTTGAAGTTATGCATTTGACCTTCATGGAATTAAGGAATTCAATATTCTATGGACATCAAAATCAATCTTTCGCAGGTCGAAGGAAAATTCAGAGAACCGCAGGGTTTATACGCTCATGAAAAGTTGAAAAATCGGTTAAGGACATGATATGTGGGTAAAGGAGTGGGAAATCTTAGTGTTTCACAACATGAAAAATACCGTGTTGTGTGGGATTAGAAAAATGAAATTCCACGGAGTTGGTCAATTGCATGAAATAAAGGTTATAGTACGCTTATGAGAAGACACGATGCATGGGAAAGTGGCATAATACACCTAAAGGAAAATAAAAGCAGGTTTGATTATGACTAACGTTCGAAGCCACAAAACAAGAATTATGTGCTATGCAGGTTATCCAAGTATTATGTCTTGTTTCGTGTAAGAAAGGGACATTGTCGTAGGGATAAATTCCACAAGGAAAAGATATATAACACTGTGGATTGTGGATAAGGAATATGAAGTGCAAAGTGAAAGCTAAATGAGTTTGAAAGCCGTGATGTAGCTCACAAAAAATAGTGAATGTACCCGGGACACCCCCCACGTACCTAGGTGACATACCCTGTATTGCATACTGTGACCTGTACTTCCAGATCCTGATACAGCCGTCACCTGAAAGATGTGGAATTTAGGCATTAACATTCATTGAGAGACATCGATTTTGCAAAGTGGAGAGAGGCGTTACAGACCAGGAATAATGTGACCTCAAAGATAAATATGCATATGTATAAAATACAAAAATGCTAAACTAAAATCAATGACAAGAGGAATTAAGTGAACTATGGAAATAAATAAATTCTGCATTAAAAATCTGATGGCGTGCAATTGGGCCATTATCTTTGGGCCTATTCTATCCTCCCATAAATCATCTTACATTGCAGAGACTATGCAAAAAAGAAGGGCAGGTAGGGAAATCATAATACAAACATGCACTCGTGTTACATGTAACTAGAGCCATGTAAAAATGGTGCCATTGACTTATCAATATTTGCTTGACCTCTATATGTGTTGCTATGCTGTAGACCAACACCTTTTGAGAGTTTGTACAGTCATGTAAATATTTAGATAGACAATTTGATTTCCGGGAATATTGGGACTCATTTTTGAGACTTCTCAGAAAAGTATGGAAAGTCTTAAAGGAAGTGCTGTTAATGAATAAGATAGTTGTAGCAGTGTAGTGGAATCAATATTATTCTAAGTGATGGGGCTCTAATACTTTTCATTGCATGAAGAATTGAAGGGTCAATCTCCACAAGAAGTCAGCTAGATACTCAAGAGACCAGTCAAGGTATGTACACTTTGTGTTCACCAACAGAAGTCGTCTTCCTATTTCAGGAAAGTGCATCACCCCTTGAAATTTTTTTGGTGCCATCACCTATATTTTAGCTTAGTTTGTTTATGTTATTCTGTCTCCACTTATCTATTAACCCTAGAAACTTGGTGTGCTAGAGTAGGCTTAGATTAGAGGTAGTGTTAGTGCTAGATTAGGTAGGTAGAGGAAGCTTAACTTCTTTTGAGGATGATATCAACAGTTTATAGACACAAAATCACACACTTTGGGTAATTATCTAGTCCTTATTACATACTACTATTCATATGATTCCTAAGTAAGAAAATTACTAATTAACCCATATATTTAGCCACCTTTATTTGCTTTCTATTACATTTTTTGGTCTTGCACCCTTACTTGCTCAGTCTACCTTTTATACTATGGATTTTATCATCCTGGACACCCGAGCCCAGCCAAGATGCTAGTGCCAGGTGCCCTCATCCCCTCTGGGCGCCCCTGACCCCTTTTTAATTTACTCACACTTTTTGGGTTCGTTCTAGTTGTTTGAGCATCTTATCTTCTTGGTAGTCAACCTTAGGGAAAGGGGTTAATTACAAAATTAAAGCAAGGGAATCATATAAATATCAAGTTATGTGATCATAATAATTCAGAACCAAACACTAAGCATTAGCTATCACCACCTAAGGTTGCATCCATCACGCATCTACGAGCTCCATTGCATCAATCGAGTCACCATCACAATGGACATAAGGTTTTGGTTATTCTGCATACACTTCATAGGAGCTCGGAAGTTCATTCTATTCCATGCACACATCTATTATATTCCTTTACATCTAGCTTATTTTCTCGCTATCAAGTACAATGTGCACAAAAAATCCACCTAGGGCACGATTCCACACACACACATAGAACAACATTGGGTTTGAGATGTAGTGCATCACTCAGTTGTAAGTTCACCATTGTGACAGCTGAGGAAAGTCTGACCCCTCATTCTGCATCTTTCTTTTTAAGGGTTTGATGTCTATTTAAAGGTTTTGCAGGTTTCCAGTGACCTCGGTGATCTAGGTGCGAACTCGAAGCAACCAAAGGAGACTAATGTTAGGTTGTGGAGCCTATTTTCATGTGTGAAAGTGTTGAAGACTGTACACTAAGAGTACTGTACACTTTCCACAGTTGTCTCAAGGGTTTGGGTTCTTACAACCCTTGAGAAAAAGATTTTGAGCCTTAAAATGTGCCCGATATATCGGGAAACATGTTTTTCTCATATGGGCGGGATTTTGACCCATAGGTTTATGGGACGGTTTTGGCCCATGGTTTTGATACCCACAATTTTGTAAAACTACTTAAGCAGTTGTCTACTTATATGGTTTTATGCATATGGTAGGATAATGTAACATTGTAGATGTGTTTTGAAATTAGGTGTGAATTCTGTAGATTTTGTCGAGCATAGCTCCAAATAGATCTAGGTATTGTATTGAGAGAGCGGTGGCTTGTAATAAAATCTAAGCAAGTGATTCTTGGTGGATGTATCCCAAATTGGGTGAACCACGTTGAATATTGTCTCTTTGTGTTTTGTTATTTTATTCTACAATTTTATTTGAGATTTGTAATATTTTCTGCATATTAGTTTCTATTGTTGTGATTTTGTGAGGGATTATTCCGCATATTTTATCCCTTATTTCCTAACAAATAATAAAAAACATCTTGCGAGCACTCAAAGGATATTTTCCACATATCTAGGCACCTAGAAACAGGTCTAGGGTGCCCACGGGCACCCCTATCCCTCTCCAGGCATCCTAATCCAACCTATTTCTACATATCTACATTTTTCTAGGTCTCTGTGTGATGCTCCTACTGCTCTATTTACTTGGTCAGCACTTTGGTACACTTCAAAATTAATTGTGAATAATCTAAGTGCCTTCTTCTCCTACTTACAATAAGGTTTTCATAATTTATTACTTAGTTTCTTAGGTGTAATTTATGTACTTAATTGCATATTTATTTTACTGCTACAATAACATCAGATTAGGCATAAAATCCACTTTTAGCTTAATCATTTTGGTGAACCCAATGTGAATCAAACACACAACCTTCCGATGCTAAAAGTGTATTTTATACCTAATTTGATGCCATTGTAGTAGTAAAATAAATATGCAATTAAGTACATAAATTACACCCAAGCAACTAAGCAATAAATTATGAAACCCTAATTACAAGGAGGACAAAAAGGTAATTAGTTGATTCGTAATTAATTATGAAGTGTATTGAAGTGCTGACCAAGTAAACAGAGCAGCATGAGCGTCACATAAAGACCGAAAAAACTACAAATCTAGAGAAATAAGCTGGACTGGGGTTCCTGGAGAGGGACAGGGGCGCCTGTGGGTGCCCTAAGCCTGTTTCTGGGCATGTGGGTCTGCTGAAAGCTCATAAATCCTCCTCTGAATGGTTGCAAGAAGTTTGTTGTTAGTATCCTTTGATTGATTCGTGGTCGCACCAAGATCTCTGGGGTCGCTAGAAACTTGCAATGAAATATGAACCCATAAAAAACCCTTAAATAGACATCAAATCCTAAAAAATAAATATGCAGAATGAGGGATCAGATTGTCCTCAACTATCACAATGGTGAACTTACGACTGAGCATTGCATTACATCTCAGACCCAATGTAGTTTTATGTGTGTGCGTAGAATCGTTCCCTAGGTGGCTCTTGTGTGACTCACATTTGATAGCGAGAAAATAAACTAGATGTACAAAAATGTAATAGGTGCGTGCATGGAATAAAATGAACTTCCCTCCTATAAAGTGTATGCAAAATAACCAAACCTTGTGTCCCTTGTGATGGCGTTATATGGATGCAATGGAGCTCTTATATACCTTGATGGATGCAACCTTAGGTGATGATATCTATTGCTTAGTGCTTGGTTCTTTATTATGATCACATAACTTTATATTTATATGATTCAATTGCTTGAATTTTGTAATTAACCCTGAAAAGGCCGACTACCAAATAGAAATGACCCAAAAAGTGTGAGTAAAGTACAAAGGGGTCAGGTACGCTCAAAGGGGATGAGGGTGTCTGGTGTTGGTGTCCTAGCTAGGCGCTTGTGTCTTGGATGATACAAACTAGAGTATAATAAGGTAGACTAAGCAAGTAAAGGTGTAAGGCTGAAAGGAACAACAAAAGATAAAAAAAGGTGGCCAAAGAAATGGGTTAATTAGTAATTTTCTTACTTAGGAATCATATGAATAACAATATGTAATAGGGACTAGATAATTACCCAAAGTGTGTGATTTTGTGTCTACATTTTCTCCCACTTTATGTTGTAGAGCAAAAATATCAATAACATAAAGTAGATAGAGATGCATACCTGATAACCATGTAGATTGATGATGAAAGCATGTCGTGGGACTATAAAAAGCATGGAGTGGTAAGAATGTGAAGCATGGATGATAAGGAGGAGAATGTGTAAAAATATGATCATGAAAATGAACGTAGGGTGGAAACGCATGTGTAGATGTCGTGATGTACCTTTTGTTGATGTCGATGATGTTGTGAATGATGTTTTGAAATGGTGTTGACTATCGCTTCCCATACGGATGGAGCTACAAACAGAATAATGAAGATGTAGTCAAATACACATGTATATGTGTAAAAAGTACATAAAATGCTGAAAATGTGAAAAAGGAATGTGTGCACCTAATCCATGTGAGAAAAGGGATGTAGAAAGGATCCTGAAAATGTCGATGAAGTGCGAGTTTTTTGGGCGATCTCATGCCATGACAGAAGAAGTATAGGGAGGAAAGTCTAGTGTCATCTTATAACCTTTAACCTCTTCCCAAAGTTGTAGAGCACTCTAAAATTTTGGTTGTTTGGGACACCCTACGCCACAACAAAAGTAGTGTAGAGAAGAAAGTCTAGTGTCATCCTCTAACCTTTAACTACTCCCCAAAATGAAAACACCACTACAAATGGTGTGTATTTACCCCCAATGTAAATGCCCAGTGCCAAAGGACTCTCTTCCCTGTCAAAATCCTCAGTGACATGACAAAGAATTATGTAATTGGCCCCTGGTTACAAGCATCCCAGAAGGAAATCATTATGTTAAGGACCAAATTCTGATTCTGAGCCCCGTCTAAAACTGACAAATGTGATGTACTAGTACTATGTTGTGCTATGTATAATACTGTATGGGGTGATTGATTCACCCAAATGATTCCCCCCTCGTTTGGGGTGCATACGACGTCACTTAAGGAGTGTGCGGCCAAAAGAGGATCGAATGGTGTGCTACAAATTTACCCTGCATGGGGAAGGGAATGTGCTTAGTAGAAACTAAGGCACACACAAACAAAGTGGCCAGGAGACAAGTGTTAGTAAAAGAAAATAAAAACATACATGTATAAGATGAAATGTAAGTTAATTAGACAATGTGTAAGATAAGACATAAGTAAACATGCAAGAAGACAATGTAGACCATGAAAAGTGAGTTGCAAACATGGGACATCACTCATGATGTCACAAGACAATCAAGGTCGTAGTGGCTACAAACATAAAAGTGCGCACACAAGATAAATGGAAAAGCCCACAAACAATGGCATACAAAAAAAGCAATGAAAAACAATGTAACAAACAACCATGGAAACAAATAGTCCTGCAAAATAAATTCTACACATGAAGGACCCGTTAGCATGTTAGAAAGTTTAAAAGCATGTCAAAGTGTGTATAATCGGAAAAAGTAATGTGCTATGAAAAAAATGAAATAATAGCACATGTAGTGTACAAAAGTATATGCCCTCAGGAGCCTATGTGGGACTGGTAATAGATACTGTATAAAACATCCATGTTGCATGTAATAGATCTGTATAATCTGCAATCACAACTAGAAAGGTAAGTGAATGTGCATGTGTGTATGATAAAGATAATGACATAAAAGATATTTATCTAGCATGTGTAATAAAGTGAACATGTAAGAAGAAGTAAGCAAGAGTAAATGCAACCAAGATATGCAGTATGTTGCAAATGAGATGGATAGAATGCAGTGTGAATGATAGGATCCACGTGCCCACAAGTGGATGCGTATGTATGCAATGAGGTTCATTTATTTATGCCCCCTTTGCAGTCAAGAATTAACTGTAAAGTAGAGTGCATCATCGAGAAATGGTTTGAATTGTGTTTACTAAAAAGATGTGATCATTGAAGAAAAAAGTGTAGAGTGTTTGAGTGAATGAGTGATTGATTGAACGTGTGAATGTGATGAGGTCCATTTGAGATGTATAGCCTCAACCATCGAGTATGGACCATGGGACTAGAGTGTGTCATAGGGTAGTGACTATAATGTGTATAAGTAGATGCAAGAGAGATGTAGCGCGAATGTGTAAAGTGAATAAGATGCAAAGTGTGTAGAAGATGTTGTGAGAGAGGATGTCCTAAGTGTATGATGCATGATATTTAATGAGTAGTGAAACTAAGCAATGTTAGAGATATGTGTGGTGAATGTGTCTAGTGTAAAATGTGTGATATGGTCAAGTGTCTGAGAATGCGTGGTGTGTAATGTTAGGTTTAGAAGAATTCTTTATTAGTTAAGTGATGAATCACTGTTAGGAGTGATGACCTAGTTTGAGTTAGTTAAATTCCCTTGGAATGGGTCTAAGGTAAGGTGGAGAGGTGAGGTGGTGATTAAACTAATATTGATAATTAGATTAATAATAATCATGATAAGGGGGTGTGTTAATTGAAAGGGGATTAGAGGGTTATGACCCAATTTTGGGTGTCTACATTTGTCCCTTTTGTCGTGTAACTTGTATTAATAAGCGATGATGACAAAAATAAGAAGTTGGTTGTCCCAAATAAGGGTGGAGGTGATCCCAGTCAAACTAAGAACTGATTAAGTGGAAGGCTGAATCGGTGATGGGTTTGATAAGAAGGTTGGTGATGAAAATGGGTTAAGGTATATGTGTAGGTAATGGGTGTGATAACGTGGAGGCAGTGAAATGCACACACACACTTCGAATGCAACTAGACACAAGGTTGAAGAGAAATTTTTTTTTTAAATTTTCAAAGGTCGATATTTTATCCAAACAAGGGTGATGTGGTCCAGGCATCCAAAGTATAGGACGTGATCATGCAAGAGTGGGTATAGGTGTGTTCTGAAACACCCAAAAGGTTTGGTCTGGTCAAGATAAATGTCACGAAATAAGGCAAGGTAAGGTTGGTAGGCTAAACAACACATGTAACATTATTGCATGGTAGAGCGAGGAAGTGAGTTTGATAGTCCAATAGGTGGGGTTGATGCAACGATGGTATACATGTGAGGGAAACATTCCCCTAAGGATCCTTAGAGAGTTGGTTAAGTGGTGGGGCTGGTAGGTGGGTCTCTAGGGATGCCTTAGGGTTGTGGCAACAAGAAAAGGGGACCATGTAGTAAAAATTAGGGATAATGAGGCTGGTTGGATTATTAACAGGGTGACCGATGCCGGTGCAAGGGGGACTAATACTAGTAGTGTGACTGATGCCGGTCACCTAGGGCATGACCAGACCGACATGAGTCGCCAAAACAACAAGTTAAAATGAAAATCCCACCCCAAAATTACCCGTTTGAGCATTTGGTAATTTGGAAAACAACTTGTGGAGAGAATAATCAGGAGAAAGATAAAAAATTGGCCCAGTAGAGTGATTTGGCAAGATATTAGTGGTTGGACTAGTAAGTTCGAGGGTTTTCTTGTAGCCACCTAAGCGGGTTTGATTTGTTGATAGCTGGGAGATTTAGTTGACATGATAGAGGCAGGAGAAGGCTCTAAGGGCAATCCAATGCAGGTGTCAGAGGTCCTATCACGAAGGCACTGGTGAGTAGAGGTAGGATTCAGGCTTGAAGTTTCATTTTTGTTGAAGAATACGCTAGGAAAAATGATTTTGTTTTTTTGAATTTTGATTGAAATGGGGGTGAAATTGAGTTGTGGGAGGGTGGAATTAGTTTAATTAGGGATCAAAATGAACTGTGGGGTAATTTGGGTGTGTTTGGGTGGGTAAAATAGGTATTTTTGTAATTTTTTTACATTGGGGGACGTGGGGGTTCAAGTTTGGGGCTGAAGCAGGAAACGACGTCAGTCGGTTATCAACTAGCATCGATTAATGAAACAACAACGACATGAAATAGGCACTGACATCGATAGGGTGACTGATGCCGATTTTACTGGGAATGGGTAGGTTTTTAAGCAAATGGTGTTTGGGGATGTTGAAGGTATGTTTAAGTAAGATGGGATGTCAAATCTAGGTGTAAAGGTAGGTGTAGGCTGGGTAATGTGTCCAAAAGAACATTGAGGGGGGGGGGTTGGAGGTGAATGATGATGCAATAAGATGAGTTTGGGAGGGATGGGAAAGAGTAGGTTAAATAGGTTAAATAGGTGGAATAGTGGGGAGAATATGATTATGAGAGGAAGGGTAGGTAAAGGTGGATGGTCTAGGTAAGGCTAGATAGAAAATAAGGTAAGTTGAAAGGGTTAATGATTTACATGTGTAAATGTTGGTGATGTAGGGGAGGTAGAAGATGACAATGAGGGATTGACTACCACCCTTGTTAATATAGATGAGACCTACAATTTTAGAGGAGTGGGAGGATATGCTAGTAGCTGGGTTGGGCGTGGTGAGGAGATATAAGAGGATTTCCTAAGATCACAACATGATGGTAACCCTCATCGACATATGGGATCCGTCTACCAACACCTTCCATCTACTGACGGGAGATATGACCTTCACAATAGAGGATGTCTATAGAATTCTATAGCTACTGATTGTTGGGGAGTGAATGTATTAGGTCTTGTCTTTAGATGCGGTGGATCACATGGCTATGGTGTTTGGGATAGATATGGCATAGTTTTTATACCATAGTGCGAGTATTAGTTATGGTGAGATGCATGCAATGCACCCTCAGGAGACTTGACTAACAATGTTGACGAGGTTGACATCAGTTTTTTTTCCCTCCTAGACTCAGAGGGTGGGAGGTTTCCATAGGATTTGATGGGAGTCCTAGAGGATATGGTGTTTGATTAGATTTGTTTTTCATCGGCACCAACATACTTGGTGCAGTTATACAGGGATTTGTGGGCTTACAGGAGGATATGACATTATGACCTCTGGTGTACCTATGTGTTATACTATTAGGCCTATGTGCACATTGTGTGTCTTTTTCCACTTGGTCTACCATGACAGGGGTGGGAGGTGGGTGTATACAGGGAAGGATATAGGTGGTGGCTACGAATTAGAGAGCAAGTGAGGGTGGATGGAGTGGCTAGGGATACAACATATTATCAAAGGGTACTAGCTAGCTTATCACCGGTAGAGCTTCTATGGAGGCCATGCCTCACATATCCAGAGTTCACAGGAATGGAAGAGGAGCTAGAGGGTTTACAACTTCTTAGATGGATTCAGGGGTGTAGGTCGGGGGAACACGAGTGCATACCTGTAGATAGGGTCAGACGACAGTTCGGCCTACAATAGGGTAGGCCACCACAATTACCACAGTACCGTTAAGAGGATGGGGAGATGCCATTACCTCTTCCATATCTAGCACCACCAGTGTGAGTGGAGGATCATGTAGCGGATGAGACTTTAGATGATGTTGGATGCACAACTGGGTATAGTCAATGGTGGGAAACATAGTTACAGGCAACACTAGCTAGGCCAAGACCGACCAATTTGGCCATAGTCATAAGTGAGAGAGATAGGTTACAGAGGCATTCCCAGGTCACTACATTACAAGCATATGTAGCTAGCATACATGCACAACTAGTGGCAGCACATGTATAGGTTGGCGGCGGGGGACAAGTTGTGGCACTGCAGGCCCATGTTACTGCTTTACCGACACAAGTGGCCAATTTACAGACATATTTGAAAACACCACATGCATAGGTTGTGGCTGGGGGACTCATGGCTGCCCCTCCACCCCTGAGGGCACATGATGGGACACATGTACAAGGACATTTCCCATCATTATAGGTGTAGGTACCAAGAAAAGGCCCACAGTCTCAGGTCAGGGACATGGACCACTACTACTAGGAGAGGGTCCATAGATAGGTGCTAGAGTGATGCCACCACCACAGGTGATATCTATGGATTAATATAGATAGATTTTGGTGGAGGATAGTTATTACAAGGTTCAGATTGTAGATCTTTACATCCCTATTGCTAGCTATGCTACCTATAGATCTCAAGAGGTAATCAATCAGAGGTCCATCTCGCGGACCCATAGTGCCAGTAGTTTAGGGAGCCACCATACTAATAGGTAGGGCTAGCAAGAGGTGACCAGTCCACAGAGATGGAGGCTAGGTGAGGGGACATGAGAGAGTGGAATAGGTTTCAGGACCTCTCAGGGATGGTATAGATATTAAGATGTTGTTTATTTTTTTATTTTTTAATTATATATACCGGCCTACGTGCCGAAGAAGCGAGATGTACATGAGTTTTTTTGAGAGACTTATTTAAATTTGTATATACAATGTATTGACATACAAAATTTCCAATATGTAAGTGATGGAACTTATTCCTGTTGTGTGTTGTTTGATTTCTATTGCATTGTTATTATGGAAACTAGTTGTAGGCATGATTGATGTTATGGTTTAGCTTAGTTTCCAATGTATTGATATTTATGGAAACTAGATGTATAGGCATGGTTGATGTTATGGTTTGGTTATGATGTATAGTTTCGTTTAATTTCTAAGTTATTGATATTATGAAAACTAGATAATAGACATTGTTATGATGTATTGTTTGATTTGGTTTAATTTCCATGTGATTGATATTATGGAAACTAGATGATAGACATGTTTATGATGTATGGTTTGTTTGGTTTAATTTCCATGTGATTGATATTATGGAAACTAGATGATAGGCATGGTTATGATGTATGGTTTGTTTGGTTTAATTTCCATGTTATTGATATTATGGAAATGTTAGAAAGATTATGTAGTATGGAAAGATACTAGAAAAAGGGGGAAGATGGTAGAACATGGTGGCTGTTGACCACATGTATTATTCGAAGGAGAAGAAACAAATGATTTACGTAAAGGAACAAGGCGCAAAAGGATAGTAAAGGAAACGTGCTGCTAGGACAGAGTTGATTCTACAACTTAGCCATTTTCATGGATGCGGGCTATTTTTGGAAGATAGAGTGCAAAGCACACATCGATATGGAGACTTCCGTGATGCACAAAAATTGCTATTTTGGGAATGAGTGACTGATATGCGCCATACATGAGCTTGAGTTAATTAGTAGGATTACTTCTTCTAATTAACTATAGGGTTTCTATTATTACCACACTTTCATGTGTGCATGTTATTGTCAAAGACACGTAGCTATTATCATCATGAGATCTAGTTTTGGGAAGTGCGTAGGCAGTGAAGGGAAAGTCCCCACCCCTATAAATATGTAGTGAACTATGTAGTTTAGAGAGTACTGAATGATTGTAGATTTATCCTATTCAATCCGATGTGTGCATGACTTATAGTTGATACTTTATAATGTAAGAAGCTTCTATGTTTTATAGTGCTTAATGTAATGGAGTATGTTTGCTGGATAATGGTGTTAAACATGAATAGAACTAGGTTCTTATGTGGTTGATCTTATTATACTTATTTTTTAATTCATGATTTTCTAAGATTTAGATCTGGAATATGCTTTGTGGAATGTTTAATGTTTATTTATGGATCTGAATATATGTTTTATCTTGCATCACACTAACATCTTACATAAACAACTATAAAGAGGGGCCTGGTATCCTTTGTGTGCTTCAGGTGAGCACTCAGCTCAGGGTGGGTGATGTGCTAGCATGCCTAGGTTTTTCTTAGAGTGGATTCTATGTTGCATCATTGGGTTCCATTTTCTAGGACCTCTTTTTTAGTTATTTTCAAGATGGTTCATGATGAAGACATATTGGCTGACCTTAGCAAGTGTTAATGAGTGGATAAAATATCTAGAAGAAGAGTACACTCGCAGGTTTAGCATTAGATCTAAGTTTGACGCACATGCGCGTTGGTGGAGCAAAATTTATATGATTGTTTGTATGAAAGCTTATTTACTATATTTCTAGTAGAGATTTGTATGATTGGCTAGTTATTTATGCATCTAAAAGGAATTGGAGGTATCACACACTTGTCTAGATGTAGGAAGAATTGCAGGCCCTCTATGATGTTGATCTAATTTGGACACACATGCTGTGGAAACTTGGTTCCATGTGGTGTTCTGAATAGCTATATTTTGGAGTAATAAACTTCCACTTATTATTTCCTAGAGGTAGCTAAGTTATATTTTTTACATTATCCATAGGGGAAATTATTTATCAAGGCATCCCAATAGTGATCAAAATATTGATGGTAACCTTAAACTTGGAAGAGAAGTCGACGGCTAGCTAAACCCCACCACACACAGGGGGGCAAGGAGCAGGTTTGGTGAAGATATGGAAAACCTAGCGGAAAAGAGGCAGGCGAGAGGAAACACGACTTAAGTAAAATGAGGCATGTCAAGAGGGAGATAGAGAAGTAACATGATATTGCGGAGTGGATGGCATTGAGGAGAGAGATGGACTCGTGAAAGATTTGGAGCTCACGCAGAAGTCATAGAGCTAGAGCATCTGAAACTCCCCCATTTAGAGAAAGCATAATAAGGGAACCCTCCTCGGAACCTCACATGGGATTTTTCTAGTAGAGATGACATGGACCACATGCACACGTATCTGAATCTATCCTGGTAACCTAGCCCTTGCGCTTGGTTTTCCAGTAACTAGTACAACCAGTAGTTAGCAAGCTAGTTTGGGCAGTATAAGAGAAGGCCTAAGTTAGATATACAAGTACATCTATGGCCAGAGAAAACATATTATTAATTGTTTGGAGGTACCTTCTCAGGTGAATCATTATCATAGAACTCAAGTGCGCATAAAATTTTGGACTCACTTCTAGGAGTAATACCACTTCGCAGCCTATAGGAGTTCAATCTAGTACTATTATTAGCACATAGGGAAGTACATCCACTGTTCCACTTCTGGCTACTAGAGGGGGATTATGAGGCATAGGTGGCTCTAGGTCTTGTGGATCTGGGTGGTTCTAGAGGAAGAGGTAACACAAAGAGGTTCTGGATCAGGTGGGCAGGGTTCCTCATCAACCCCAGAATATTTACATGGATATGTCTCTCCGTTCTTCCAGAGTATAGAGGGCATAGAAAATGATGCTAAACATGTGCACATGTGTGAGATATTGTGGCATGCATAAAAGGAATTATGGCTTCTAAGTCCAAGGAAATTCAATTTGTAACTACATTGTAGGGACACATACATAGTTGTTACATGAAGTTTGAACCTTATCAGGAATTTGCGTAGATTATGGAACATTTAAGGATTCTTTCCTTAAGGAGTTTCATATCCCTGAGTTTGAGCAAGAAGAATATAAGTGCATGCTCAAGGATATTAAGAAGGGAACTACTGAGATCGTTTTGGAATATGATGCTCATTTCAAGACATTGTTGTCTAAACTTTCTTATGGTAATTTATGCAATATAACATGCACAATGGTTCATTGGGGGATTGATCACACCTTTCAGAAGGGAAATGCCACGTAATCCATATATGGACCCACGTGAAGCACTTGAATCCGATTTACATGTTGAAGCAGTCAGTAGTCTAGATAATGGATGTGAGCCCATTCCTGAAGGCACATATTGTAGCTATGACAAAGACTTCAAAGAAACTATCAGAAAATTCAACACATGGGACAAGCACACTGGGATTTTGTGTACAGATTGTGAAGTAGAAGGGCACACCAAAGATAGGTTGTCCTCATAATTTAGTGTGTTCATTATTGTCTAGACTTTAAGATATGTCATTTGGACCATGATGCAGAGTCACTGCCCATTATTACAACGCGTGAAATAAGAAATAATGTAATCTTTCTATTGTAATATTTTTTGGTACACAACTCACAATACAGAAGAATGCAAGTTGATTGGTCAGATCCATGATGTTATAGATATTGGTGTGTGATAGACATGAGTATTAGATAACTCAAAAGGAAAAAGTGAGCATCATGATCATGACCACACTCAAGCGCTCTATGATCGGAATGAAGGGAATTTTGAAGGAGGTTCGTGTACAGAGGTTGAGGATGCTAAGGTGGATTTGGGTGTAGATGGCCATGGTGGTGGACAAGGTGATCTCCCTCACAGAACGTGTTTTAGATGCGGATCTCCTTAACACTACATGCCATGAATTTCCTCAAAATATTAATTGTTCCTTTTTGTGGGAAGATCACACCTATGAGGAATACCCATACTTATATGAGCATCTTAGCAAGCAACATACATAGGATAACAAGGTGCACAGGGATGGTTAGAATATAGCACCCTATGGAAAATCAGTGGAATGTTAAATTTGGTACTTGAACCTGAGGTTAGTACTTATAAAAATTACTATACACGCTGAAGCTACTCGCATGCTAGATATATGTTATAAAAGAATCCTACAATCACTAAGGAGGAAGTTTTACATGTAAGGTACCCAGATCCTACACATCAAAAGGAGGTTTATCAGGAGACCGTGGTGTTACTCAAAAATATTTCAAGGTGAAATACAATGTTTAAATGAATAGTCATGGAAGTTAGAATAAAATAAGGTAGACAAAGACAGTCTAATCAGATATTTATGACTTAAAAGAGGTATGCAAGATGTTGCGCTAAAATAAGATCATTTGATTATTATGGAATTGGCTAAAGGGAAACACTCTACGTGCAAGTATTGAGAATCAGATGGCAAATCCTGTATGCTAATATTCCCCCTCGTAGTTTGTATTATGATAAGGATATCACTCTAAATTTTGTTGTGGATAGGTGGCTCTTGAGTAATATATTGATTGATACAGGCTGCAGAAGTGAATTGTGCTTACTTTAGATCCATAGGTACAGATGGGTAGACCTTCATTACAAACTTCATCTAATGTATTGTTCATGGCCAATTCAAATAAGGCCTTTCACATTAGGATTTTTAAAGGATGCATCCATTAGTATACAAAGGGCCAAGTTCACTAGGGACTTTGAGGTCTTAGCACTTGAAAAAGTAGATATAGCTTCCTAACTCTACATAGGTGCCCTTGGTGTTATGTAAATAATATTGTTCTACTGGTTCAATAAGGGGTATATAAGTTTTGATAACAAAGGAATAAAGAGTGATTATACCTTTGATAGATGGGAAATTTGCATCTTATATGTAAACCTTTGAGTGGGGAAGACCTGAAACATAATTTATGTACGTGTCATTCGGGACCCGAGAAGTACTTGGGCCATATAAGGAAGGAGTCCTCCAATGGGAATATGAATAGTATATTAGTGATACTACAAGTATTTATTGTGATAACTGGGTGCATGGCACCTATGAGATGGTTGGGTGTGAAGTCATAAGCACATTTGCATGGAGAAGCAAACCTCACTGTGTTAGGAGGATAGGTAACTCTGTACCTCTAGTACAATGGAGAAGGAGACCCTATGGTATTCCTACACACCATGGAAAAATAGTGGGTGGATCAAGTGGAAAGAAGAAATATATTAGTGCATAACATGCACGTGAGACATCAAACATGCTGATGGATGGTTCAAAAGGATAATCTCATGGAATGGAATGAAGACATAATTTATCTAACCACTCAATTCTTTAGGAGAAATGTGCCTACAACAATCTGCTATGTGTATCATGGTAATCAACCTATTCGGCCCCATGTTCAGTAGTGTGAGAGACTCTGGACAATAGGGGCTAAGACAACTTTATCACCCTTCACTATGGGGGGGTTTATAATCTTTATTCCTCTTTAAAAGGATGTGCATGACACTTGGTATGTTTATGCAGAGCTGCATAAGGATACTAGAAATTGGTAGGACTTGGTTACAGAAATGACCCAGACTTTTGGACTACTTATCTACTAAACATTTAATGGAAGAGGCATTAAGGATCATAAAGCACTTAACTATGTGAGGACAAGTGTAAAGGATGAATAACTCATTCAAGAGTTATTTGGTGTGGTAGACTCTAAGAGTTTGTTTTGAATGAATTAGATGATACAGATGCCCAAACTATTTACGTGTGCTTGCATTTGAAAAGGAGAAAGGAAATATGGTCTACATAGTTAGATGATGAGGAAGTAGAATATCTGGATATAGCTCATTCAGTAGGTACATGCACAAAGTGTTCGAAAGTGTGGAGAAGAACATGCACGCCTATCACAAACTTGTGAAGACCAAGATAGTGAACATTTGCATGGATTGCTGAACCTAAGGAGGTAATAATATGAGATTATTGGTCCGATTTTGAAGTGGAAAAGATTATAGTTAAATTACTACATGATTTCCAAGATTTATTTCCTATGGGTCTGCTATGATTTAAAATGAGTGCATGGGTCATGAGGCAAGGTGTAAGATTAAGCCAAAGGATGGAACGCACTCAATCAGTGAAGAGACCTTACAGAACAAACCTGAACATGCTGTGTAAAAGTTAAGAAGAATTTGACAAGATGATGAAATTTGGGAATCATTATAGCCCCTAGAGGAATTAAATTGGGTTAGCCCAATGGTAATTAGTATAAAGAAAGATGGTTTGTATTAGGATTTGTGTGGATTACATGGAGCTGAATACTGCATGTGTGATTGATCCTTTTCCCCCACACCTTTTGTAAAGGAAATATTAGAAGGTGTTGTATGGCACGAAGTTTACCTCTTTTACATATCGATTCTCTGGGTATCATCAAGTTAGAATTACACAATAGGATCGAGAGAAAATGACTTTCCACCACTAAATGGGGATTTTTTACATATACTGTGATGCCCTTTGGTTGGAAAAACATGCCTACTATATTTTCACACATAGTCATTCAAGTATTCTAGGATTTTATTCACAAATTCTTGCAGGTTCACTTGGATGACTGGAGGGTATATGGGTTTGTTAACGATCATTGTGACAGTATACAATGCTTAATGTTTAAAATATGACAGACAGTTAAGCATCTCCTTAAACATCAAGAAGTTTGCATGTTTGCTACACCTTTTGGAACTCAGTTAGAGCATATCATTTGTAAGGGGAGATTTATTAGTAGATCTAGCTAAGGATACAATTATTGTAGGCTTGGAGGAGCCTACCAGTCAGAGTGAGGTGCACAGATTAATTGGTCCACACATGGCATTATAGAAAATTTATCAAATGGTATGTAAATATTTCTGCATGCCCTAGAAGAATTAGTAAAAGAAAAGGGGACATTCTATTGGGGAGAAATACAAACAACGTGCATTTGAGGAATTGAAGGAGAGGACCTACTACATCACCTATTTTAAATTTTCCCTCATGGAACCAACCATTTCATGTACATGTGGACGTCTCTGGCACAACCATTGACACAGTGTTATCTCAGCCTAGACAAGGTATTATAGATCATCCTATTTATTTATTTAGTATAAAGTTGACTCCTACATAACAAAATTACACAACTACATAGCACGATGCCTTGTTAGTGATCTACGTGCTGCATAAATTCAGACAGTATTTACTAGCAACACCCTTTGTATTTTACATTTATCACAAGGGCATTAAAATAGTTGGTATATAATCTGGTTATACAGGGGCACATATGTTGATGGGTTGCTCTTATTTCCAAGAATTTGATTTCACAATTGTGGTAAAACCTGATAAGAGTAATTCTGGCCTAGACCACTTATCATAAATTCAGCCAGGGGAGGATGTGACAGAACAATTGAAGATACAATTCTAGATGCATAGTTATACATGTTACATCATGCACCTTCAGATTTGGAGGATATTGTTATCTTTTTATGCACATAGGTATGGACAACCAAAAGGAATGAAAGCATTAGAAGAAGAAATTACTTGTAATTCGCCGCGGCATCCTTCATGTTGATCAATGGTTACTTATACAAACTAGGTTGAGAAGAATTTTTAACACTGGTGTGTAACTAGAACATGAGCACACATATATTATGGAAGAGGCTCATAGGGTGGTATTGCTAAGTGGGCACTATGCAAGTGACGCTACTATGCGCACAAAATTATACTCATTGGATTATGGTTGGGAGACCCAATAAAAATATTATAAAGAGTATTGTAAGGGCGTGTGATCACTGTCATTGCACCTTAGAAAACCTGGGAAAAGAGATAAAATGCCTTTGAGGCCTATTTATAGTGCAGAGACATTTGAGAAATGGGATATAGAATTTGTGGGTCCTATTTCACCAGCCGCGCGTAGAACTGGATCACGCTATATAATCACTTGCACAAATTATCTTATTAGGTGGGCAGAAACAACACCTACAAAGGATTGTATAATAGCTACAGTAGCCATATTCTTATGGGAAAATATTATTACTAGGTACAAATGTCTGTTGAGATTGACAAGTGATAGGGGCACAAACTTCTTGAATGAGACAATCAAGATATTATTGAATGAAGTTATGATTGTGCACCACAAGACTATACCTTATCATCCTTAGGAAAATGGAACTACGGAGGCCTTCAAAATGATATTGAGCCAAACCTTGGTAAAAATTTGTGATATTAGAAGAAAAGATTGGGATGATAAAGTTTTTGTTGTGCTTTGGGTGTATAGAACAACCTATAAGAGGTTGAATAATGCCACACCCTTTCAACTAGTGTTTGACGCAGAAGCAGTTCTTCCAATGGAATTCATGTTACCATCCTTGTGTATTACGTGTGCTCGAGGTCTAGCTGATGTGAAAGCATTAGAAGAAATAATTGATAGGTTAATATAGTTGGATGAGAGGCGTGTCATAACATGTTGGAGTCAGAAGCAGGAAAAGGCTAGGCAGAAGCCATGGCATAAGCGACACATCAGGGAAAAGAAGCTTGAGGTTGGACAGATGGTACTTCTTTATGATTCAAAGTTTTTATGCCATCCATGAAATCTTAAGGTGTATTTGTTGGGACCATATGTTATCACTCATATACTTGAATCAGGTGCTTACCAGTTAGAGGTAATTGGTGGAATACGATTACCCAGTTACTTCAACGGGAGTAGGTTGAAGCCCTACTCTAAATAAGTTTTCTTAGTGTTTTTAATAAGGTAGTGTTGCCATTTAGTATAGGTTTCCCTTTATGTATTTCCTTATTTGTCGCTATGATTTGTCAATTTAGTTTGGTGTTTTGTGTAATAAGCGTGTTTGCGAGATGGAAGCTAATTATAATCTGAAGTATTTTTATGCGTAGAGGACTGCACATACCATTGGTGTGGGGTGGTACTTATTTGTTATTCACAACTGGGTGCACATGAGAACAAACTGTTACATGTGTTATTCAAGTATGGAAAGGATTTGTTTGAAAGGTGATTACTTTTAAAGAAGACCATAGATGGAAATTAACTAATGAAAAATATAGCACGAGGTAAGTAGCGGCCGTGGAAACTACTAGAAGAGGGCGTAGTGGCGAGGTCCTCGGTGCATGGAAGCGCATGGAAGAGAATTCTATAACTAGAAGGTAGGAAGATGCACTAGAAGGTTATAGCTAGGGCATGAAGATGTACCACACAAAAATTGTGAAAATACTCAATTAATGAGATGGTTGTTGGTAGGTGAAGGAGCAATAAATGCACTAACTTTTTTAAAATCTATATAAGCAAGTGATGTGGGTTCATTTTTACCTTTGCAATCACAAGTATTTGAGTGAGCTAAGTGCGACTGAGTTAAGTGAATCGTATTAAGGTGCAGAGAGTTATGAAACTAGACGTGGAGAGAAGATTTGTGCACGGAAAAGGCTTGCGTCCCTATCGGTGAAGGTTTTGAACGAAGCAGAAGCATTAAGAAGGAGATAGGGAACATAGTTTCAAGGTAGGGCACATGATTTCAAACTAGGGTTTGATTTTACTCGATACAGAAGATAAAAGGCAAGATTTTTACAATGGCATCGAAGAAAGCACATGCAACAGGCACAAAGGGAAAGAAAAAGGTGGAGGTTGAGGTTGAAATTTCTTCCAAGAGTAATTTTTCTTAGATGTAGTACCCATAAGGAGTGATAGTCAGTCAAGAATGGGATTCCCATGTTCCTTGATGCAAAGTAAGTGATTACAATCACTGCACCACTGAAAACAGGGGAGAATTGGGTGCGTTGTTGAACAAAAAGACAAATAAGCACATGGTGGATGATATGCCCGTATATGATAATGCTGGAGAGAAGTTTTTGAAGAAGGTAGGGGTTTATCAGTTATATGAACTCCCATACTTTGGAAAACCAGAGGCTTTATACCAATGGCTTATGAGAAAAGTCCATGAGGACTTTTTTTATTTTGCTAGACAAAGGGTAAGGATCACATCAGCCCTGATTTCCATATTGACAGGACAGAAGGGCATAGGGACAAATATAATGAGTGATCTGACTGATAAGGAAGTTGTTATATCCACGAGAAGGGAGATAGGATACTCTAAAGGTCTACGTGGAATGGACATACACAAATTGAATAAGTTTCCTGTAGTATAGGAAGCCACACATCTTCTCACAAAGTTAAATGATCAAGAGAGATGGTCACAAGTAAATACAATGTGGCTACACATTGCAAAGAAGATGACAGAAGGATAAATCTACAACTTGGCTGGCTACATTGGAGATACTAGCAAGCGAAAGGATAAGTTTTGGCACTATACTACTATCCCTTGTTTTTGTAGAAATTGGAGTGCCTGATGGGCCAAAATTTTTTTCGGGAAAACTCCAATGAGAAGAATTCCCTTGTGAAGAGGTTCAAGAAATATTTATGTGAATGATCAATGAGTGACCCATTTAAGCAAAGGGAAGAGTTGTGGTATGACCGACTTCACGCGGCGTTTGATGAGGAGTCACACATTTCAAAGGAGCTACCCATGGTTGTACGCAAGGAAGTAGCGGTGTATCAACATTTTTGCATCGTGTGGTTTGCCATGAAGGATGTGACATGGAGCCCATAGTGAAAACTTCCCTATGCCTTCACAATGCACTACTTCCAGACCTCAGTTCATATATTTATTGATGTGTCGTCTAAACTTCAACGCAGATAAGGTAGATTGTGACTACCACACTCATGAAAACATATGTATATCCAGGTCAGTCTGCCTACGTTGAGAGGCTCATTTCAGATGTCATAAACATAAATCCAGTAAGTTTGGCTATTGGGGATAGTGGAGCCGTGCTCATATATCTTTAGCTTAAGCCTAAGCTAGAGAATAATAAGTATGTGGAGAATAATTTCATGCTCTCAAGGTCATCTAAGGGAAACCATACAATGGAAAATGTGCCATCTCCAAATCCTTCCGCGACCATAAAGATAGATGAGTAAGAAGAAGAACACAAAGATAGTGGAGTCTTGGATCATAGGGGCTAGAGGTAGCCCATAGAAAGAGTGGAGAGTGAGCACATTGATACTCCACCACAGATGTAAAAATTATAAGAGGAGTTGAACGTAGATGTAGTCCCTAAAGATTGTCATTTCAAGAAGGTATTCAGAGGAATCAGGACCCAAGGTGTGGGAACACCACACCCTGTAAGGAGATCACCTCGACTCTCCCCTAAAAAATAAGCACTTGAGAAGAAGAGAAGGAGAAAGCTGGTGCTTAATGAAGAGGAAGAGGAGTTCGAGGAGAGCGTGCCTGGAACCCCAGTGCAGCCAAAAAATGGGGAGGAGCCCAGGGATGATGAAATGAAATATGAAGAAGAAGAAGTGAAAGAAGCAAAATAAACTGAACGCAAGAAAACTAACACACCAGTTACGACTCAGATAGGAGAAGGGCCAAATCCAAACCTCAACGATTAGGTTCTTAAGGGGCCAAGGACAAAGAGAAGAAAAGAATATTTTGTGCCAAGTATGGGTTATGCTGAGGGCAACCAAAATTGTCTACGCTCGGTTTCAGAGCACAGTGGACCTGAAGGAGTTATATGGGTGGAAGCAGATAGACCCAAATATGGCCACTACACATACAAGGAAATAACTATCCTGGTTCATGTAGACTCACATGGATGAACCAAATTTTTATGTATGTGATGAATCTTGTGTATCAAGGAGAGTGAAGAAGGCACCTCAGATCAGGCACATGACCATAAAGCCAACTCTTATGTCTGATGAGTAGGTCAGAAATGTATTAGTCAAGGTATCTGCTGAGGTGGTGTGGAGGAATATTGATAAGGATTCTACCATTAGAGTGTTGATGGAGGATAACAAGGATAAAAATGCGGAGATAGAGTGCCTAAAGGTATATAAGGAAAGGGAACAAACAAAGAACAAGGCCTTTTTTAGCATGGCATAGGTGATTAGTGACTACATCCTGAAGGACATGCCTCATCTGGAACCAAAGGTACTTGAGAAGTTTCCTTCTGCAATGCATTATGTACACACATTGGTTGATTTAGTGATAGAAGATGGATTGCTTTAGACTTCTACCCAACGGATGCCGAGAATAAGAAGAAAAAAGAAAAGACC